>OY288108.1:111391540-111991540 GCA_958431115.1 Syrphus vitripennis
CATTGTTGATCTTGAACAAAGGGTGTCTCAAGGACGTAGCCAGGATGCGTCACAAAAGACGCAAGCAAAGAAAGTCTTCAGTAAAGAAAAAAAATCCTTAAATTATGTTTTAGAAACTTAGAAATTAATATTTATGCCTAAAATGTAAGGCAAGTTCTATATCAAATTGTTATTATTCCCAAAAAATTGAATTAGTACCGAGATAAGACTGACATTATTGTTGATTTAAGACTTCGAAAGTCTCGTCTCGTGGTAAGTCTATTTTCTGAGATAATTGCTATGGACCAGCCTCATGTCTGATGATGTTCACATAAAATTTCAACGTGAAGAAAATCCTTAGCTTCTTTAAATAATTAAAACCTCGAACACTTTTAATTTTTAATTTAATTTAATTTTTCTTTAGATTTTTTAAGTACGTAAAAACAATTTACTTATTTATATTTATATTTATTCCAGTCAAGAGACAATATTATTTTTTTTGTTTATTCCCTTCTTTTCGTATGAAGGTTCTTTAAAATAAAAGCAAGCAACAATGTGTGCTAGAAAATTTGATTTTCTCATATTCAAGCCCCGAATATAAAACAATTTCACTCAAAGTACCCGCTTGAGCACTCTTAATGTCAAAAACCACATTAAACGCCACTGATAGCACCCCCTTGGCGGAAAAAAAATACAAAAAAAGAAGTATCTGAAGCATCCAGAGTACGTGAGAAGTTATGAAATTTTGTAAATTATATGAATAGCATTTAGCAGTTGATCGGAGTGCGTACTCCTCAAACTTCTCTTTTGAATTCAAAAAGCAAAAAAAAAAAATCCCATGGAAAGAACAAAATTTATGCAAATGGGCAGAGCTTTTTTTTTTCTTTAAAAAAGCAAATTCTTCTAAAATAATAAAAACCCATATGTAAATCCTCAATAAAGCATGTGCGTTATAATAACAAAGCTTCTATCTTCAAGGATCAGAGAGAAAGAGAGAGAGATGATGGCAGAGGGTGTATATTATGTTGAGGGTAACCTCATAATATTTGTTACAGTTTCATCGTCGCTCGTTGTTCCATATATCATTTACGATACTGTAAAAACCCGAACCAAAAGTACTAGAACATTCTTGGTAAAAGTTTTAACAATACAATTCTGCCTCAATTTTAATTGGATCCCACGAAACGTGCGATTTGAATCGGCGACTAAGTAGTGGAACGGAATCGCGTGAGCGGGGCAGTAGCCTCCAAAAAAAGGAGTTTAAATTCTTAGACCCGCGAAGCCAAGCAAGGTACTTTCTTAATTAAAAAAAATATGTCACTCTTAATGAAAAATTCCGGTACCGGTAAATTCAAGAATTTCCCTATTTCTGCTATTTACAGTAACATATACATATGTACATCTGTGGTTTAGGTATAAATATTGTGAATGACGAAAAATTTAAATTGCAAAACAGCTTAGACACGGATAAACCAAAAGAGGCGAAAATGAAAATCTCCTTGAAATATGGATGTCAACGAACGTCCTTTCAAAGTACCCACTATAGAGGTATTGAAATTGAAAAGAATCTTCTTTTTTATTTCGCTTTATGCCATCATAAATCGGTCAACCACTTATGTATATCTAGAGAAATCATGATTTATGAAATTTTTTCGTATATATTTGTTGATTTTATTTTATGTTTTTTTTTTAGGTAGATAAACTTTTTTAAAGTTTTTTAAAAGCAAAAAAAAAAAAAATTAAATTTGGATGACATTTATGAAGACAAGAACGCGTATAGAAATTCCTCATCCGTCGTTGTCGCCGTCGGTCGTACACAATTTAAAAGTTTTTTTTTTCATCGTCTACTTAAGGCTATTTCATGAATTTTAATCGAGTTGTGTACTAAAAAAAAATGAAGAGAATTTTTTGACATAACAAGTATCGTTTATAAAGTCGGAAATAAGAGGTGGGAAATGAGCTCTGGGCGTGTTAAAAGTTTGTCCTTAAGTTATTGGAGAATTGAAGGTTTAGCATAAGGAATGACAAATAGAAGGAAACAATGACAAGACTTAAAAAGTTCTATTTTGTTTTTGTTATTTTAAGGAAAAACAAATAAAAAATTTAAATAGGTTTTTTTTCTTACAAAAATTAAGCGTAATTCAGTCACTGGGCAAAGTCAGAGCAACTTTTATCAATATATCGTAGTGTAAAATTATATGTATTCTGAAAAGGTCAAAAGTATTAACATATTTATACCTGAAACAAGGAACAGTATACTGACACGTTATTTTGGTATTACTATAAGAAATTTATGAAGTGGGTATAGGCACTGACGTAACTAGGCAAGACGAGGCCCCGGGGCAGAAAAAAAAATTGAGCCTCTAGCAAACTGATTGAGGAAAATGTTTGGAAAATTTTGATGTGAAATATTACATTTCAAAAGCATGAGCAACAGTTGATAAAATTTTGTTAAAACATGAAAAACAAAATTTCAATCCAACTCGATTTTTGTTAAATAGTCTTCGAATAGGAGCATTTATTTTTAATTCTAGAAAATATGTAATTTTTTGTAAAAATCCGAGAAGTTAATAATTACCTTGAAATTCTTGATATTATTTTATATTTGCATAAATGTTAAAAAAATGGCACGGAATAAGATTGGTTAAAATTTAAATTGAAAAAAAAAAAAATGTTTCGTTGAAAAAAAAATTTCCTCCCCAAAACAAAAAACAATTTTGAAAAAAAATTTTGTCAAAGAAAATTTAGTCCTCACAAAAAAAATGTATGTTCAGTCGGCAGGTAGACGCCATAATACCCTTTTTTTTTTGATAAAAAGTATTTTGCGGGTTCCTAACAAAATTGATGTCATTAAAAGATTAATTTTGTAAAAAAAAATACTGAGAAAAAAAAAATTGGTTAAAATAAAAATTTCTGAATCCGAGAATAAAAATTGAACAAAAAAAAAATTTGTGAAAGAAAATATTTTCGCCATCAAAGAAATTTTTTTTTAAAAGTGTATGGATACTAAAATGTTGAAATTATGGAATGAAAATTTTTGTTTCAAAAAAATAACAAAAAATGTCAAAAGGAAATTAAAGAAAAAAACTGTCGAATAAAATAACAAAAACTATTTACATTAAGTGTAAGTCGATTTCTTCCAAAAAAAAAGTTAAAATCCTTGGAACCTTCGAAAAGTGGCCAAGCAAGGTACAATAAGCAACGGAATTCTAAAATTTCCATATTTCGTTGTTTTTTTTTTTGGCATACAAAATTCTATAAAATTATTGTGTCTGACTTTTAATATACAAAACTTAATATTTTTAATGCGTCTATTAGCATCTTTATGCCCCATTAACTATTTATGCACGGTCTACAAAACCTTACACCACATCCCATTTAGTAATTTTCAATTATAATTCGTTTTTAAATAAAGAATAAAATTAAAAACGCCACCTCCACCGCCGCGCCGCCCTATTCGCTCCACAGTCTAAGAAATTTTACTTATAGGTATTCTTATTTTATGGAACCTCCAGCTAAATTCGGTTGAAGGGTGTGTTTTATACAATATATAAAAGAATATGAATATTTATAAAAATAAACTTTCTCCTTTTGCCTCCCTTTGGCTGGTGGCCCAATAAACAACATTCTTTTCATTTCGCCCAAGAATCCGCCTTCTACATACTTAATAACATCAGTGAGTCCTTGCAGCCTTCGGCTCCGAGACCTCTTTTGAAACAACTCAAACACAAGGTGATTGTATTTTGTATGAACGTTTGTTTATACGCAGTAAAATATCCGACATGATTTGCTAACGCATTTTTTTTAAATAATAATGTATACATACCTTTTTTGCTTTGATGTTGTCGGGGTGCAAAATCTTTTGCATATTTTCATTTCTTGAGATTAATTTCTTCTTTCGCTTCGCTTCGGTTCAATTTGAGTGTTATGTATGTATATAGGGATAGTCTTATAGTAGAAAATTTGTTTGAATCCTGGAAAACAAATCAAAAGAAATATTTGTGCACAGACATATATGCGACAACTATGAGTCGACAAGGCGACACACCAACGACCGAGAACGCCTTTAACAAACATAACACTTAAATGTCGACATTTTCATTGCAAAACGACAAATCGTCCGAACCTTTTGTCTGGGGATGGTCCTTGTTGAACTAGAAAGAAGGATGGTATATGATCTTTGCCACAGGGCGAAAAAGAACAATGGGAACATTGTAATCAAAAGCGTCTTTTATGTTTTCTTGAGAACATTTTTTATCGGTTGTAGCCTTAAAGGTTAAATTCTTTTTTTCCTGATTCTGTTCGGTTTTTCCTTTGTAAGGGAAATATTAAAATCTTAAATCATAAGTTAAACATAAACTACAGCGAACTTTTCCTTTTAACTAATTTAACTTTAAGGATAAAGAATCGCCAGATATGAAGGTATATTTATTTGGCTTTAAGAGGCCTCAGGCTATAGTATGTTTTGAGGTATTAAATTATGTGTTGGTGATGCTTGAGACCCGTTTTCAAAATTCAAATAATCATTTGATTCCTGCATTAATTATTATAACAATAATTGGTTGTAGGTGCCAGGGTCTTTATGCACCGGACTTCTTGAAGCACTCTCACTCACGGAACCACGTTGCTCCGCTTAGGGTATGTTCAAAGATGTTATAAACATTTTTTTTATCAAAAGTATTTTGTATGCTTTAAGGAATTTTCAGGTTCTTAATGCATTCTTTAAAAATTGTTTCTAAAAATAAATATGTATTGTCAAAAAATTAAGGAAACAAAGTTGTTGAAAAATATAATTTTGACGAAAAAAAAAATTGTCCTACAAATTTTAAACAATTTGTGACAATTTAAAAAAAAAATGTACCGAAAAAAAAATAGTGATGGAAATTTTTTGAACCTTGAGAACAAAATTGGTAAAAAGGCAAATTTTGAAAATGGTTGGAAAAAATTCGTCAAAAATATTTTTGTAATTTTTTTTTCGTTACAACAACCAAGTAGAAATATGTAGTTTTGAAACTTGAAAATAAAAATGTGGAAAAAAGTGTGGAAAAAAATAATCGTCCTTTAAAAATAAATGGTTGAAATAAAGCAGAAAAAAAATTTTGACCACAAAAAAACAATTTCAAGAAAAAATCGCCAAAAGCTATTTATCGGAACAACCAAGTCGAACGCTTACCAAGCCATCAGCTTAATCATACGATGAGTGTTGTTAGATTGTTAAGCAATCAATTATCGTAAATAGCGCTTCATATGACAGCTGCTTTTGACAGGTATCAAATCCCAGCGCTTCCGAACTTGAAACCACGAAATGAGCGAATCACAGAACCATTACTATGTAATAAAATTAAAAGCTTAAACGTAGAAGCTTGTTCGTTTTTTGAAAAAAAACCGACATTTATCGAATAATAGTTTTTTTTTTTGAAAAAAAGTAATATAATTTTGTTCAACAGTAGTTGTCAGTACAGGGCTTCATGTGTGAGCTTTTTTTAGACAGTGGTACCTGTGTTTATCTTACGGAACTTGATTAAAAAAAAACTGAAAAAATATAATTAACCTTTGTATTTATTTTTCTTTATAAATAGTCCAGTCACTAAAGACTCCGGAAAAATCGCTCAAAAGAGGCTTTACTTCATTATGGTCTGAAGAAACTGTTAAAAGACATCAAAAGACAAAGGGAAGGAAGTTTTTCATTTGTTCAAATTTATCATGCTATTCTCAACAAAAAAAAAGTTTGAGTTTATAAGTTTTAACAATCATCATTATGGTAACCATACGAACAATCTTTTTTTTTTTAATCCTTCAAGCATCCTTCATAAATCTTCTCTGTACTGACAATTTTTGTAAACCAAAGAAAAAATTTAGACTTCGGGGATGATTTGCATGCATTTTAATTTTTTTTTTGAATTTTATTAGTTGGTGATCTAGAACCCTCTAATCCGTTTTTGGCACACAAAGGTGAAATTTTGTCAAAATACACAATAGGTAATTATATATGGACACCTGCTCTAAGCAAAGCACGTGTTTCGTTTTATTTAAATCACCCCAGTGTCTGACAATGTTGGTTTGCGACTATCACGTTCATGCAAATGAATTAGGTATATTACTGGAAGAACGACAAATACAAAAATTCTGAGAATTTTTTAGCAACATTTATAAAGGTTAGAAATGTTTTGTTTTATTTTAATAATGCGTTTCCTACATTTATCTCTGGAAATCCCTTGGAAACTGCGAAGCTTACCAGGAAAGTTCGCTTGGTTGTTAAGTTTAAGTTTATTTTTAAACTAAAATGCTGAGAGCTTCACTGCTCAGGTGGTCTTTGTAAACTTCATAATAAAGCATATCCAACAATATAAAGACAACGATTTAATTATATGTAAATCTCTGAGGTAGGATGTATGTATATTCCGGAGTCCGGACATACAAAAATTTTCTCCAATTTCCTTTAGTCTGTTGACAACAAAAAATGGGAAATCTGAAAGAACTATATTCTTTTCAATTGGATTTTAAAAACTGAAAGGAAGAAACAATGACAAGCCTGACAGGTACATCGGAAATCGACTGACCTTGAAGAACATTGAACATGAGGAGGAACCCAAAAATTAACTCTCATCAATGTCTTAAAGATAATATGTACGTACAACCTTCTATGAATAAACCGCACTCGAATACAAATCCTTTTTAGAAAACCTACCACAATAATGGTCATCCTATTTTATAATATATCATTGTTGTTATCCCTCATTTACCGTTTTTTTTTTCTTCGGACCTTTAATTAAAGAGATTAGAAGAGGTTTCACCATCTTGGTATAGAATACACAATCATCATGGCTCAGAGCACAACAATGATGATACACACAAAAAAAACTTTATCATCCCCATTTTGGGCAACCACCGAACGCACCTTTCACATTGAATGACTATGGGTAAATCCTAGCCAAATCGAAGTTAAATTAAATAAATTCCTTTTCGAATAAAGGCGCCTAACCATAAAAATTGTTCAACTGAATTGGAAAAAAGGACACACTCTAATATCATCATCCCAACAATGTGGCAGATTCACGAAGGTACATATTATTATGTATATACAAAACTAAGGTAATATTGGAGTCCTTTTTTTTACTCATTCATTGGAATGTAATTCAACCGCATTCAGAATAGAGCCTTTCTCACTCGAAAAAAGAAAAAAGAACCTCAGGAAATGTGTCGTTCTAGGTTCTCCTCAACCTAGACTTCGACAAGACAATGTGAAATCTCATTGACAAGGGCTATTTGAAGGAATTCCTATATCGGAGAGTCACCGTTTATGTGAAATCAAACAGAGCGAAAGGTGAAATAAAATGACAACAACAACAAAAGATACCAAAAACGGCTTTGAAATACCAAAAAAAAAAACAGGAGAGAAAGAAAAAGAAAGAAAATCTTTCCAGCCCGCAGTTATTTGCAAAGGATAACAAAGGTAAAATTGATTTCGTGCTTTCTGCTTAATTAGACACGCAGGACGGAGGTCTCCCTCCTTCGGTTTTTGTTTTGTCTATATGTTTATTTTTTTTTTTTGGCAATGTCAATACACAAGACATCTGATGTGAAATTAAGGATTCGAGGCGTATCTACAGTTTGAAAGACCACTAAAGCTGCTTGTACAATGTTTGATTATTTACAAAGAAAACTTCACTTAATTACTATTGTTCCATTATATGAAATATAATTAAAGGATGACGACGCAATTTTACCTTAGTTATTTATTATTTTAAATTTATGAATTTCTTGAAAAATATCTGTTTTCGACAAGTTTACCCTTTCATGTTTTTAAATAGATATTCAACGGGGGGTCTTCTATCGTGTGCGAAGATTGTATAATGTATATAAGGATAACAACATTTTATCCTCGAGTGAAATTGTTTGGAAATAGTTTCCTTCCTTGATGTGAAGTGGAAGTATATAGAGAGTCGCTTTCAGCAAAACACCACTGCTCTGCTCGGTTCTTTTGAAAGGTATTCAAGTTGTGTTGGTTGTGACACTCAGTTGAATGGAGAAAATTTTGATGTTAATACGCGCGTGTCAGCATTCTGAATGAAGGTAAAGTCATCCATATCTGCCTGCCTCCACATATACACACGAGAAGGCAATGCTTTAAATCCATAAACGTAAAATGCAGAAAAATCTTCTTTCTTTTTTTTTTTACATGATTTACACTCCGCAACAGTTAATTGGGTACGTTTAGCATTAAAATTTAAATTGAAAATAGATACAAAATGCAGTTTTAATTTTTTGGCAAAATAATCGATAAACATAAATAAGTTGTAGTTTTAGTTATAGAGAAATTAAAAATAAAACAAAGATTACAAAAAAAAAACAGCGAACAAAGTTGGTTTAATCGAATGATGCGTAGTGTAAAAATATAAAATTGTGCATATTATGTGAATAACCGAAATCCCTTGATAAACCTACATTCCAAGTACAAACCCACCTACAACATACTTCTAATTAGATATGAAAATATTTGTGCCCAGGATATGAGTCCTCATTTTTACCCACTATAGTTTTCAATGACGTTCAAAAATAAGTTTTAATGAGAACCGCTAACGTTGCTACGCAATATTATAGTTAAATGCATATGCCAACATATGTAAGACTGATGAAACTTTATAATTCTAGTTTAGGTGAGAAGGTATAAAGTCTGCAAAATAAAAACAAAAATAACTTGTTGCATTTTAATTAGAGCTAAGTACAGTTATAAAACTGAACTGATTGAGATAGATTGAGATGAGAGAAAGTCGACTTTAAGCAGAACAATAATTTTAATTTGTTCCTGCATAAAATCGTTTTCAAAATAAATTTAATTGTAAAATGCACGACCTCCTTAGAGAACAATCAGAAATGTTGTAAATTTTGATTTATTCAAATTTTATAAAGTGTACAATGTTTTTTTCATTCACCAGCCATTGTTATTTGATCCAATTAAAACTCAGCAATGAACTTTAGCTTATTCTCAATTAAACACGTATTTTCCGTGTCAAAATCTAAAACAGAAACATTGCGTATGCAGTTCTGATTGCAAACTAAATGCGCTTGAATTCGTGACAGTAATATATTCTCGCCTCGGAACTTGCCATTCAAAATACTGGCTTCAAAAACGTTTTTCATTATTTTTGAATCATCACAAGGTTTTTATGTTTGGATTTCGTGTCTGACGGGACCTAGAGATGCTTAAAACCAAAAATGATATCAAATTCATCCGTGGTTTTCTCAGAGCATGGTCACACTGGTCGCTTTGCAATGAAAATCAAGCCGAATCAGGGAATTTATTTTTAGAGATTTTTTGTAGAGAACTTAATTTTCTATTAGAAAAAGTAATTAAAATTTCTATTACAAAATTACTGATGCTTTAAGATAAGCGATAAAAAATCGTTCATATTTTTGTTAAATAAAAAGCAGGACATATCCTAATGAAAAAAAATGCACGACTCTTCTATGTTAAAGTACTTTAGAGTGAACAAAAAAAAAATACGAATGTCATCAGAGAAATATATGAAAAAGCATAAAATTCATTTTTGAATTTCAAAATAAGCCAAGAAAAAACTTTGTGCTCAAAACAGAAGATGCCATCTTATGTGTCATAAAAATAAAAAAATTGAAACAAAAAAATTAAAAATCGTTTTAGCCATCTGTATATTAAATTTAAATATAAAATTTAAAATATTTTTCGAAACAAAATTGGTAGGTACACAACTTTTTAACTTTTATAATTTAAAAAAAAAACCGTTTTCCAACTATTGAGTTTTCAAAAAAAAATGATTTATTTTTTCAAAAATTATGCGTGTTTCAAATTTGAACACCACAGACATCACCGATCGAGAGCTGACCCTCAGGTGTGAAAGTCTTTAAATTAAAAAGATTGAGAACATTTCAAAGTTCAAGTCTAATATCTATTAGAAACTTTTTTTTATTTTATTAAAATAAAAGCACTGATTTAGTTTTCAACGATGAAAGATAATTTTCCCGAAAAGATAAACTTGGACCATTTTTTTTTTCAATTTTAATTTGTAGTGACTTAATGATAGTTTTTTAGATGAGTTGCGGTCATAATTTTGTATGTGTCAAAACTCGGATTACAAAATCCTGTATTTCAAAATTCTGTAAGAAATTCGCATATTTTTAACTATCAAAATAATTTTTCTTTTATTATTTATAGAATTTTGAAAAACAGAATTCTAGATTTACAGATTTATTTTTATTGTTCCTAAAGTTATTAATCCACATACAGAATTTTGGAATACAAAATAACGACCCATTCTTTTTTTACCTTCTGTATTTTGAGTTCAAAGCTTTACAAATTATTGCGTTTTACAGATCTCACGAAAATCTAATTGTTAAAATTTAGTTTTTATTTCGCGCGCGATTTTTATGCTTTTTGGAACAATCACTTCCAACCAACGTAAAACAGAATACAAATATACCTATACATACACAGACACCCAAAATGTTGAACATTGGCCTATCCGTCCTCGTGTAAATCACCCAATAATTTACAACAGATGTACCCACGAATAGGAAATGTTTTTGAGGATTTACACTCTCAACAAAAGCTTCCGCGATTTAATATCACATACTCACGAAACCATTTATCAAACAGAAGAAGCATTTTAACCTTTTTTTTTCCTTCAGATGTAACACATGCAATACAGAATTATATTCATACAGAAATTCTTGTTAATGACTGTTTTTTCTTTTTTTTTTTTATTGCCATCATAACTATCATGTTATGCTGCCGTCCCTATTTGACGTTGGGTCACATGCAAAAGTAATACTTAAATTGGTACTTTTGGACGGAAAAACCCCACTGCCAAAAACACATGATTCAATCCCTCTTCGAGTGAAAAAGCAACGTGACTTAAATATCGAAAATCAAAAATCCCATCAGATCCATTTAAATAGAATGTGATAGGAAGCTTCATCGTGTCAGCTTCAATCGTTTTTCAAATACGAGTAGGTTACAAGAAAAAGGTCTTTGTGAATATAAAAGAAAAAAAAAAAAAAAAAAACAAAGAATCAAATGTGACAGCTGCCTTAAGTACTTGATGTCTTAACTAATTGAATAAATCCCAAGATTAAGTTGTAGTTGGTTAATGATTAAAGAGGACTTTTATGTATAATGGACTATGTTGAATGCATAATTTATTTAAAAGGATTTTGAATTTGATAGATTTTGTAGCTTGTTGAAGTAATAAAAAGATGAAAAGGGATCAAGTTTTCATAAATTATGTTAAATGTAAGTCTGTTTGACCGTAAAAAAGTAATATAAAACGAAAAGTAATTGGATAGTTATTCTGTTTATAACTTAAGAGGATTAGAAATGGTAAACCGATGTGCTATAGTTAGTTTTGTTCCTTTCAATATTCTAAGCCTCTTTAACAAGAACATGTTGTGTGAAAGAAGCATATGCACTGTAGTTGGAAAGTCTGGGTTGTTTTAAAGTTTAGAAATTTACAAATTTCGTTAAAAAAAAACATCATTAAAATTTCCTTGAAGCTCCATGTTATGGAAGCAAGGGTGTAAAACAAAAGGGGTTTGACTATCCTTAAAATGATCAAACACTGTGCGAGCGTTAGGAAAATAGGGAAGGATTTGAAAGGCGATAAAATCGGTGGGAAAACAGAACCAGGTACAGCGTTCCACATTCTTGTAGTGCGACTTAAGAAAGAATCCTTGTATTTTACAGGACGTCCGAATTCGGGCTTAAAAGTAAACTGATAACGATTGAAATGAGTTTAAAGAATGCATCCAGATCAGATATGGAAAAGAATCTGTGCACTGTCGTAAAAAATGTGATAGATAATTTCCTAGTATTGTAAGATTATTCGTTTCTTCGATACAATTGCCGCTCGTGAAAAGCGTGGGTTTCGTTTTAGCGACATTAGCCAGCATTGAGTTTTCGAAGTTCTAAATTCTACACTGTTTTAGAGTTTGGATAATGCTATCGAGATCAGAATTTAACGAGTTAATCATATGCTGCCGTTCTAATTCACCATTCGAAGAAGAGGGATACAAATCTGATAACGTATATGAAAAGCTGAGGGTACTATCGTCAGCAAAACAATTTATTAGATTCGAAGTCATTTTTTTTTTTTTTTTTTTAATAATATGCGCTCGCTCAAGGGGATTTTTGGTATACCCTTTATATGTATCAAGACAGCGCGGGCGTGAAGGATAGGATAGGATGGGAAGGGAAAGGTGTGTGTGGCGCGAGGTACTGAGACTGAAGGTGGTGGTTGTCTCAGATTTTATCTCCAGGGTTGGCGGCTGGGCTAAATCGGAGAAATTGCCGTGTCTTATATGTATGTCCCTTTATAATTCGCATTATTTTGTTCATTGTCATATTTGTTGGGCATACTAGTATTTACTCAATTACATGTTGTTAGTGTTATGCCTGAACAACATGTAATGAGTACAGCGGCCCAACAATGATCAATGATAATGGAAAAAAACAAGACATAGAACTACGGGCTGGGATCGAATCTGTGACCATTTGGTTGACAGGCGACCACGCATACCATCGCGCCACGGCCAACCCCATTGATCATTGATGAAAACAATGAAAAGAGTCAGAAGTCAAAACGAAGCCCTGGGGCCACCACCATAACATTTATTTTTATGAATTTCAGACTCAAAACCATCAAAACAACGAAAAGTAATTTCTATTCTAACGAAGGACATAATCAACGATACCAAATTCACGCATTTTCGATAAGAAAACTGGTTGCAAAAGCGTTTGGTAGTAAACGCTTTTGAAATATCAACCGCAGTAATCTTAGGTTCTCCAAAACGATGTAAAGATTGGTACCACTGTTCGGTGAGATATACCATCAGATCACAAGTGAAACTCTGTATTGCTACGAAGGCCGTGCTGTCAATTATTAAGAAGCTTTGGCTGGACAAATGCAGAGTCACACATTTCCTAAATTTCATGTGTGTCAAAATAATTTCCCCTGAGGAAAATTATCTAAAAATGTAAATTGGCAACTTTTTATAAAAGTTTTGTTTTTTTTACAGCTTACAGCAGACTAATTCATCATCATCATCGGCTCGACAACCGGGGTCCGGTCCTGGCCTCCTTCAACAAGTCTCTCCACCTATCCCGGTCTTATGCCGACGCCATCCAGTTGCGCACCCCAAGGCTTCGGGCGTCCTGGTGTACGCCATCTCTCCAGCGCAAGCATGGTCTACCACGCTGCCGTCTACCATAGAATGTACCACAAAGGACTTTCCGAGCAGGTTCCTCTTCACTCATGCGAGCTAGGTGCCCTGCCCACCGGAGTCTACCGAGCTTAATTTTTGTCACTATGTCTGCTTCAAGGTAGATTGCGTACAATTCATGATTGTACCGTCTCCGGAATCGCCCTTCCTCACATATGGGGCCAACAATTCTCCTTAAGACTTTTCTCTCGAACGCGGCTAAGAGGTCGGAGTGTCTTTTGCTAAGCACCCAAGTCTCGGATCCATACGTGAGTACTGGCAGGACCATGGTCCTGTACAGCAGCAGTTTTGAAGTTATGGTGAGATTTCTGGATTTGAAGAGCTTTGACAGACTATAGTAGGCTTTGTTGGAATTGAGCAGCCGCCCGCGTATTTCTTCTTCTATATTATTATCGGCTGCTACTATTGACCCAAGGTATTTAAAGGATTGCACCACTTCAAATTCGTGCTCCGCTACCTTGATTGTTTGACCAACTGTTCTTCTCGCATTCGACGCCACCATGTACTTTGTTTTACCTTCACTAATGTGCAGCCCCAGATTTTGTGCCGCCTGCTCGATCTGGATGAAGGAATCGTGTACAGCTTGTTCGGTTCTTCCGATGATGTCAATGTCGTCTGCGTAAGCCAGTATCTGGCTGGACCTGTTGACGATGGTCCCTCTTGTTGCCGTGCCAGAGTCACGGATTGCTTTCTCCAACGCCAGGTTGAAGAGGAGGCAGGCCAAACCATCCCCTTGTCGGAGTCCATTAAAGATGTTGATTGGTCTGGATAGCAATCCGGCTATTTTTACTTGGCTTGTTACGTTGGTCATGGTCAACCTACAAAGTCGTGTCAACTTATTTGGGATGCCGAATTCTCTCATGGCTTTGTAAAGTTCTACCCTGGCTATGCTATCATAGGCGGCCTTAAAGTCTATAAACAGATGGTATGTTGGGATGTTAAATTCTAGACATTTTTCCATCGCCTGCCTAAGGGTAAAGATCTGATCAGTTGTTGATTTGCCTTGAATGAAACCACACTGATATTGGCCGATTATGGTTTTAGCGTATGGGGCTATCCGTTCTTGTAGGATAGAGGAGAGTATCTTATAGGCGGTACTCAACAACGTGATACCTCTATAATTGCTGCACGTTGTGACATCTCCCTTCTTATGTATGGGGCAAATTATACCTTTTCGCCAGTCTTCTGGCATTTCTTCCTGCTCCCATACGTGCACTATAATATCATGAATTGCTTGGCGTAAGGCTGGCCCGCCGTGGTGGAATAGTTCGGCTGGTATGCCATCGGCTCCCGGGGCTTTGTTTTTCTTAAGCCGGGCTATAGCCTTCTCAACCTCTTCTATGCTTGGTGGCGGTAACATAGGGTAATCTTCTTGAAGTAGTGGAGCCTCTACTTCTGCAGTGAGCTGACCATTTAGCAATTCATTAAAGTACACTTCCCATCGCTCCAGTATGCTTTGGGGATCGGTGATCAGATTTCCCTCTCCGTCCTTGCAGTAAGTGCAGCGTGGTGTGTACTGCGTCATGTTTCGGACGGATTGGTAGAACTTCCGCGCCTGGTGCGGACCTCGCTCTCGGCTTCTTTCTAAATCACAGATGATGTTCTTCTCCCCGGCTGATTTTTTCTGTCTGTGAAGCCGTTTTTCTATTCTTCTGAGCTCTTTATATTCATCTTCGCGTGCCCGCGTTCTATGAGATTGTTGCATTGCTCGGTACGCAACATTCTTACGTTCAGTCGCTAGCTTGCATTCATCATCAAACCAGTCGTTCCGACTTCTACGACTGCTGCCTAAGATGGAATTGGCAGTACTAATTACCAACATTAAATTTCGAGTATTGTCTGAAATATACCTACCTATACAAAACCACCGAGAGCATAGAATTTCAAAATCAACATTATTCCTATATATGTAGATATTTTCGGATACAAGTCAGATAACGATATGCAAATTTAAGTGTCACCCACTTCACAGATTTGGAGCGTATACACACTTTGTCACAACTATTAAAGTAATTAATTAACAAGCCTTATCTTGCCAACTGTTGTGCTAATAACTCATTAGCTTGGCCAGATTATACCTACCCACAATCTTTGTAATACCAAAGCGAAGCGATGATGCGATAGAGGTAGTACCTAGCATTAAAACAGGGATGATTGATGGCAAACATTATTGATGGCATAGTTGCGAGGTAGGACGACTTAGGGGACTATAATAAGCGTTAATAAAATTTTCCGTTTCACCACATTTAATTCTGGTATCTCCTTCTGCTGAGATGAGGTATGCAGGTTCTTTAATTCCGAAATTGCGAATGGCAAAGAAATTCCTGATGCCTTTTTTCTGCTTGAATATACAAACCCCATCACCATCGTCTCCCTTCTCCCGTTAAGCTCAGATCAGATTTCCGAGAAATTTCTTCGAGTGGAATTCCTTTGAAGGCGAGATGCGTATTTCACATTGCATATACATATATATATATATATCGTTTCCTTTAACTCGTCCTTTTTCAATTCAATGGTTTGTATTTGTTGTTTGTGTTATTTAGGTATGTGTCTGCTGTTTCCTTTGTGAATCTAAATCGATTCGAGTAGCATCATCCTTCATTTCATTCGCACGCCTTCTTTCACTTTCATTTCTATCATCTCTCGCTGAATCAATTTTGTACATCTGAAAGACACTCTTTCATCATGATACGATGATACACCGATTTTTTTTGAATCTCTCAATGCCTGCGTCGTCGTGTGTTTTGTGGTAGATGTTGATATTGACTGCAGTGAAATCGTGATATCCGGATCCGGGGAATCTAAGTAATTCTTAGACAGAATTTTAGCTCCAAAGGAAATGGTTTCGAATGTGAAAAATGTGTGCAATCATTGTTTTGCATTGGAAGTCATCATCCAGAAGTTGGTTTCTTTGAATGTTAGGTTCTGTACTTCCTTTTTTTGTTATTGAACTTTTCACTCCTATTTATACGATCAATCAAAGTCAAGTTAAAAATAGAAAAATAGAATTATAAAAACGTATGGGTTTAGTTTAGACATTCCCAAGGCTTAAAGGCCACTTAAAAAAAAATAGAATGAAAAAAATCAAGTTGAAGACAGTGCGTTTTTTAATTGGGCTTGTTGAAATATTGAGCCAAAAACGGCCTTCAGGCCACGAAAATTGGCATTAAGTGAAGTTGCTTTCACTAAAACCCCAAATTTTTGTGAACTAGAGGCCCTTAAAGGCTACTTTGAAGAGAAGATTTGTTAGCTCAATAAGGCCCATGCACGACCGCAACAGTGTCTGTATCACGCAAACGATGAATTTTTGCGATCTAAGGGGTTAAACAAAAAATAAACTCAGGAGTTCCACAGGTTTTAGTTTAAGGACCAATACTGTTTCTGGCTTACATTAATTTGTTATTTAGCTTGCTCTTTCAAAAGTTTTTTTTTTATTTATTTAAAATTATTATACTGGTTCGAAACAATTTTTAAAATGAAACTGAGGGAACTAAGTGGGAATTTTTATAAACACCGAGAATAAAAATTGGTCAAAAAGAAAATAAAGAATTTCCGTTTAAAAAATTTGATTTGAAAAAAAAACTTATTTTTTTGAACCGCTAGAATAAAAATATAAAAAAAGTTGCCAAAAAGAAATGCTTTCCAACATTTATCGTCCTCAAAAAAAAATTATTGAAAAAAATATGTCAAAAACAAATTTGGTACAAAAAAAAAAACATTGCCCTAAATAAATTTGTCAAACAAATCGTACACTTATTCAACAATTCAAGTTTTACACTGAATTTTGGCATCAAAGCTTAAGACTTGCATACTTGTAGTAGCCCGTTAGTGCGTAAGGGCTGTCATGCCGGAGGTCTTGGTTCTATTCCCAGCCTCTTCCATCTAAAGACAAATGTTTTTTTTTTTCATGGGCTGCTGTCTCTTGCGAGAGATTGAAAAAGCTGTTTGGATTGGCAATAAAATTATAGAAACCGTGCTTTCCTCTAATAACAGGCACACCCGTGTGTGTGGTTGAGAGTTGCTATTAACTAAGGTCTTCGTTATTCATGGACTGTCAACTCACCAAATGTATTTATTTTTTATAAACGGTCACTTGTATTTACTGCTTAATAGAGTGATTTAAAAATTCGAATTTTGCACAGCAAATAAATAAATTAGCTTTAAATTCACATCGCCGCCAAAATATGTGACGTATCTTTACAACCTCTTGTATATCCAAGTTCTCAAATTAAATTAGACATTATACATATGTATTTTACCCAATTTATACAAAATTCTGTTGATGAATTTATTTAACCAGACAACAATTAATTAGATTAAGAAAAAATAACCCCAAGGATATAATAAATTCGTTTGAGCATTTCAGACGGCCTCCATCACCATTTCGAATAAACAATATTCTACTTACCTTATGTACAATGTACATACAGTATTAGATGTAATACTGTAAAAATTAATAATATTCGTCGATATGTTTTCATGCGTAATTCAAATTGACATTGTCATTATTCTGATACAGCAAATAAATATACAGCAAGGATTTTATCTTTGAGAAGTAGACACTTTACTTCTCAAAGATAAAATCCTTCATTTGGAATTTCAATTCTTTTGGTACGAATTAAATGTGACAGAAATTTTTGCGTGGGAAAATGTATGTATATAACAAGTTGAACGTCATCTCATCATATATCATTTGAGGCAAATATAAATGACGACATCGACGTTGTTAACGGCATTTTCTCTTTCTAACTCAATTATGCAAAATAGGAAATTATGTTGATTTGTGTATTTAGATTCTATTTCCTTTATGAAAATTTAATTTTGAAATTGTAAAATCATATTTATCGCTAGAATTAACAGTCAAAACAAATTTTGAAATTCTATCTTTGTGTATGTTTTACATTTGTATTTACTAGACTGTTCCAGTATCTTTTTTATTTTGTGATGTCTTAAGAAAACGCATCATATAAACGCTTATGACTTTCTCTCACTTTCCTGTTTTCCAAAGGATTTCTATGCGAATCAACACATTTCGAAATTGCTCACATACATTTTTTGTATAAAAATTTTACAAAAATGGTATTACCGTAAACTCAACCTTTTCAAAGTAACAGCTACAGAAAGACACAAAATACCCGCAAAATACTTTTTATCACAAAAAAAATCCTTATCTCATGCTTGAAAAAAAAATTTTTTTTTTTTTTTAATTTTTGGCTTTTGTCAATTTTTGAGATTGTGCAGTAACGGTATATTAAAAAAAAAATTGATAACTAGAAACATTAGCCTTAATATTGGCCATCTCAATGCGACCGTTTTCAACAAAGATAAAGCTCTTCAAAAAAAAAAACCTAAAAATAGTCGAAAAAATATCGACAATTGAATGTAGTCTCGTGTATAATAAGCCTTTGATGATTATATGTACTTTAGTAAAATGTTATAATTAGCAAAGTCGCACCCAATAACCAATTTATTTTTTTGTATTCTCTTTTTTTTTCACTTTGAATAAAATTAGCAAAACAGAAAAAACAGACACATTCTAACAACCTAGCAAAGCAAAAACTGTTGTCTATTTTATCGGTGAAGAGTGTATAAAATAAACATTTGTGTATAATCGCATAATTCTATTCAAGAACGAAAGTCTTGTAGAGAAAAATATATCAAATAAATTTTCATTACTTCCCCAGGATAGGATAACATGGTTTCGTCGTGAAAAGAGGTTTGCTTGCCTCCTTTAGAAAACGAAAATGAATATTCCAGTTGAGAAAACTTTTGGTCATTATGTGCGGCATATCAGATGATGTATGGCCTTCTGCAGAGCTTTGGGCAATTTGTCATCACACAAGTAGAGTCTTTTACTATGTATGTAGTCGTCTTCAATAATAAATTATAATTTCATTTCATTTGCATTACTTTTACTTCCGTTTTTTCTTTTTTTTACTTTTTTGAAATACTCTGTAAATTATGTTATTTTTTTTTTTGTTTTCTGTAATCAATATAATGTAAATCTAGAATTTTATTTGTTATTTAAAAATATTAAAGCCAACAATTTTTGATAAAATATTAATTAAAAGATACATAAATCCAGTTTTCGTTTCATCTTAATTCTCACAGCCGTAGTTAACCGGTGGAAAAATTCTTATTCGCGAAAATTCAAATTTAATTTTTTTTAAATTATTAAAATGGAAAAATAAGCAGTAATTATTAAATTATATTCCTTTTATGTAAATTTAATGCATTTATTGCATTTTCTCCGCATTAAAAAAGAAATGAATTATTTTAACCTAGAAATTAAAAGCTAGCATTCTATCATTCTAAGATGAATTCATTACAGAATTGATTTTCGATTTGCATTTTAGACCATTACAAAATCTTATCTATAGCATTGTTGAATACCAATGTTTTTGAATTTAGTATTCAATGCTCGAAGAGATGAGCGCATCCCTCCGTTATTTCTTTTGGTATTGATATTATGACAAGGCTTAAACTGTTGCTAATAGCACAGGTTCATCATCCAGGCAATTATGATACATTATTTAAAAGTCAGTTTCATAATCATAATATAGCACGCAAGGACACTACAAACAGGCGTTTATTTATTTCAAATTTATGTCCTGCTTTTATTTTTTTTTTCAAACAAAATTAAGCCAAAGATAGAAAGATAGGTTTTAGAAAGTAAGGTTTTAGATTTTATTAATATTTAATTTAAGGAAACAAAAATAAATATATCATTTTACTTGTAGGAATAAAAATTTGCTATGATGCGAATTAAAAATTAATAATAATAATAACTTAAAAATTAAATTTAGAAAAAATAACCGGCTGTTTTTGAAATATTAAATTTTGAAAAAATATTTTTGAACAAAATTTGGATGTGCTATAATAATTAAACTTTTAAAAATCTATATGAAAATATAATCAAAATTGCTTAAACTGATTGTAAGAAAATAAAAAATCGAACAAACTTTTGTGAATGTTACTCCCTTTTTAATTTTTTTTTCTGTTAAAAATTCTTGGAGGCATTCTTGAGAATCAATTAATTAATGTGCCATCAAAAAAAAAATGATCGATTGGTTTCGAAATATTAAATTTTCTATTTTTGGTTCTAAATTCAAAAAATTTTTTTTTAAATTTGTAATGAATACTTTTTACAATTTTTACATACTTTGAGAAAAAATTATCAAAATCGGATAAACCGTTTTTCAGAAAAGGAAAATCATGTTCCTACGGAAGAGCACCCCCATTTTCCTAAAACAAACATTTCAAAAAAAAATCTTTGGAGCTGTTTGGGAAATATTAAGATTTTCAAAAACACCAAAAAAAAAATGAAAGCAGGTACCGTTCGTCATCGTTACTGTTAATCTCAAAAAAAAAAAATTAAAAAGAAAAAAAGGGTGCTGCCCCAGAAATGGTATGTACTAACTTTGAAGAAAATCAAGTCCCCAGGTTTAGGCTGTAGAAATCCAGACAGACTGATTGACATACAGACAGAATTGCAAGACCAACTTCCCCATCATAGTAATGCCTAGTTTGAATTTCAACGTTTTTTTTTTAGCAAAAATCTAAAATTAATTGAAGCACTTTGGAATTTTGAACGGCTATCAGCACCCACTAGCATGCCTCGGGTTTCAAAATCAATCACTTAATTGAGACCTCTCTTTTTAAAATCTATTCGTACTTTGTATGCCTGCTGGAATATTTTTATTTTAAGGATAAGTGTTTTCTACCTGTAAGTTTGCTGACACCGAATATTTTTAAATACGAAACTTACTTCTTAGTCTGGAATGAATTATTCACCTTTATTCCTTTAGTATTTTTCTAAAACCCCAGACGAATGAGTTGGCTCGTTTTAGCTCTTCTTGCCATGATGCTATTAGTGATTTGAATGAAAAATTCTATAATTTTAAAATTTCGAGAATTTAGGGTTTTCGTATTTCGTTTAATGTTTCCACATTATTTTTTAACGTTATACTCGCGTTGGTTTGCACCATTGATTCGTGAGCTTGGGTGGGTATCTAATAAAATACTTCGTTTCTTTTATGTCCGTCCAGCATAGTAAAATAATTATATATCAAAAGGTTGTTCGATAAAAATCAATACGTACATACACCATATACACAGATATTCTGTCAATATTTCCATAAATTTAATAAATTCCCTTCAAAATTACCTGTCATATACTTTTTGATTAATGGACATAAAATCTCCGATTTCACCTTTTGAACTTACAAGCTCTCTCTAATCGAACAAACACACTGTTATTTCTGGCAAATATTTGTCCTGTCATCTTATAGGTTAGGTATAGCACGTCGCACTTATAAAACACATTTTTTTTTGTGTTACCAACCAGCAGCAGTAACCGTTAGAACTAATTCAGCCTCAAAGCGAAAATAACCTCAATGATAAATCTCCCCCTCTCTCTCTCTCTGTCTCTCTAAAAAGAGAGAGAGAGTGAGAAAGAGTGATTACGAACGACAGAACAACAAGGATAACACAACAATGTGCCAGGTGAAAGTTCAAAAAGGAATAAGAAAGAAAAAGAAATGTGCCACATGATCTTTAAACAATCGCCCAGGGTGCACTCATTCTCGTTTATTTTAGAATTCGCATTCGTATTCGCAGCAGTTTGCGAAATAAAAATGAAAGAGTGAAGAAATAAATAATTTAATAAAAAATGTAGAAGAGATTGATATCAGGTCGTTCAATCTATATCATTTGACATGGCAACGAGTCTCCAGAAGTTCCTTTCCCAAACTTCTCATACATTCCTACTTACGTCCGTGCGTGGTGTGTTCGCCGTCATCGTAGTTGTCTGATGTGGGCGACAACTTACGTAATCTCATGCAATATAGAATTCTATCATCCGTGCTAAAAGAGTTTTTCCTTTTCGGATACCGGAAAAGGACATGTACGTGCACAACTCCTGTTATTTATTCACTCAATTTCGTGTGAACAATAGTTTTGGGTATGGATTCGATGGTGGTGTAGATGAATACTGCATATGGTACGTGTTATGTGCACCGGGAGAAATGTACCAGTAACGTCGTCGTCGTCTCACTTCTTAAGACGATTGGGAGCATTTTTGACAAGGCTCTTTCCTTGCCGTTTTCTTCTTGTCTTGTTCGGCAAGTCTTCCGCCTTGCAGCCACATCCCGTTGCTATTACCGCCATAGAATTGATGAAAATTCAATTTTTCCCTGAGAAGGCACTATAAGCTGGATTGTCGTGTCGTGTTTTTTGCGGGCGAAGACGACACGTCTAAGTGTGGTTGTGTGTATATGTTTGTTTATTCCTTTGACAACTATATAGTTTGTATCTACGGAGGAATGCAGATGTTTCAACTGTCACGTAAGATGCGGATACAAATTGCATTTCGGGAGACAGAAAAGCTTTTAAGTGAAAATGAGAAAACTAGGCGATGGCAGAGAAACACACATAATGGTATCTATACACATTCTTTGGGTGGTATAAATGAAGGATCAAGATAAGTGCTGTCAAAGAGTACACTTCGGAACTTTTTGATAGCCGTGAGCTAGATTGAGTTTTGTTTCTTCTTATGAATATACACAGGGAAATAGGTGCATTGTGGGTACGTTGTATATTGCAAAAAACAAGTTTGATAGAAGTTATTTTAAGTTTCTTTAGCTGCTTTTAGCGAAAAAAGAAACGCTCTCTCAAATAGTAAATTGGTTTCTTGATTTTATTATTTAGCTGAGTGACTGAAAATCAAAATCTTTAACAAAAAATGAGATAGTCTTTGCTACTAATAAAGTAATTACAAGTTTCAACAGTTGCTAGTAGATCCGTTTTCGAGTTTCAAAGCCAAATTTCTTTAATTTTGATATCCTCTGATATTTTGAAGCAAACAAGTTCCGACTTGAGGTTGTTAACTCAGTTAGTAAGAATTTTACGGAAAGCCTGTGAATGTTAGTCCCGAGTGCTGTAAGTGAACAAACTGAATTTAGCTGGTACGGTTTGCCACCATGTCCAAAGGAACAGTGCGGTCCAAGTTTTGAGCCTTCAAAAATTCCAGCTAGGATCTATTGAACTGTTATTTCCATTGGTCTAGCAAGCTGAAGAAGCTCCTTGGAGGCCAAAATAAATGAATAAAGAAATCATCGGGAACCGAGACATGGTTACTTTTAAGTGCTAGAAGCCGAATTGGGATCATTGCATTTTTACTGCAGTGTGAGTCTTCTAAAGTTTAAGAGATGTTGTTGACTCGGTTGAATAACAAATTGAGCAAAATGCGATAGAAGAAATGTCGAAAATGGTACAACCGGAGATCCAAACAGTATTAAATTAAAAAACGAAGTTGGTAATTTTTTTCAGCTTTTAGCATAAGAAACCGTTGCTGCAGTTGGTGTTGGTAACCAAATTTTTGGAAGATTTCATTCTCCATCCGAACAAGCTGACATTTTTGGATTGGAAATGCCGATTGAGTAGAATTTCGGTTCCTACCTATTGTTTTTACCAAAGCGTTGACCATTTCTTATTGAGAAGTGTTTTGCTTACAGTAGTACGTCTACGTTTGAATGGACTCTTTTTCCATTTTGAATGTTTTAGCGTGTTGTCCATAGATGATACTGCTATATGTAGATGTCATACAATAATTTGACTTTTTCGTACAGCTCCAATTCCAGTGTAACTTATTCTATTCGAGTCGATCATGAATGGTTTTCCTGCACATGAGCCTTACATAAGTGCAGCAAAACCTCCACTCGCAATGACATGAGTATTTGAAAGGTTGTTCTTATTTCAGTAAGATTATTTAAACTTTTGGCAATTCCAGTTAAATCTTTCATGAAATGCCTAAACCTAAATTGTCTCGTGGCCAGTTCTAACCTTGAGGTGTTGCCAAACTTTCCCATGTCAACTTTCTCAGTGTACCGACTTTACATCATCGTGTACGGTTCTTCCCCAGTCGTGGTCTTAGAACGTTCTTCGCCAAAAGCTTTTAGGTCGGCCCGCTCGTCTGCCTACTTAGCTGGAAATGCACTCCTTACCCTTTCAAAGTGTATGATCAATCTACTGCCAACTACGTCTTCGCATAATAACGTCGTCTCGTGAGTTAGGTGTTTAAGGTATGATTGCAGAGTCCTATGAGTTCCTGCGTTTCCGGTTGACAAAATTACGTGAGTACGTCACTAATGACCAACGGGAACAGCCTTGACAGACAGCATACAACCTTGCATTGGATTTCCTTAAGCAGAACGTCACATTTGGATCCGTCATATATTGCCTAGATAATAGCAATGGATTTATCTGGGATGGCCCTTCTTCGCAAAGCAAGTGACTGTTGAACTCATTTCCGAAGTCGATGAACAGCTATGAGCGCACTGTTCGATGATGATCTGCAAGGTGTCAATCACTCTAGGACTCTTGCTATTATCTTGGCTAGGTAGCACTTTCCAATTTTCTCACTGTGTAAGGTATTAGTTCTATATTACCTTGGCGATCATTCTCTTTATCCACTCTTCAGAAAAGCTCTCTGTCTCCCAAGCTTTCTCAATGAGTTGGTGTAGTAGCTCACTCGATATTGATAGCGTTGATCATAAGAACTCCGCGGAATACCATCAAGTCCAAACGCTTTGTTGTTCTTCAGTGATCTGATTGCTCTCTTTTCTCTCTCGTATTAAGCGAAACTTAATCATGATAGAACGCTTCAGAAATATTTTCTTATTCACTTCTAGAATTCGCTAAATGTGTCTCACCTACTAACTTTTTTATAATCTATTCTCCAACGCAATCAAAGCCACACCATGCCATTATCCTAACAACATAAACGAAATTAAAAATAAAAATTAATATGGCAGCTATTTAAATAAAATAATCCTTATGTACCTTCTGGAAACACCTTGGTCTACCCATCTAGGAAATAAAACAAAAATCATGCAATTTTAAACTGCCTTTGAAATAAATTACCTTGAAGAAAATCCTGTCGGTAGTTGTCTACCAGAAAGAAATCCTTTTAATTATTCCCTTCCTAGGTGCAAACACTCTCTTATTATACCTACACCTACACTCTCTAGTGTATACGTTACAATTTAAAATCTGAATTATCACCTTAAGTACCAGCTCTTAATGTTGTTCTTCAACGTAACAACTAAACGACCTTTACGACAAGGATATACACAGTTGATTATCCCCTTTTCGAAATTGGGCTTTATTACAACACCAACTAGGTTTAGAGGGAAAGTGTATACAGAGCACACTTAAAAACACTGATTTGCATTTGTCCCCTCCTCTTACCTAAGTACAGTATGTATATCGAAAACCCTAAGATTACCCACTCCTACCTAACCTAATTGAATTTTTATTTAGATTAGCTGTTGTGATCTCCTACATACATATACTCCAGCTGGATAATCGCTTTGGCCAACTTCTCTAACAAAAAACCTTTTTTTGTTTTTGTTCTTCTTACAGGTTTATCGAAACGTCCTATGGGACCTCCACACCGAAAAAGTAGTTTACCAAAGCACACCGAAGTTAAGAAACGCTTTCTAGAGATATGTGATACAACGTTCTCGGACGAGGTGAAGGCTGCACTACGTCTGCCCTCGTTTGATTCGTACGATTGGAGTGATTCGGATGTCATTCATTTGATGCAGACCATGTTCATCGAATTGGGATTCACACACAAGTTCCACATACCCATGGATACGTTGCGCGAATGGCTTTATGAGGTCTATAAGCACTATAACGAAGTTCCGTTCCATAATTTTCGCCATTGCTTTTGTGTGGCACAAATGGTGAGTAAAGATATATTATTTTTTTTTCATCCACAAAAAAAAAAAAAACAATCCTTTGACATTTCAAAGTGTCACATGTCAATCTAATAGTTATACACGTTTCTGGGTGTTCCTTCTGATGTAGGCATAGGGATTTTTTTTTTACTGACGCAGTTTTTATGAACTTTTTTATGCCTCTTTATCATGTCGGACTACGACGACGACGACACTGACAAGCGTGTGATGGTGATGAACATCGACTTTTATCAAAACTGACACATTGTGTATAATAATACTTTGGTGATAGCAGCAGTGGCAGTGGTGAGGGCGGAGATGAAAAAAAAAGGATGAACCTTCTTTTACCCCTTCAATGTACATTCTATCGTTTGTCAGACTTATATAGGCTGTCAGGGAATAAAGTAATGATTTTTGGTTCGTATATGGTGTGGAACTAATTGGATAGTTATGTTATGTATAATTAGGAATAATTGAATAGGAATGGGTATAATCTATGTAATCGGGCTGATGTGCGGTGATGATGGTAATTATTATACCTATGTATGTAGTATTTATGTAATAACTTTATGTTCTTTTTTTATATGAAACATTTTGGATGATTTCCTCAGTGACCTCCGAACATTTAAAGCGGAGCGCAGAAAAAGGAATTCCCAAAGCCGTTCATTACTTGTTTCAAATGTACATATATTATGTGTAATAAATCATTATTGCAATAAAATGGTTCGGAAATATTTTTTTTTCAATTCCAATTTTTTTGAGTGCGTTTACTATTAGGCCAGTCGATGGAGGACTTTTTTTTGCAAAAATACCCATCTCACATTTTGTTATTGTAAAGGAAAGATGTCTGGACTCTATAGAGTTTGAAAACAAAATGGTAGGTCCGTTTAGCGCTGGCCGACATTTTGAAAAACGCGTTTAAATCCGTACCTTGAGAAAAGTTTATTGCAAAATTGCTAGCTCTCTTTTGATATAAAATCTATTTTATCTTTCTTTTTTGCATACAATATTTTTTTTCATAGGACTTATGCTTTTAGAGTTAAAACGCCTAAAAGTATACTTGTTGTGCTATGTTTTTTAATAAATAACAAATCGATGAACCTCACAATCAAATGATTGCAGTCTTTTGAGCCTTCCCATTGTATATAAATTTGCATAGTACTCTCACGAACACGTTCCACGCGTCGGCCACCTAGCGATCACACCACTTACTAATTTTTTGGTTGCTGTTTCTTTGTATATACAAGTGCGCCCTCAAACGACCACACAACACACAAACCATCGTGATGATAGCTTTCTTTGTATATGAAAACTATAGTACTCTCATGGTGGAAGTCGAATGGGGCGACATCTAATGTATGCCGGCAACACTTACTCTTTTTTTTTTTTTGCGGAGAGCTTATGGAGGTTTTAAATGATATTTATTGATATTTTTTGGATGCAATTATCCAAAAAATAGTCTCCTCTTGCTCCTACCACCAATTTTCGACGCTTAAAGACTCCCCAAATCGAATTTTACACCTCAAGTTTTGCAGCGCCACCACCAGGACCTTTGCAACCCTAAAAAAAACTCGCCATGAGAGTACTATAGTTTTCATATACAAAGATGATAGTACTATGGGTTCTATATACAATGGCCTTCCTTGAGCTTACTTTTAAATTCTTTGAATTTTGCAAAAAATTCTAAAAAAATTGTGTGAGGTAAAAAATGCTGATTTCATAGCTTGAATTAGCAGTCTTCAAAGAATGAATTATTGCAATCTTATACAATCCTGTCTTTGATACAAAAAAAAGAATAAGTATTTAATAAATATTCAACCGAATAGTACAAATTTGGTTGTACCGACAAAATATTTTTTCACAATAGCTATAATTTTTTATGAAGTTTTTATTCTTGCTATTCAAATTTCAATTTAGCTGTCTGCTGATTTTTTTTTTTTTTTGACAAAATTTTTATCGCCAAAATTTTTTTCCAACATTTATTTAAATATATCTGATAAAATATTTCTGTTTGAAAATAAATAAAATAAATTGTTTATAATTGCATCTGTCTGGTGAATGAGCATACCCTAAGTGGAGGAAAACAGTTGCGTGAGCAGGGTAGTCCCCCAAAAAGCTTAGGTGCCATGTCGAAAAAAATTGTTAAAGACAAAAATTACCAAAACAACGGGTAGAAATACAAATTTCCTAAAAAACATCGTCAAAAAAATTTCTTTAAAAAAAATTATCATGGAAAACCCATTCAACAATTTAATTCTACAAAAAAGTTTTATCGAAAAAAATTGACAAAACAAAATCTATGAAAAAATTAATTTCTTCTAAGATTTAATTGAGAATAACAGCCACATTAGAAAAAAGTCTGTTTGAAAAAAAAAAAATTCAATACATTGATTTTAAATGGATTTGTCTATACCTTTTTTCTAATAATTTATCCATTAAAATACCTTTTAAAAAGAAGCTATAGCATGATATGAAAGTTGTTAAATTGGTACTCGCAAATTATACACCAGTTGGCATTTGCTCATAAGTATTTTTCTAAAATGGTTGCCCAACTAGTTAATCGAAATTGGTTGTCAATCAGTAAATGTAGTCCAGCCAAAATAGACATTGTAACTATGACAAATTCATGTAATGCTGAGATCATATTTTATAGTGACCAGCACAGTGCCAGACCGATCGAAAACCCCACATAAGGATAAAGTGCGTTTCTGATTAGATGTGAGAAAAAACTAGGTTTTAAGATCAGCACACGAAACAAATTCTACTCGAAAGCGGATCTATTTCCTAACAAACCGTGTGTTCTGAGAAAATTCAATCAATTATTTAAGAAATAATGTTATTTTACAAATAGGTTGATATTCCAGGTACAATCTGTGACACTTTAAACTTTCCTCATACTTTTCTTAAACAATGTAATTTCAAAAGAACAAAGCTTTACTATAACTATGTATTATGTTCCAAAGCAACAACAACAGCAACAATAATAACAATAAAAAAATATCCAAGCCAAGAACACAAAATATGTCACAAGGACATTCTGTCAACAAACTCACCCAGTACATATACAATACACACTACGATAAGCATCAAGAGAAGAGTGAGAGATATGTATATAGGTACAATGTCCTTGTACGAGTATCTTTTCATGCAGGAGCTATCAACATAAACTTTATTTATCCGTTTATTCGTTCGGTAGATGATTCTATTCACAAAAAAGTTGTTCTCCTTTATGCCTTGTCTATTTTTTTTTTGTCATTTCTCCGAAAACATATATTTGTGGGTGGTATGTTTAAATATATGTATTTATTTATTTTTATATTCGCACTTAAAAAGAAACTCGAGCACTTCTATATCTAAATAGAAAAATTTGTCATTTGGGAATTCAACTTGAAAGTCCTTAAACATTTATATAAAAGTTTCGAATTAGAACGATAAAAGGTCCTGTGCCATTTTTAAGTGCTTGCACGTCTTCTATCTTTATATACCTCCTTTGGCTATATGGTGATGGGCAACATGTAATGCATTCTCTGTTCCCATGCACAAGCACATTGTCCTTTCTTTTATCTATGTCCAATCGATATAAAGTAGTGCACAGTACATTGAACAGAATAACAGTAGGTATGCAATGCATTTAAGGATACCATTGTTGTACTAAAAAAAAAAAAAAACAATTTGTATGCGAGCGTTTACTATCCTTTTTTCTCTCTCTCTTTCTTTCTGTCCTTAAATGTATTCACATATCTAAATTGTTGTTTGTATATTTCTATGTTTCTGAAAACTAAAAAAGCCACAGTCCGTACAGTGTTGAAAAATGTTTAAGATGAAAACTTAAAAAAAAAAAAAACTTCAAATCTCTGCATCACTTAAGGACGAAGGATATTGAAACAATTTTCATTTATTTTTAGAACTTTGTGTTGTTGTTTTTTTTTTCAATTACAAGCAGTGAATATAGCTTTACTTCTATTTATGTATAAAGGATGAATTTTGTCTTGAAATGAATTTTCTGAACACATGTCTTTAAGAACATTCTGAAAATAGAAATAAGGACCTATAGGTATGAGGTACCTTTACTTTTGACCTTATGGCGACGTATATTTTAGGATCACTTTTGATGCCAACAATGGTGGCTGGTATCTATTTTAAGTTTCTCAAGCTTATTTTAAGAAATAATCTTAAAAGTGTTAAAGTGCATATGACATACGAGTGCATTTTTATAATTAGAAATGAACGAGAGACATTGTGGGGAATCCGTATTAGGATTAGTTCTTGAGAATGGAAAGCTCTTACATTAATAATTATTCACTGGGTCGGCACAATTTTCTTCATTCGAACGAAAAAAAAATAATTTACCGTAGATTTTGGTTCACTGAATCCGATTTGAAAAATCAGATTTCCTTCTTCAAGTAAACGTTTTTAAGATATTTGAATCTTAAAAACGATGTTCTTTAACTGTATTTACAGTCATTTTAAACAACTAGAATACTTTTTTTCCTGCTGTGAATTGATCAGAGAAGAGGTATATTTGGATATGAACTTAGAGACATATTATGTCCGTGAGTTTGTCTTTTCGGGACACAAGGTCTCCACTACGTGCCATCGTGTACGCTTCCAGAAGATGCAGCTCTCTGTAACTCTTTCCCATTTGTGCTGACTCCTCTTCATCAAGTTCTTCTAGGTCGGCCTGGTCGTCTGTCTGACTGAATGAAAGAGTTCCATTGCATCGCTTGACTCGCAATACGCTCGTTACCCTATCGAAGCGTATGGCCAATCCATTGCCACCTTGAAAATAGCCATCAATTCATATGGTATGCATCTCCTGTGCAAAATAAGTCAAATAAATTCTATATTGACATTGACAGCAGATAAAGTGGTGGTAGATATTCAACCATGTTCTGTGATGATCCGTAAGGTTTAAATATTGTTCACACTGAAAGATACACTGTATTCCTCTCAGGACAATTCTTGCTATTATTTTGGATATTGCAAGCAGGTCGAAACTTTCCTCCTGAGTTTTCGGATTACATAAGGTTTCCTTTCTTTGAGAACTTGTAAATAAGTCATTCCCTTTTCATATTTTTCGAAAAGCTCTCTGTTTTCCAGGCTCACTCAATTAGTGGGTGCAGTAGCTCACTTTATTTTGTTGGGACTGCTCGTAAGAGCGCTGTGATAATACAGTGAAGACCAACAACTAAAGAAAACTCGATTTAAAACTGTAAACCCATTGAACTTGTCCTCATCCGAAACTAGAAGCGATCCGTCTGTTTATTTTACCATTTGTTGTTTAGAACTATGGACGCCTGTGAGCTCTTTAGTAATTCACATTCCTGACTCGTACTTGCGGTCTCTTCTGCTTCTGTAGTCAATGCGTTGATATGGTTACGCTTATTGCGTCGCACAACTTCTCTTTGTGATGTATGTAGACTCAGGTTTGCGTCTCCCTGATGCTAGAGTAGCTGCGATGTGAGCTTTGAGGTGTTACTTTTCTTCGACCTTTGCCCAAGTTTCTTCGAATAGCCAAGAACAATGGCTTCCTAGCGATTGACCACTGTACTTTCAGCACTGCATATGGAAAGGTGAGTTCTGTGCTACAGATCGTTTTCAATCCTTGTAAAAGGTGGTCCCCTAGTTCTTGGAGGTTGGTATTGCACAAATCAACAAAGCGTTCGCCATTGTTTTTGCTTTTGCTAATACCATGATTTTCCATAAGCCTGAGCCCATCGTTGTCTTTGCTGACTTTGGCATAAACAGCAGCCAGCCGGAAAATATATTGGCATTATAAATATACATTGTCATGTCTTTCGGTAAATATAAACGACCCTCTAAAAAATTTAATATAATTTAAAACTAAATATTCAAAGAGCAAATCAAAACTTTTAAGTACCTGGAAGGTAGGTTGCCTATACCTGAAAAAACAACTCATCCTCAACAATATTGCAATCAACACAATTTAAATTATTTTGGGAATTAATTTTCTCTGATTTATCAAGTTAGCCAGTTGAGTGATTTGCTTTGAGTGAACTATTTAAATGTTAATCGGATTTATTTGAAGCTAAAGTGTACATAGCCCAACAATTAAATCACCATAGACTGTCCCTCTTCCTCATACCCTTATATACCTCAATGAGTTTCAATTACGAACTTTTATAAGCTTTGCAAAACTAATTAACAAGACTCTCAATACGAATTAATGTTACTACAAACACCCGCGCCCCTTCCTAATCAAATACTATTTGGGCCCTATTCAGCCAGCACCTCTCTCCATCGCTCTCTCATCTACCTCGTCTCTTATCACCTGCTTCAAGAAAGAAACATTAAAAATTCAGATTCCTCATTCAAAACCTCAACATTTTGAGTGCGCACATTCATTTCTGTTGCTGCTTTTCTTCTCTTTCTATCTTTTATATTTATCCCATTGCTCTGTCTTTTTCTATTTTTTAAATTGTGAATATTCAACGAAAGTATCTTTCATTCGGCACTAAAAAAAAACTGAGAAAAAAAAAATATATACATAAAGCAATATGAAATGCTGCCATCACAAATTTGAGGAGACTACTTCCATTAAGAGCTGTTAGCCGTTGGGTTATGTTGTTTGTGTTTCGAATGTTCAGCTGATGCTACCGCTGCTGTTGATGCTACAGTCGTTGCAAGGATATATTTTTAGTTCAGCCTCTTCAGGTGTACCCATGTGTAAGTATAGGTATTTTCCTAAATGTATGGGTGTACTGATGTGACCTGCATTCGCAATTAGTTTTCTGAACACAAATACGATAACAAAAGGATAATAACTTCAAACCGAAGAAAGGAAAGATGTTGACGACAAGTAGGGTATGTAGTACAGGAGAACAGTTTGAAGGTAACAAGAATCTTTGAAAGCACTTAAGTCGACCGTTTTTCCTCCATTTTTATTTTTTGTCGAACCCGGGCTTAAAAAAAAATGAGGATATTTTTCTAGGTTTCCGTTGTTACTGCAAGGACATTTAACATTAAGCACTTAAACTCTCTTCATGCATGTTAACACAATTATATGTGAAATTAACACGCCGTTTTTTTTTAATCCTTTTTTTGTAGATGTATGCAATTACACGACAAGCCAATCTGATATCACGCCTTGGGGAGTTGGAATGTTTGATTCTTTTAGTCTCCTGCATATGTCATGATCTCGATCATCCTGGCTATAATAATATTTATCAAATAAATGCACGCACAGAGCTGGCTCTCAGGTAAGATTTTTTTTTTTTAATTTAAATGCATCATCAAGAAATTAAAATCGATTTTTGATTTGATATTTTTAGGTATAACGACATTTCACCTTTGGAAAACCATCATTGTTCAATCGCCTTCCGTTTGCTGGAACATCCGGAATGCAATATATTCAAACACTTCAGTAGAGAAACATTTAAGTAAGTAATTTTTGATGTTTTTATAAAATTGATGTTTATATTTAAGTTATATAGAATATATTTGATACTACGTGCGTCGTATTTAATTATTGGTTTGTTTAAATTGTGGTTAGTTTTCAAATAAAAAATAGAAAAATAAATTTGAATCGGCTGAACTTGAAAAAAAAACTATTAATTTAAAAACTCTGAACAATGTAAAAGTATTTTCTTTTTTGTATTGTTATATAATTTTTTTTTTAAGAAGTTGAATTTGATTTTTAAGGGAATGGGTCGTTATTCTGTATTTCAAAATACTTTATGACAAAAATTCTGTGTATGGATTAAAATTTCTGTATGAACATTATTTTGTATTCCGAAATTCTGTAAACCTAGAATTCTGTATTTCAAAATTCTGCATTTTAAAACGCTTTAAATCCAATTTACTGCATTTTAAAATTCTGCAAATCCATAATTCTGCTTTTTAAAATATTGCAAATTCAAACTTTCATTCATTAAATTTTTGAAATTATTTTGAACGGGGTTTTATGGCTTTATTTTAAAACTCTGTATTTTATAACTCTGTAAGCGATAAAAAATGTCTTGATCAAAACAATTTTCCATTTATCATTTAAAGAATTTTGAAACACAGAATTTAGTTTTTAGAATTTTAGATTTAGATTTACTGAATTCTGTAATCCGAATCTTGGCACCTACAGATACAGAATTATGAACTCAATTCGGGTTTTTAAATCAGACCTACTTTATTTTTTGTAAAAGTGGTTTTCAATGTTCCAGAGAGAATATCTAAAATGTCTAATGTGTTTTAGTTCAAATTCAAATGTATATTTTGTTTTTCTTGTAACAGAAATAAATTAGTTTTTATTGAATCAGATTTTCTCAGTCTCAGAAGTCGTGTGCAATAACGCTCTGAATTGCTTTTGACCACTGACGTTACGTCTCGAGATGTGGTACTTGTTCATCAAATGCATTTGGAGTCACTGTATTTTTATAAGCACCTTAAAGTATGCTATCTTGTTTCCGCCTTAATTTTTTTCTCCATACCTCTTTGTATGTATATGAAAAACATAGTACTAACATGGCAAGTATTTTTTAATGTTGGTGTCATCAAGCCAACGTTTTCTGTTATGTATTTTCAAAACTCCTATAAATGTATTTTCAACTTTTCAAATAATTTACTTGAATCTACTTTATTTCAAAAACACTTTCTTTTAAATTTTCAATCATTTTACCTATCTTTAATTTTTAATATTTTTTCTCAATTTTTCAATTATTATTTGTCATTCTTTCGTTTACTGTTCTCAAATCAATTTCTTGTAAATTTTGAAATATTTTAACTGTTTTTTCATCTTTATTCGAAGACCAAATTGTAAGATATTTCCTTTTATTTAATTTTACCTTTTTTAAATGTTATTTTATTTAGAAAATAAAATTGGACAATTCCAAGAATAATTCTTGTTTTTCTAATTGATTACTTGGAATTCAAGCCTTGGACCGATATTTGTAATTTGTTTATGAAGATAACAATCCTAAAAGAAATCGGTGAAAGAACAGTTGGGGAGTCTTTAAGCATCGGAAATTGGGAGTAGGAGTAAGAGGAAACCATTACTTCGATTGTTATAACCAAAAAATATAAATAAATATCGATTAAAGCATCCACAAGCTCTCCACAAAAAAAATTGATTAAGGGTTACCCCCACTTTTTAGGTGTCATTGTCAAAAGACAAATTTAAATTTTTGCAATATTACTTAAATCATTTTTAATACCTGAGAAAAATAGAGCAAAAAATTTCAATTAGTGGGCAACTGCCCCTAACCTTTTCCTATATCTATATAACGCCAACACAAAATATTCCGAAAATGTACCTAAAATTGTTATAACAAAAATAAAAGCCATTAAGCTACACATTAAAAATTACTGGTTTTATTTGTCTCAATCTTTTAATTAAAAACAACTTGTTTTTGAAAGTCATAATATCCACACGTTAAAGGAAACCTTACATTTTTCGCAGCATTAACTAATAAAACAATTTGTGGTTCAATAAATCCTTGACAGTATTCGTAATAATAAAAATAAAAAATTCCCTGGACACAAATAAATCCAAATATCAATGCGTTACGTTAACAGTAGGTATGGAATTAGTAGACATTTTGCCTACGATACTGAAAACAGACATTTATCTCAATTTAGCAGTATAATAAACAGATATGTATGTATGTACATTGCGTCCTGAAAATCATTAAGTTTGTCCGTCTTTCTGTTTGTGTTTGTGTTTGTTTTTTTTTTTTTTGCTTATCGAAATGAGCTTGAACGGTTGAACAAATTTGGAAAACAGTATTTGAAATTGTTCAAACTGTTTTATATATTTACATTATTTGTTGTATAATATTAAAGACACCATCTTGTTTTCCTTTGCATAGAAAATAAAACATAAATTTCAAAGACTTCTAACTATAAAGGTTTATGTTCTTCTACATTAACCTAAACTATTCAATTTAATTTCATCTTTAATTAGTTATTTTAGTTTCCTTTAACAAAAAAAAATAATTCAAAAACTTTACCACTATGATTCACTTGAGTACTTACTGTGTCGCTTTTATACCACAAACGGTAAGCCATTTTGTTTTTTTCTTTAATTAAGTATTTAAAGTAATTTAAATGAACAAAGTGTACCTATTCCTTGAAGCAAGATGTATTATACACGAAAATGGCGGAAACGTCATAATCTCTCATTTTATATAAAGAAGTTTCTCAAACAAACAACAAAAAAAAATGTTGCACAATTTAACCTTAATTATTTTGTTTTCCGTTTATTTGAAAATGAAAAACTTTTTGTTACAACGAAATAAAATTGCAGGATGAGTGCAAAAAGCAAGTGCATCCCATTCTGGGTGTGGCACAGAATTCTATTGTTGTTCATTGTTTGCCCTTAAGAGGTTACTTTCTGCTGCCCCATTGTTTATGATTGGACTGGTGAATAGGTAAGAAGAACGTGGATGCAAAAGTACTGTTTACTACCACAAACTTTGGGGTCGGTTGTGTTACAAGAAACTTGAACTAAAATAAAAAAAATATAATAAAATTTTAAAAAGAAGAAGCTTAAAATTTTGTTTCTAATGACTGGGGTCTATATTAAATATTACTTCGGCAACTTAAAATTTCCGTCCAAATCTATGGAAAATAAACTAAGTTTGGCAAAACTTTCAGTTAAAAAATTTGGTCAAAAGAATTGTTGAGGAAAAATGCGTTTCAGTTTTAATTAGAAATAAGATATAAAAGCATTCTCAAAACTAATTGATGAACTATGACGGTTTTATTATTGATTTCTTTAAAAAGTAGTTTTGCGACAAAACTATTTCTATGAAGGGTTTTCGACTCTCAAGTTTTGCTAAAATCATTCAAATTTAGAAACCACAAGTCAAATCATGTATGGAAACTGGCTTTACTGTAAAACTAATTTTGAATAAATAAATATATAAATTTGGTGGCGCGACAGTCCATGAAGAACCAGGGCCTAAGTGATTTACACCTCTCAACCATTCCTGTTTGCGTGTTCTTGCAGAAAAGGGGGGACCTTGGACTCCGAACGGCTAGGGTGAGAAGCACTCTATTTTTGACAAGGAGAATTTGTCAATTTTTCGCAAGAGGCAGCAGCCAAAAAAAAAACATTTCTGTTTTTAAATGGAAGAGGCTGGGAATCGAACCCAGTCCGTCCTTCGGCATAACATTCCCATGCACTAACCATTATGCCACGAATTATTAAACTTAAATAAATAAGAAGAATAAATTTGATAAGACTGATTCAATTTTTGGAAATTGGTAAGAACCTTAAAATGAAATCAATTTTGTGATAAATCATGAACTAACACCTGGGTATCCTATTTGAGCATCTTAAGGAGCAATTTAATTTTAGTTCTAATAGTTCCTTTCCCCGAGCCTTTAAAATCAACTTTGGATGCATGTATATCAAGTGCAAAGCTTAAAGGACAGTAAAACAGATGGGTCTGACGGAATCCTAGATAAATTTTCCAAATGTGGGGTCATGGAGTTGGTAACGAAGCTCAATTAAATGTTTTCCCAAGTTGTGGATACCCGAAGCACTCCGCAAAAAATTTTGCTGATGAACAAAAAAAGGATGCACGAGAAACCCAGTAGGATGGTGTATTTTCGATAGAATTAGTTTTTTAAATTTATCCGGAAGAAAATTGCATTTTAGTTTATTGGTCCGTTTGGTGCAACAGATAAATGTGATTCGAACATTTATCGAGCAATAAATATTAAAAAACGTTTCATCCAACCGGACACTCAACTACTTATTTTTTGGATGAAGCATCAATGTTTCCTTATATAATTTTATAATTTGTTGCCTTTGCCAAATATCTTTTTTAAATATTATACTTTTAGTATACGTATCTCAACCTTTTTGGTCAATAAACCACAGTACAAAAAATATAAATCATTCAATCGTTAAAGACTTATGGTTCATTTCATAGAATTACAAAACCGAACTAAACCATACAATAAACTTCTGCGGTCGTCTCTTTGTCATTTATGTACATTAATCTTTTTGGTCTCAATTAAATTGGAATATGCAAATAATACTCGTAATTAGACATTTTGTTGAAAATATTTTTTCCTAAAAATATCCCAGAAACAATATCGGGATGATGTTTATTATAAATGCTTACAATTAATCCTTTTCATCTTTCCTAATTTATCTTTCTCTCTTATTCAGTAGAATTTTATTAAGAAAAAAATATATCTGTTGTCTCTAAGGATAAAGGCAGAGTTTATTTATGGTGTTTTTGGTTGAGAAAACATATTCAAATGAAAGCATAATTTTGACTACAAATTAAAGACTTTATTAGAGTAAATAAATATCATAAAGTATTTTTTTTAATATTTTAATGAAGTTTAATTGAAAAAAAATCATAACCATTAATTCAAAAAATAAATAGAAAAAAAAAATTGAATAAATCAGAAAATGAATGATACACATTATGGATTCGGCAACACTGAACCCGCAGTATAGTTCTTTCTTTTCTAAATACTTATTTAGTCAACATAAATGTTTGGTTAAAATATTAAAAGAAAATGGGCAAATTGATCCAAATATTCACCACAAACGAGGCCAATGTTGATGGATAGTTCATTTAAATTGGAGTAATTTTTACTACGGAACGAAAAAAATGATAGTTAAAAGTTTTGGTTGTAACTTTTAACTCTCATTTTTTTAATAATAAATAAAAACAGGATGTGCATTTATATACATTCGTGGATATCCACATCTAATGAGACCTATGCATTTGGATAGTCCGCTAAAGATTTAATAATTTATATCATTTCAACAATAAAAGAAACAATCGTAGTTAATATTTATAGCGGAACAAATAGGTAACTTTAAAAAAAAAACACGTATTTATGTATACTTGCCGAAGAATGATGATTTTCCACCAAGAATAAAACCTATGCAGTTTGAAAACCCTTAAATATTGATTTTTATCCATTACTGATAATAATAAAAATGGGAGTCAAAAGTTACAGCCAAATAATTTTAAACATTAACTTTCTTTTTTTATTTGGATATAACTTTTGGGTCCCACTGTTCTTTTTTTTTGGAGCATAGTAAATATTACTACACATTTAGCTCACTATAAAACTAGATACTCCAAGACTTCCAATGTAAGTGCATAAGTTAGCACTCTTTTTTGGTGGTTTATCTATCTATTGTTCTCAAAGTAAAAATTACTGCATTTCTGAAAATTGTCTTTTCACTCTCAAGCACTAACTCTCGAAATATGCAGTTCTTCATGCTTCTTGCATCTTTTTGTATTATTTTCTTTTCGTGATTTTTTTTTATAGTATTTATCAATTTTCCAATAAATTATAGTTTGAAAAAAAAGGAAAGCAATTTTAACTACTCAACCACAGCAAGTTCTTTTAATTAAGATAGTTAAAGTAAACTTTTTTTTTCGAAAACAGGAAAACTTCTTATATAACTTTTATCGAACAAGAAAATTTTTCTTTTTTCTATTGAAAGAAAAAACATAAAATTTTTGAACGATCTGATCAAAGCATCTTTCCGTGCCAAAGCAACTAAGTTCAACTAAGGAAAAAATTGACAAGGATCCCCTCAATTTGCACTTACATCCTTGTCTTTTGCCAATTTTTCACGAATGATAGGTTTATAGTTGATGATGATGGCCAAGTTAAAATGAGAAAACTAAGTTTTCTCAATTTACAACGCCATCTTTATCGAAGTTTCCTCGCCTTCTTCTGTTTATTCCCCCGCTAGGTTTTTACCCTGAGGCCATTTCTCATTTTTCGCCTGTTGATGGGTTTTGTCGGTGGGGTACAAAATTAAAACATTCCTTTGGAATTGGAGAGTTCTTTTTTTTTTTTGTCAAGGTCATAATGCTGTCTTCGTAGTTTGTACTATGGGTATGGATGCGTGTAAACATTTTTCCATGTGCATCTCGCTCTTCCCATCCAGTCCTATTCTAGACAGGAAAGTTATCATTTTACAGAAATATTTTAATTTAATCTTGGCAAAGGAAAGAGAACCAGAGAGTGTCGTTATAAAGTTTTCTAATTGGTGTTTTATTTATGTTGGACGGTTGGACAAACGAAAGCGAATTGTAGAGAAGAGTCGCGCGTAGGGACTTGAGCTACTGTATGTTGACATAGACTGACTGAAAACATAGAGATGTATATTTCAATAAAGAGTAATACATTTCATTTAGAAGTACAAAAAAAAAAAATAGTGACCTTTATAGCCTTTAGCGAAAACACTTTACAGAAACACATTTCTGAAAAGTAATTAAAAAGTAACACCGTTGGGAAATTATTTGTAAAGGATATTTATTCACTTTTATTTTTGTAATGTCCGTTTTTATAGTTGAAAGAGTTCCTTTTTATACGATTTGATGGAAGAAAGATGCAACTGTCAGCAAAAGTTATGAAGCACGTAAGTAATAAAGGGGGAATGTCTTACAACGATTCAGTTTTTTTTTTTTGGACTGACAGACTTACATAGTAAACTCAAAGAAAAATAAAACATTTGAAAATTAAATGAAAATGTATGATTGTATTGAACAAAATTTCCCATCTAATTGAAGGAGATAATGTAACGACTTAGTTTAATAAAAGTTTTAATCCAACCGAAAGTAGTATAGGTACCGTTTTTGATTTCCAAAAATCTGATTATTAAAACAAAGATCGGTAGAAGGCAATACATCTTTCAGTGGCCAGTGATTCTCTTTATTGGCAGCTCATAAGTAAAATTTGAAAATTTCCATGGATTGTGCTAGAAACCCTATTCAATTTTGTGTATGTCTTAAGGCCAGTGGACAGCAAAGCACCCATCTCAAATTTTGATTGGAATGGATAAACGTATGAACTTATTTTTGGATGCCGCAATATTTAAACCTTAAAACGACGTATTTTGTATGGAACGAAATTCATTTTAAAACGTAAAAGCCTATTAAATTTTTAATCGCCTGAGTATAATTTTTCGTTAGGGAAATATAAACTGAAAAAAGTAAATTTTTGGGCCTTCTTACTCTAAAAGTATAATTCCTACAAATAAACATTATGAATAAGAAGGAAAAATATGTAATTTTATTTTCAATCCGAATAGTTACTACGAATTTCTTGTAAAATGAGCTATTATCGAGATATGGATTGAAGCGTTTTTTTATCAAAATGGCGGCAGCGCCATTTTTAATTTAAACTAAGTAGAAACATAAGCATTATGTAAATTTATTTTTGACTACTTTGTTTTTGGAAGATATCACAATAAAAAAAAACGTTTTCCCAAAAAAATAATCCATTTTATCCTTATATTATAAAGCATTTGTTAAATTTCGTCAACCATTAAAAAGAGAACATTACAGAAGCTTCTATTGCCTTTTTATTTTTATTTGAACACTTACAGAAGTTTTTACGACGTTAAGGTTTTGATCTATATCTTCGAAAATGCTTCCTTCAAAATGTTCATACAACTCTTAATTAAGTTGGAAACCTTTACAAATAAAAAATATAGCTAGGACTCGCCACGAGCTAAGTTTTCTTGTCCTGATTCAGTATTTGTTGTTGGTGAGTTTTGAAGGCAAGATCCTCCGTCCGCGTCTCTCTTAATATAGAATTTTATCCTTTCTATTCCGAACACTTTCTGCTCTGCTAGTTTCCTATTTTCTGCCTTTACTTTTTTTAACTACTTCCCATTTTCTTTCTCGCATCAAAATGAACCTAAAATTTTTTAATTGAACAATTGTTATACGAATATTGAAATTTTGTACACATCAAAGATTTCTCTTAACAAAAAAAAAAATATTACTGTGTACAATTTGTTTCATGCTTTAGTTCAACTAAAAACTAACTGACATTTTAATTTTATTTTTAAAGCCTTTTTATTTTAAATTGAAAATTGCTTTCCATTTGTAATTTCAACATGAAATAGGAGTTGTTTGTTTTTTTTTTTTTTTTAATTCTTGTTTGCCTCCATGCAATCGGGATGGCATGTCCTTTGAAAAATATACAAAAGGACTAGAGTTATTTGAAATGCACTCGGAAAAGCTCGTATTAAAGAGAAATTAATTTCGAGCAAAACAAATGACCTCCATTCACATGATTGTCCAGTAGAACAATTATACTCGTATCTATATGTATGTATTAAAAAAAAATTATTATGTTCTTTGATTATAAATCCACATACGGAACAAATAAAAAATTGAAAAAATGTCACTCTTCCCAATCTGTTTCGAAGTATGTATTAGATTGAAAAATTCTTTTCCATTTAATATTTAGATTTTAAATGTTGGAATTTTTTTAATACGAGGTGAATTATATTTATATACATACATAAGTCAGTATAAAGGATTAGGAGATGGTATGGCATTTTTTTAAGGAATAGTATTTTAAATACTTTGCAGAGGTTATTTTTTTTTATTTTAAATTTATTATTTAATCAACCTTTTAGACTGGTGTTATGTTCAAGTGAAATGGTAAACACAGTTTGTTTGCTGTCTGTACACTGTGGCGTATACGCACTGTTTTTGACATGAAACAAATAAAGGTTATAAATGATCCTCTCTTATTTATGTAGTCCTTCTACGTGCCATGGTGTACGATCCCTGGAAATGTATTTGAGCTCTCTCCAATTTTTCCCCAATTCTGCTGATTCCTCTTCGACAGTTCTTTGTCAAGTACTTGTAGGTCTGCGTTCGTGGGTTTCATTACATCTTAGTGAAGTGGTTAGCTTTTGACAGTATTTCCGAAGAATTTCCAGATTCCGAAATAGAGATGTACAGTTTTACACGAATTGGAAACCTACTTCTTCGTGTGTTGACCAAAACAATGTTACCAAACCAACTTCTGAAGTTCAAATAAATATTTAAAAACGATTTCATTTGAAAAATCTTTATGATGATTTAAAAAAAAAACTGACTAAGACACACGTGAAAGTACCTGTTCTTTAATAATAAAAAAAAATGCTTCCTGCTAGTTCACCATAATCTTATGCTGGCAAACCATTAACATTCACGTGTCAAATACGCGAAGTATACATATTTATGTTCTTTTGAAACCCCACTTCAAGCTTTTACTTTATTTTTTAAAAGTTATTTTTTAAACAAACAAACAAACTCGCTGAACTTTATACATACGTGTCACCAACATGCATGACTGTAAAAATATCCTCGTAAAACTTATAATCGAACTCAAGCATAAGCCTCGTGAAGTCCTTTTGCAACTTTAGTTTATGTACAATGTATACATACATACATATGTAGGTTATACGTTGTACGTACAAACTACCAAGAATCGAAGATCCCACATCATTGGTGGAACTTGTTTATTTTTGTTTTCCTTGCACACGTTTTCTCACAACATGAACTATTCTCGCGCGATTCAAAGGCGCCCGAAAGGTGGGATAAAAGGGTTCAATTGCCTCCCCTGGATCTGGATTTTGAAAAATACTACTTTTTTCTATTTCCTTCCCCTGGAAAAATATCCTGCGGACGCTTATGGTGAGAACAAACTCTTTTATTATACTTTTCTCTCAGATAAGGGGACAAAGGCAAGGACGATGAAGAGGATGAATGCATTTGGGACATGGATTGCAAGGAACGCAAAAATAAGTGTACAAGTTTTCATTAGAACTTTGTGCTCGTATTTTTTTTTGTTTTTTGTTCTTTTACTTTTCACATATTCCCTCGTCGTCGTGTGTTTGATACATTGCACAATTTATTTGGATGCGGTCGTAGCTTAAACGTATTTATGTGCGAGTTGTCCTGGTAAAGGAGAAAGTAAACATTCACGTCACAATGACACAGAACTGCTATCAGTCTTTGCCATTACTCATATTACGGTTTGAAGAATGTAATTCATTTTCTTTACTGGTGTAGTTGTATCTTTTCCTACAAAAGTTTCTCTCTGCATGCTGCATGATGATAATGATGATGATGGTGATGATGATGATACGTAATAACGGTAAGGGAACTTCGAAGAGGCTACAGTTTAGTTTGTTTAGGTCTTTGGTGATTGTGAATAACTTCCTTTGTTGCCCTAGGAACAATGAAAAGGCTAACGTATAAACCACATATAAGTTTATATATTTTTTGTCTTTTAATTTCATCTGTCTGTGATGTTTGAAAAAGGGTGCGCAGATTTTGTTTAAACTATTGAAGAACTCTTGTGGCAAAAAAAAATAATAAACAAACAAAGTTTCCTTTTGATATATAAGAACAGGCAATTTTAAACGAAATCAAAAACTAAATACACAAATTATATTAAAAGGTTTGTTATAAAATGAGTACGCTTACTTTGTGAATTAAAGTTATATTATTTGCTGACTTAGATTTATTTCTTGAAATATCACAATTTCTGATTGTTAAAGTTTATTTCGTTCTCAGTATTTCACATCAATGTAATTCCATTCATATGTGGAAAAAAAATTAAGGGAACATTTCTGTCGAATTTAATTTTTTTTTTAAAGCTGTATCTTTGTGAAATTGATCGAATTAAAGTAAAACAAAAACCAATCTCAATATTTATTTTTCAAATTTTCAATTGTTTTGTTGAAGACACCGTTATCGCGGAATCTCAAAAAACTGCACAAGCCACAAATTTTCAAAAGCCAAAAAAAATTCATCATGTTCATTATTTTTTTAAAGTTAATCAAATGTATACATATGTACATATGTACATATGTCAGACAAGATGTTTCATGATTACGATTTTTTTGAAAAGAGATTTTTGATATTGAATGAAGATATTTTTTTGTCAAGTTGACACATTAAATTTATGTAAATTTTGAAATGTTTAATCTCGGAAATTTTATTTCTAACAACGCATGATTTTCAAAACGTTACGGAAGATATTACCTTTAATATATGTACATATGTACTGTGTGTACGTACCCCTGTGATCCCCTTTAACTCTCTCTCTCTCTCTCTCTCTCTTCAAAAAAAAAAAGTGTTCAAAATTTCGTTCTTACCATCTTACGTGAACACTTTTTTATTGTTAAATCATTTTTATCGATATTTTGACAGCCAAAATTCACATATGTACATAAATAGAAAATAGCTACTTTTTTATAAAAATTCTTCGATTGTCCTTTTCATACTTCTGAAACTTTAAATACCTACATATGTACGTACTAGACATATGTAGCTAAAAATGAAAATCTTGAGATTCTCTCGATTTAAAGTACACCACAAGGGTGTTTTTGAATTTACTCAAATTTTGACGAAAACTACTTTTTTTTCCAAACAAAATTGTATGTTCTTATGAAATTTCAAAATCATCGATATTGCTTTAAAAATCCAATCAACAACTTTAGATGACTTTGCTCTGTACATGAAAAACCTAGTACTACCATGGCGAGTATTTTTCATGTTGCCCCGACCCTTGTGGTGGCGCTGCATTTTTTAGGTGTAGAATTTGATTTGGGGAATCTTTCAAGCGCGGAAATTGGGAGTAGGAGCAAGTGGAGAATATTATTTCGATTACCAAAAAATATCAATAAATATCAATTAAAACCTACATAAGTTCTCCGCAATAAAATTTGAGAAAGGGTTGCCCCCATTCGACTGCCACCATTATAGTACTATCTCTTTCATATACAAGGACTTTGTCCCGCTAAATGCTTGCGGCCGGGCGACAGTCCCACCCCCTAGCTTCTCCACTGCCTTCAAATCACCAATTCATTCTCCAATTGAAAAAAAATGTGTTTCGTTTATTTCTTCCATACCATATAAAAATCTTCCGCAATTATCTTTTGACTAGAGATCAGAAATATTTGTCAACCTTTATTTTCCATTGGTTTTTCTCAGAGAGTAATTACATTTCTTTAGAATTTGGTTACGGTTTAAGATTTATTAAACAAAATTAGGTTATCGATTGTCACTTATTTTTTATTTTCAAAAATATCTCTTAATGGTTGAGTTTTCTACGCAAAAATTAATGGAAAAGATCAACCATTAACCTTTTTCGCTGAAAATAAATCAAAAATGGTTGATGCAGAAACAAGTTCGATTGATGAGAACGTATTTATTTTTAAAATAAATACATTATGATACATTATCCACATCCGCATGAATCATGGCTTACAAAATACTAACGGTTATACTAACGAGCATTCAAATAAATCCAATCGCAGATAAGATTTATTTTTTTCTTTAAAAATTAAAACTCAATGGTTAACCGTAACCTCAAAAATGAAGGTTACTCTCAAACCTTAACGGATATTTTTTTTGGTTGAAAATAAAGGTTATTGAGTGAGCATTTTAGAAAAGCTCTTCAAATAACAGTTATTAGAGAATCCTTTAAAATGTTGAGATTTATTTCTGATCTCTGCTCTTGACAAAATTTCTTTTTCAGTCTCTCATCTCTAGCTCTGTGGACAAGTATTTACGAGTATTCCTAAAATCCTACCATTGTAAAAAATTTATTCATTTCTGCAATTAATAATTCTACTCTAAAAATTAAAAAACTGTAGTTATCAAAATGAATAGCTAATAAGATATACAAACTTTCTAAAACTCAAACAATGAAATCCACAGTGATATATTCTTATAGACCCACCCTCTTTATTGTTGCCAATGACAAGAACCATAATAACGCCAACTTACAGAGGTTGAGTAAACACAAGAGCATTTTTTTTTTCTCGGGGATTCTTTTATAAATGCAGATACACATCTATAAATACTATAGACCGTATATTTGGTTATAACACAAAAATACCTCCTCCATAAGTCGAAAACACAACAAACAAATATGTCCTTCAATTTCCAACTTTATTTATTTTCACAGCCCGAAATGAATATTAATGTCAATATACGAGTATAAAAACAAAAACCATTTTGGCAGGACACCATAATATATAATCCCATAGGATAGAAGAGGAATTATTTTTGGCACTATAAATTATTTAATTTTCGTCATCAGGATGCTTAAATTTAATAGTACTTTTATATTCTTTTCTTATTTTTTTTTTTTTTACTTACAGTGTCATCCGTGAGGGAATCATTCGTTGTATTTTAGCGACAGACATGGCCCGCCACAATGAGATTCTTGACCAATTTAAGGAGGTCACACCTACATTTGATTACTCGAATAGATCACATGTTAACTTAGTAAGTGTCTCAGAAATTGAAAAAAAAAAAAAAAAGATTTTGAAATGTGCAATATGGACTACATTAGGCTGTGTTTCAATTCTATAGCTCTGTATGATTCTGATCAAAGTCGCAGACATCTCGAATGAGGCTCGTCCTATGGACGTAGCTGAACCGTGGTTGGATCGTCTACTGCAAGAGTTTTTCGCTCAAAGTGCCGCAGAAAAGTCCGAAGGACTGCCTGTGACACCTTTCATGGATCCTGATAAGGTTAGCAAACCAGGTTCTCAAGTTCGATTCATCGGTCTAGTATTACTGCCATTATTTGAAGCTCTTGGCGATTTGGTGCCCGAGCTTACAGAACTGATTATAATTCCAGTCCGCGATGCATTGGATTACTATAAGTACCTAAATAATTTAAGCAGCTGTTTGGATTTTCTTTTAATTATTTCATTTGACTTTTATTTGCAGACACTTAAATGATGCTCAAAACAAATCACGCAAATCTCTCGCTGAGACCGCCGAAAATACTAGCTCCGATGGAGGCGGTGTATCCCCACAGCTGCCACGTTCCCAATCGGGTATTAGTGTTAAGTCCAGACGTAGTATACCATCACAAAAGTCCGCTTCCAGGAATTCTGTGGATGAGCCCACCTGCATTGCTGCAGAATTGCACGACTTACCCGAAGGCAGTGAAAGTGGTGATTCTGAAACCGCAACGGAAGTTGATGTGAGTAATAATAATAATTTATAATTTTTCATATTTTTCTCCGGAAATACGGAAACGAAAGAGATTATGATTAATATAGCAGCACTGCCGCGATGCGCTGCGCTGTGTTGCTGACACAGTAAATGCAAATATTACAACACAACAAAAGTATGACCCTTTTTCCGCAATGTCAGTCCTTTTTTCAGTGACGGATTTGTCAGTAAACACAATTTTGCGGATTCGTGGACATTTTATATCAAGACTTCATATAAAGTAAAACTGCCAATACTTTTGAGACTAAATAGAAGCGGGTCTCAATTAGATCAAGCTTTGGTTGAAAATCTTATAAAGTGATTGGTATGATGCATAATATTTTAAAACTGTGCTTTGAGTTCGATTTTTTACGAACCCATTGCTTCTAAAATTGATCGTGCTACATGTCGAAATATAAAATATTTAAAAATATGAAAACAAAATATAGCATCGAGAAAAGAGTTTTATTGAAAAAAAGGTTCAAAACATTTGCCGTTCCAATCAAATGGTGGGAATCGCCTACCAAGTCGTCTAATCTAATATAATTTGGTTGGAACATTTTGCCTCAAGTCATTTTTTGAAATTTGATAAAAATAAACATAAATTAAATAGAATAAGTAAACTAAGGGTGTTTCAAAAAAATAAGTAGGTACTGAAAAAATTCAGATTGTTAGAAAAAAACACGGCTGTACAAATTTGAACTCGAAAGATTACATATAATTGTTCCAAGTAAAAACATGTGTTTTTCCATACAAATCATATCGAAAACAGAAAAGTGCGTTGTGTTGAGAAACGTCGTCTAAACTTTAATATTTATGAGCTCAAATTTGTACTGCCCAACAAAATTACATAAAACATTTAATTTTGTCATTTTTTTCTTTATTTGTAAATTAAATTTAAAATATAATTTTTTCATTTTTGCTAATGACATAAAGATGAGAAATTATATTCCCGAAAACTTTAGTTCCAATACAATATTTGTGTGAGAATAAGAATTTATTTTATTTATATATTGTACATGTATTTACTAAGTTACAAATTATTTATCTACATCATTTATTTTTTTTTATTTATCAACGTAATGTTTAAATTATTTAATTATTTCAATGATAAATATAATAATTTGCAATTTTGTCAAGTAAATTTAAATTAAATGGAAATTATGCTAAATTGTATGCTTTAGACATCTTCTTAATCCGTTTCCCACTTTTTTCTGTGCAGTGTAATGCATTTTATAATTAATTTCAGGCTAATTTCTCATTTCTCTTTCATTTTGTATTGCAAAGTATGCATAAGGATGTGCCTTTTCTCTAGAACAGGGAAAGCTTTGCTTTAAAAATTAATACAGTTTCTATATACAGGAGACCACGATTTTCTGTGAAGTTTTTTTTTCTTCTATAAGAGAAGCCGGTGGATAATTATTTAGCGGATTTATGATTAATTAAAACGTCCGGACTCATTAGTGTTGCTGACTACGAGACTAAACAAAAAAAGTCTTTTAAATTTTAAATGATGAAAAATATCCGTATGCATTTATATAAAGTTTTTTTCCCCTTTTTGTAATTAGGTCGTTTTCTTTTTAATGCATTTTAAGAAAATTTAAAAATCTTTTTTAACGACATTACGTTCCTGATGAAAAAAAGACTTAAATAAGTTTTTTGTTACAAAATGCTCGTATAATATATATTTTTTGTATCTTAAAGATTTTTAGTTTTTTTTTTATCTACACAAAATCCCGAAACACGAAATCCCACTGTTTCAATACTAAATTGACAGCTCCTTATTGATTTTCTTTCCCATAGTAATGATGAGACGATTTGATGAGAATCAACAAGAACGAAGTTCTTCTCTTATGAAAAAAATTTATTTCCAAACTAAATGTCTATTCTTTATTAATGTCAATTTTATCTTATAATGTAAGAATTGATTTTTAACTATTTTGTCTAATTTTTAAGTTTTTAACTGAGCTAGTCAATTTTAGCCAATCATTTTCACATTGGTATTTTAAAAATCTCAAAAAATGGGGCAATTTATTTTTTAGCTTTTAAATCTACTGCTTCAATAAATTTTGAAATTAAATTTTGAAGTTGTACCAAACAATTTTAGTTCTGATAACCAATAAACAAACTAAAATGCCATTTTCCTCCAGATAAATTTTAAAACCAAGTTTTAACCAAAATACACAATCCTTTATTTTCTTATTATTTTTTCACATTGAAGTTTGACATATCTCATTTTGCTATCTCACTTACACTGTCGAAACTTTTTCGTTCACTTCTAAAAATAGATTATTAAAATCGTGGATAGTTCGCTAAGAGTGAAGAGCATTGGTGCTACCCAGGCACATTATCAGGCCGATCCAATTAGTGGATTTTAGGTTGCACCAAACTCTTCTAAAAATTTAAAAGGCTTTTGATTCTTAAAATGACGTTTGTTCGAAACAAAATACCTACTTCATTTTAAAATTTAAAAGCCTGTTAAACATTGAGACAACCGAACATAAGTCGACGAAATGGCTTTTTAATTGCAGAACCAGAAAAGATTCGGGAGATTTTCATATATAAAATTGGTAAATAGATTTTTTTGATTGAATGAAAAATGTAATTTGAAAAGTATTTAACTTTACTTCGGAGAAACTTAACGAACACCCAACTGAAATCTCTACGGCACTAAAGTGGTATTGGCACATGTGCATAATGTGCATTTGGCTTTAAACCTTCAATCTTTGCATATGTATTTGAATAAAATGTAAAGTTCTTTAAGTCAGGAGAAAAAAAAAAACAATAAATGTACGTAACTCCTTTTAGACATGATAGATTAAAACTTAAAAGACAAAACGAATGAAACATTGTTTTATAGATCAAATACGAGCAAGAAAAAAAAACTATTTCTTATCGCAGTCTAGAAAACATTTGTCATTTTACATACCAGCTTCCTATCTATCGTTAACCAGACAACAACAAAGTTGTAAGATATATCATAAGCATAAAACAAGTCACATCTCTCAAGCTGTTCAAAATATTTCGGACGGAGTTCCAGCAGACTCCAAAGGAAATAACGATTCTTTTAAATTTCTTTCTCATGCAAATAAGCATGTACTGCATGCGAAATGAGTTTGATATTATTTATTTTACATATATCGGTACGTGGGTATATACATTTTGTTTTCCCCGAAAAGCCAAAAGAGCCAGGCAACAAAAAAATCCTTAAAGTTCAGTCATTATGGAGTTTTGCTAGACTCAATTTACTGAAAAAGTAAACATGTGTCGTGTAAAATGTCAGTAGAGATGGGTAGATGGTATAAATATAAATACCTTGCTTAGAAGGTTAGAAAATATTTTTGATGCAACTTTCAACCCAGAATAGTGGATGAAGTATGTAAAATGCAAACACGACAACAATACTTTCTACTGAATTTCTAGTTTGGTAAAGGTATAGGATTAAGGTGGTTAGGTTTGGTAGTAAAGTGGCATGGTTTAATAACCACACGGAATTCGATGTCTGCCAAACGCTTATAAACTGACAATGCATATTATATCATAAAAGGATAGAGTTAGAGTATTTTGCACTTACTTTTTATTAACAATTTTTTTTTTTTGACCAATTCTAAGAAACTATAGCAAAATTTTATGAAAACCATCCTAGAAGCATTAATCTGAACACATTGTTTTCCCACACATAACTTACCGTATCGCATAATATTATAACTTGGCGGTTCTGTTCGTTTCAAAGCCAAAGATTGTTTCAAATTTCAAAATGGTTTTCACTGAATTCGTTTCCTAGAAACACTAATAGCACTTAATCTTGTCTAAGCTCAGACGTGGGCAGAACCAGTTTCAGTCTGCAGAGGCAAATTTGTCTGCAGTTCTAAAATTGTAAACTACATGTTATAAGTCTACATTTCTGTAGGGGTTATTTTTTCACAAATAAAATCTGAACAAAACAACTGAACGTTCACGACTTAGAGCCGCTTGCTGATAAGAAACTTAAATATTTTTGTTGTACTTAAACCCTTATTACTCTTTCCTCATCATAAATTGTAAAATAAGCTGTCGGTTAAATTTCAATATTTCAGAAGTAAACATTTTAGTCAAAATCACTAAGAAATAAAAAAGAATTATCATATACATTTTTGACTGATTTACGTTTCAAGTTTTTAAAACTTCGGTTTTAAACTACAAAAAGGATTTATTTTTAATTTTTGAAATTAGGTTATCCTTCACAAAAATATACGAACTGAGTCTGTATTAGGGATTGAGAATATACAGCTGTACATAACACTTTGCCCAGCAAAAATAATTCCAGCATCCACAGAAGAAGGGATAACACTAACATATAATAATAGTATGCCCAACAAATATGACAATGAACAAAATAATGCGAATTATAAAGGGACATTGATATAAGACACGGCATTTTCTCCGCTTTAGCCCAGCGGCCAACCCTGGAGATAATATCTGAGACAACCACCACCTTCAATCTCGTACCTCGCGCCACATACCTTTCCGTACACCTTTCCCTTCCCATCCCTATCCTTCACGGCCGCGCTGTGTTGAAAAACATAAAAAGGGTACACCATCGCCTTGAGCGCGCGCAAATTATAAAAAAAAATATATACATACATATATGTACATATGTATATACTTACGTTACACCACAATATTTTAAAATAAATTAATTATTTAAAAATGTTAAGTTCAAGCCAAAATAATTCAATTGCATAGGAATCCGAAGCATGGGTGCGTAAGGGGACAGGACAAACAACCCAGATTTTTTAAGGGCTTTAATGCAATTTCAGGCCGAAGACGTGATACATAAATTTCTTCAGGTTCGTTTGTAGCCATGGGAGAATTTGAGATGGTAATTGGACTATTATTAGAAAAAAAGTAGATAAGTCGATTTTACTTATGAATGTGGATTTATTATTAGTTGGAATTTCTTTAAAAGGGCAACTGACCAAGAAAGATTTCTATTTTTTTCCATTTTATACTTATGAGCAAGAGTGTAATTGCTATTTGTTATAAAATTATCGGTAGATCCTTCAATCATTTAATCGGATCTTCAAAAAATTGCAAATTTGCGACAGAGGACTGAACACCCGACATTTTGAAATAAAACTTTGCTGCAAGTCTTATGAAATACACCTGCAAACTTGCTAACTTTTTCAATATCCAAAAGAGGAATTTCAAAACATTTTGCGTGGACCAAAAAGTTAGTAAAATTGAGCCCAGCTTCTTTTTGTTGCATTTTTCTGAAGAAAGAAGGAGTGAATAAAAAATATTTAAAATTATTTTGTAAACAAAAAAAAATATTAACATTAAAATAGTAATAGAATAGTGCAGGACAACTATTGGACACTTATCTATTATCATAAAATTAAATATCTTCCCGAGACTTGATTATTTTATTATGAACAACAGAAATTGATTGTTTATTGATTTTGCGTTTGTATTGTTTTTTATTGAGTATTAATTATTTTATTTATTTTATATTTTTTTCAAATGCATTTCTGCTACTACAACCCCACTATGGCAGATAAACTCAAACCAGGTGACTAGTTTGGTTTTGTTGTTTTATTCAATGTACGTCTTTTGCCATAAAATAAATATATGAGTATTTTTTTGCCACGCTAGAAAAAAATCAGTAGCTCAGTTTCTTTTTTAATTCCCTTGATTATGAAAACATAAATGCCTATTCATACAAACTGCTGTTTTATATTAAATGCAAATAGATTAGACTATATACGATAAATTTGGCGACATATGTGTAATTGTTATTATTTAATTATTGCTATTCATTTACAGTTGATATTGAGTTTAATAATTCAGAAAATACACTTTTTGATGATTTTATTTTTTTTTTTTAAATTGTTTTTGCAGGTCGCTGAGAAGACTTCTAAATTCAAAGTGGACACTGAAGGTAGTAGCAACCGATCGAAGTCATCACACTCTAATTCCAGGAAATCATCCCGTGAGAAACGCCCATCGATGATCGGAGAAATGTGCAGTACTGGGGGTAATCGCATCCGTAATTCATACGGTAACATTCATGGTTATCATACGAATCGTTGTCACTTCAGTTCCAATCGAGCCGTAAGTCTGGATCAGTATAGCTGCAACAATCGCCGCCTCTCGGATGGCCTGCAGCAAGTCATCTCAGACAGTAATGTTTTTTACAACCGACAGAATCGTGGTAGCGTTGACACTTCCGATTCCACATCCCACCATCTAAGCAGTTGCATTGAGAGACCAAAGATATCTGAAGGTAGCGGAGAACTATCTGATGTTGATGTTTTGAATATGAATACTCCACAAGGCCCACACATAAATGTTACATCATCTACTGCGCTCCTAAGTGCCACCAATGTCACTTCATCAATGACTTCTACTGTTCCATCTATTGACAGTCCTGTCAATAATAGGAACATTAACTCAAACGGAAATTGCTCACAATCCAATGGACTTAATGCCGCTGGTGGCGCAAATAAGTCGTGGAAGGCGCGCTTTAAACAAATTTCTGATTATTTTTCCTTCAGCTTTGACAAGGGCAACAAACGATTTGGTAGTACCCGCAGCAGTCCATGTTCGGTGCGAAACAATAACGCCAGTGATTTGTCTAAGCCAGGTGCCGGTATTTGTTGTACGATTTCTAATAATCTCTCTCCCAGTTTCAAACACAAGCAACATGAATTGATCAGCTCTGGTGGCAGGAACCGTGCCTACAGCCTAGATGTACCAACGAGAAACAGATATAGCAGCAGTTCAGGTGGTGACAGTCGCAAGTCGTCACGCAACGAGGACAATAGCAATCGGGGGCAGCATGATCTGCTCAATGAAGACAATAATAGCAACAACACAATAAGTGGTGAAATGGCACCGCCACCAATCCGCATTGGAAGCGTAGATGCCAGCGAATCAATCATCATAACATCCACCGCACTTCCGCGAGTCATAACTCCCAATCTAGGCGATGTTCAGCTGATGTACAGCGATAGCATCGTCGGATCAGGTACTGTTGGGGATCACATAGACTTGGGTATTCCAAGCGGATCTCGCGACCCACCTAAGATTTGACACCGGAGCTCAGACACATATTCATCATCGAATAATGGTGCTTTTACAATGCTACAACAACATTTGCTACCATCATCTAATCAAGAGCAACAACAACAGCACCAACTATCACCACCTATCCAACAAGACGACTATCAGCAACAACAATTACAAGCTTCCAATTGTAATGTGTCTTCGACAATGAACTTCTGGTCGGCTCTGGGCAATCGTTTGAGTTCATTTGTTTGCCATTGTTGTGACCGTAAGTTGCCAGATCCAGAAAATGTATAAAACTTTATTTTTTGAAATGAGTGATGATTGAGTACGATTTATTATAAATGAAACTGTTTTTAATATGGAAGTTTGATACAGAAATACCTGCTTAGTTGCAACAATCTTTTTTTGTCAAATATTTTAACCAACTATCCGGAGTATTTAATTTACCACAAAAATTAAATTAAACAATCATGCTCGTTCGCAACAGTTAAGTGTGGTGCAACTAAGTGGGGATTACAATATACATAAATGCAATATGGGGCATGAAAAATCAAAAGTTCACAAGCAAAGTTGACCGGTTAAACTATTTAAAACTATAGGTATACTGAAAGCTACTTTTTCAATACGTGTCAATACTTCAATAGCTCAAATCATAATATTTGAAATGCGTGATTTTGCATTACTGAATTTTCTAATTATTTTTCATCCACTCGAGGTCTGATATTGAAATTTATATAATTTTTGTGTCATCTAATCGGGTTGCACCGTACAGTGACTATGCCATTTTTCGGTCGGTTAGCAACTGCGAAATCCAACTCAATCGAACTTCACTAAGGTAAAGAAACAGTTTAGTTAAAACTACTTATAAATTTAGTTCTCTATTCATTAAGCTGACTTATTAAAATTTTGTTTTCTGTTCATTTAAGCGGGTTCTAATGCAAAATACTATCGGTAATCGATGGAAACTTGCTTAGAAAAACGACTAGTTGAAATTGTAATTTAGATTATTTTCTCGTGTTATTTGAAATTTGACAAAAAACATAAGAAATTCAATTAATATGTATTTTGAGATTTGATTCGGTTAAATATTTTATGACCCCGTATTGCCACTAGCTTTTTCAGCATGATTTCAATCATATTTTCTCCTTTTTTGTGACAAATTTTATGAATGTAAATCATCACTTCCATTTCAAACTTTTTCCAAAACATCATCATTTAATATATTTTAAACAACAACAAAAAAAAGTCCATTAAATAAAATAAAACCAAAAAACAAAAAAAAACTACTATCAAACAATGCACACTATAATAAAGAATAGATTATAAATTTGCACTCAAAACAAAGAGAAAAAACAAAACAAAAATATAAACCAACAAAAATGGAACAAACAATAGGTACATACATTATATTTAACAAACAAAACAAAAATATATAAACACATTTGTTTTCGTACAAAAAAAGTCTAAGTAATAATAATTAAAAACAATTAAATATACATTATATTATGATATTTGCCCAAATATTTATATTAAACAAATTAATACAAAAAATAAAAGAGAACTACAACTAAATTGTATCTTACGATAAAATAAAGAACAAATCATAATAAATAAAATTAATTAGAAAATTAATAATTTTAAGTCAAACAAACACAAACAAATGCAAAAAAAAATCATAAAATCGATTATTATAAATATAATATCTACATTATACCTAATTATATTATTTTGATTGTTAAAACAAAAGAAAAAAAACGTTGGCATTTTTTTGTATTGATTTTAATAACAAAAAATATTAAATACACACATACAACATTTATATTAGTTTTTTTTTTAATTTTTAGAAAATTGTTTTAGTTTTTAGTTAAATAATTAAAAAAAATATCGATGTGTATTAAATATACCTACATTTTATTTAATGTTTATTATTGTTTAGTTACATACGTGAGAGAAAAATGGCAAATAATAAAATTGATATTAAAATATTTATTTCGTTGGTAATTATTTTCCTTTTACAGTGGGTGATCAAATTCTTACGGCTGAAATATTTTTTTTTTAATTTAAACACATACATTTTTTATTTTCAATTTTTTCCTTTATTTTACTATGAAAATATGCTTATTAGCTACTTAAAATTACTTATTTTTATTAAAAAAAAAAACAGATAGGATTTCTTAAAAAGTTAATATTTTGTCCAATAATTCAAAGAGCACAATTTTATCAAAGTTACCGATGGCGAAGCTTACGGCTTTGACTTTTACGTGAAAAAGCTCTTAAAACAGGCTTTGGTGGCCTTAATAATTTGATCACCCACTCTATGTAATTTCAGTTTGTTTACAGATTTTATTTTAAAGTTTATGTTTTTTTTATTTTTTGTTTCTAATTCTTTCAATATTTTACTATTTTTCCCTACGAGAACACTTTTGTTAAAATAAGGGAAAGTATGTCCATCCGGGGATTAAAAGATTAAACGAAGCGAACACACGAAAGAAACGAAACTTGAGGAAACAAAAGCCACAACATATACCGATTATAAAAAAAACCATAATGGATCCGTGAAGATTTTGCCATATCAAATCAAAAAATATATTTTTTTACAAAATATTCCTATTGGCCAGAAAACTCCCTCTTTTGCCAGAAACATTAGTTTACATATTTTTTTTTAACGCAGAATTTTTTTCAACGATTACTCAACACTGGGTTATGACCTTCAAGATCTGTCAATTTGATTTTTATTAATTTTTTTGATTTTCTCGCAAATGGATTCTGAGATGAATTATTTATTAAATAGAAAAAAAAATTACTATTAGAAAAATTCACTTTCAAGGAAGTTCATCATTGGATATACGGTTGGGCACAATGTTGTTTGTGATGCTTCCTGGTGACAGTGGATGTAACTTTCTAAGTGCTGCATCTATAAAGAAGCACTAACAACTCATGCACCGTGCATTGTACACTATCATTACTCCAAAATTCGAGACTAAGTATTTTTAGGTACTTCACACTAATTACAGATAATATCCAATTCCATATCAGAGAAGTTAAAGGGCATGAATGCTTTTCTGCAATTGTCATTGTTGTGCTGTTCAATTTCCAATAACGGCAGGGCATTGCAATTTCATATTCATTTGTTCGCCTATGCTATTCACATCGATATGAAGGCTATGAAATCCTTTGTTGTTCTAGAGGAGTAGGTCTAGGTACCTACATATGAATGAAAAGCCCATCCGTGGTCTGCGCTAGTTGGCTGGCCAATCCAAATAACAAATCGAAGAATGATAGGTTGAATAGAACTGTAAAGCAATGTGTAGGCTGCTTCAACTTGTTATATCTGCTACCCACTTTCAAAATGAAGGGACTTTTATTTCTAATTTCTATACCTAGGCTCAGTGCAACTCCTTGATGCGCATTTGATGAGAAAAGTTAGTTTTACATTTTAGTTCCTCTATCTGCCTTTATGGAATCTGCAATCTTTTTTAGTTTGTGGACCTCTTTGTTGTTACACATAATTGGTTTTTTAAAGTTATCTTTGAAACAAGAGTGAAACAAAAATGAAGATTATTAGAAATATAAAAAAGTACTTACCACCACAATGAGTATATACTATAAGGTACATATTTATTTTTGTTTAAAATCAAGTCTAAAAATTTTACCCATGCAAAATGTCGGTTACTTTTACGATTTCTATGAACGGTAAGATGTTAGATAGATGCAACAATTCCATAAAGTAAAGTATAATTTTAACTTTTAAAAAATGAAAATGGATGGATGAAAGTTTCCTGCGGAATTTATTGCTATTATAATAAATTTATTTATAAAAAAAAAATTCTAAGACTTTAATTTATTAAAGGCAAATGGAAATTTTGGTGAGAATTGTAGATGAAAATCACAGATATTTTTTATACCGGTGTGAACGATATGGGCTATTGATAACAAAACACGCCACAAATAGTTTCGAAAAATGATTTTGTAAATAATAGAATAATAACATTTTAAGGGGAAGAACAGTTCGTCTAAAAAAAAAAAAAATACAAATTTCGACAATGAAATTCAATTTAGATACTGCAACAAAAAACAAACGCTGTAAAGGAATAAGGATCTGCAAGTTTCCACAAAATTCATTCCTATCGTTAAATGCACTCCGAAATATTCGAACGAAGAAAATTATCCTTGGGTCATAGTACAACAGCCTTTTAAAGGAAGTTAAAGTTAAGTTAAATTAAAAAAATCTCCAGCAACTAGTTTCTTCGTTTTTATACGTTTAGTTAAACCAGTGATAAAATTTTGAAAGCTTTGAAATGTGACTATACGAGTTGAAGCAAAGAGCTTTGTAAATAACAGTAATTTAAATACGTATATGAAATAATATACTAAACGAATTTTGGCATTATTTATTAATCTAAAACTTCGTATGTTCCAATTGGTTTGGGGATAAAAGTAACACTCCATACATACTGAGATTTGCCTACTCACCCATGTTTCACATAATTTAAGCCTATTCAATTCCACAAAAAAAAATAGGTTATCACTTAATTTCTCTCTTGTAACATGTACACGTTTTGAAAATATGGCGAAATCATACATCCGCCCTTTTCGGTATCCTTATTTTATTCAAATCACGTACCGCGAATATACGCTGGTTTTAACAATCATAAAATCAGTAACTTTTTATGCATTTTTTAGATTCAACTCGACTCACCTTATATTTTCCTCAAAATTTAACCACAAAACGGTAAAACAAAATTTTAAATAAATAAATTAATTTAACAACCCTGGTTGTGACTTTTCACCGTCATAATACTATCGTCATTCAACGTTAAATTAAATTTGTCATAGCATCATTTCGTTGTGTTCTAGTTGAGGGAATAATGATTTTGAATTGAATTGAAATTGAATTAGAGCTGTAACCGAAACCTCACGACCGACGACACGAAGCACGCGAGGTTATTTTTTTGTTTTTGCCTTATCATTTAATGAAAAATTAAATTTATGAAAAGAGGATTTTTTAATTAACAAACTTAAAGGCTGAATATCAGCCTTAGAGTAACATGAAATGCATGACCGAGTTTATGCGATATTTTCAAAATTGTTATCGATAGTTTGTTTTTTGTATGTGTTCAATCCAGACGTCGATTTTGTTTAACAAGTCTATTTGAGTCCGATTAGCGCTTTTCACTATCGGTAGCGAAATACAAGTAAGAGTAGACGAAAAGTATTAAATCGCAGTTATGGCTGGATCATATAAATCCATTCTGGTTCAGCGAATGAAACTATTTTCCGGAGCATCGAACCACCTTACCATTTCCCCAGAAATTCATGTACTCGTACAATTGAATGAGTTCTCTACACGAAACAACTGAATAATGGAAATTTTTCAATACATTTTGTGAAGCCAATAATTTTAAATCAGTAATTCGGTTAGTTTTGAGTAAGGAAATTACTAAATTTATTCCAATTGATTAATGACTATAATTTTTTTTTAATTGTTTAATTATTTAGGCTAAATTTCTTGACTCACCATTAAATTTAATGTCGCAATTAAAAATGTGAAATTTTGGAAATCTCATAGGATTTTCTTAAATTTTCAAATTTGCGATATTTAATTTAATGGTGAGTGAAGAAAATGGGCCTTAGTGGATTTACAAAACAACAAATTAATAAACTGACCAAGAAAATCCAGAAAAGTCTGATTCATATTTGTTTTATGTTCTTAATTTAAAAATATTTAGATATTGTTAACGTATGTATGTATATTTAAAATCTATACGTATGTATAATCATTAAGCAGACACAAGGCGATGAAGTAAAATTAATCACCCTTTGGGAAGATGTTACAATTTTTTTTAATGGCGTAGTACATGAATCATATTTGACGTTGACAGCACTTTAAGGAGATCATCTTTTCCTCTTTACAGAAAAAATTGTAAAAGTAAAATACATATTTAAATCACTCAAAATTCTTTTCAATTTAGTAAAATAGTAAATTATACACGATTGAATAATTAATTTTGCGCCATTTTGTATTATATTATAATTCAGTTTAAATATTAATATTTATGCAAAGTCGTAATGTTACCAATTGTGTGTAAAATTTTACGCAAATGTTTGGCAAAAAATCTAATTTGTTAGTTACAAAGTAGGTACATACTTGTACAATTTTTTTAATTCCCTGAACCCTGAAATATTTAATATGTTTCTGAGCAAGATTCCGAACCTTGTTAATTTTCCAGATAATTTTAACCAATTTTCGTAAATCATTTTCCACATGAAATTTGAGGGTTTGGTTAATGATAAATTTATCCGATGTTTTAAATTATTACATGAATATCTATGTACCTTTCCCAATTTTTAAAGTGAAAAACAATAACTTTTAAATCTTAGCTTAAAATATTGATAAGAAGATAATGTTTCGTTTTCAACAATTATTGTATGCGTTTATGTTTATCCTAAATCAGCGTTGAGTTATTACTAATGAATTTAAGAAAAAAACATCAATACACAAAATACTTTTTTTTCATTTTTAAATCACTACAAACAATAATTGATTTTCTGTAATATTTTTAAGTGTATCGCACAAAACGAATAAACTTTTATAGAGACGTTAATAATTAAAAAAATCCTCTGACTAAATTTTTAGTGCAGGTAATAAATACACAACATTTTCAGTTTTAAGAACACTTTTGTTTTTAAGATTCAATTTTTTTTAAGTAATAATGTATTTTTTTTTACTTTAATTTAATAACAAAAAAAAAAAAGAATTAGGTTATAATAAGATACCACCTAAAAACAAAAATTGAAAAGAAAACAAATATAATAAAAAAACACATATCTCTTAGACTAGACAAATTGAATTCTCCTAAAACAATTAACTAATTTCTAAAGATGAACAATGCAAAATAATTGAATTAAGAACAAATTAAAACCGGGCTGGACCTTGGTAAAATAAAAAAAAAAATGTTTAAAAATTAATGATATAAAAAAATGTACTTATGTATATTTATTTAGAAACATTTAGTAAAATCACACAATTGGTGTTTTAGATTAAATAAATAAACAAAACAAAAACAAAAACAACTGAACGATATTAGGTAGTGCTATAGAAATGTAACTTAGGTTTAGATTATATAACTATATGAAATATAAAGAGGATTTTTAAAATTTGTTGTTTAATTATAATATTGAAAAAGGTTTGATCAAAATGAAAATATATTGAATTATACTCTATTTTGGATTTTGAAAACTTTTATATATTTTTTTTTATTTTTATTTTTATTTGATATTATTGTTAGGTATAGTATAGTTTTTAAAAATAGTTTAAAACTATTCAACTACGTGATCAAACCTGTAACTAAAAGTGTTTTTTTTTCGTTTTTAAATTGAATCCCAAATTTTCTCTAAGCCTTAAAAACTCAACTTATTTTTCTTCCATAATTCTTAAATGAATAAAAATGTTTGTAAATTTATACAATTATTTAAAAAAAAAATCATATTTAAAATGTAAGCCACCTTTTTTTAAATATATAATATATACATACATAGGTAGTGTCAATTACTTGGTTTTCTTGAACAATTCGAAAATAAACATATGGAACCAAAATATATTATATTAGTTTTTTTTCTTTTATTTCATTTAATGTATCTATAATTAAATTCATAAATTTTCTTCTAAAACAAAAAAATGTAAGATAAATATATTTGTAGATGTATGGCTTTCATTGTTAATAATTGAAAACTAAGACAAAAAATGTACTTTAATAAGAATTTCCTTAGATTAAAAACAAAACAAAAAAAAATTATTAAATATTTTTGACCAAAATAACTATGATCTGAAAATTCTATGAACAAATTTCTAACATTTCTATAGGATGAAATTCCTATATTAAAAACAAATTATACAATAACCTATCTACCTGTCTATGATGAAAGTATGTAAGAATATATAATAAAAAAAAAAAACTATGCTCACGGTTTCTTTTAAACAAAATCATTTTGTCTTTATCCGATTTTTTTTACTAAACATATAAAACAGAAAATATGTAAACTGACATTATTGTCATTCCCTCCCAAAGCAAACGCTTAAACTAATACAAGTAAAAAGTTTATAAACTAAAAAACAAAAAATCTTTAAACTGACTTAAGCAAACCTATCCAATCTGAAACTTATGAATAAATAAACAAAATATAAACTTAATGACGGAATAAACAGATTTTAAATAATAAACAAAACAAAAAAAAAGATATTAATATAGAACAAAGTATTATGTGTAAAACAAAACAAAAAAGAATTAAGAGAAATCTGCATTTCGAGAAAATAATATTTATGGAATTTATTTAAGACTTTTAACTATAGCATCTATAAAATGTATTAAATTTAAACATAAAAATGTAAACGTTTATATGAGCATTGCACTTTTATGATGGTTAAGATGAAACAATTAAACTTCTACAAAAAAAAATTAAATCCAAAAAAATGAAACTTTATTCAACTAGTAAGTAGTTTTACGCTAGTAGATACAAATAAGTTGACAAAATAAAAAAACAATTGTAGATAAAACAAAATATGAATAATTTAAAAAAAAAATCCTGAATTATGATGTGTAATCAGTTGTGGTGGAACATTAAAACACATACTTATATATATATGTACATCTATATATATATATATATATTGAGGAGATATCCCAAAATATACACAGAAGATATGTAAATTTTAAAATTTTGACTAAATACATGTAAACAAATTATTTAATTATTTAAAATGAATTAATAGAAATAAATTGAAAAATTATGATAAAGAAGTGCGTTTTTTTTTACTTAAAATTTCACCTTTGTAATAAAAGGTGTCCTATAATTTAAATTTTCTTTTTATATATTTTCAACAAATTCCTGCAATAACACACAAAAAAAATCTGTTCCACAGTTTTTCTTTTTTTTGTACTTCAAAATTCATGGACTGTCAGTGTATGGCATACTGGGGCGTGTACGTATTTTTTTTATTTTATTGAATCATTGGCCGTACTTAATATCATGGTTTCTTTTGATATGAATGAGAATAAAGCTGAAGATTGCTACATCCTATTTTTGATTTTTATGGGAACATTTTGAACCTATAGAGACCTGAAAATACCAATTCTGTGACCTAGGGATTATATTTTTCATTAAAGAAATGAACGAAAACCATATTTTCTTCTAGTAGTTATTTTATGAATTATGAAATTATATGAAAAAAAAACTACTGTAAACTGCATATATCCAGCAAGTGTAGAATTACTAACCAATTAAATTGGAAATAAGTTTTTTGCTTTGACCAGGCAAGGTTTTTTACAAATTCTGTGTACTACTAAAATAAATCAGCCATCAAATAATAATGTAAATGAGCTGAGTTTAACAAATATGTTCGTCTTAACAAGCGCCTAACTGATAATTAAAGTGTCCAAGGGTGGCTGGAACGAAACTTAACAAAATACTGACCTATTTTCTAATTCCTTGTTAATTTTTCATAGCAATATTGCTTACCTTGATTAATAATTTATAAGTACCTATTACCTAATATACTGATATACTACATAGATGCAAAATGCTTAAATCCTAACCTAAGGCTTCATAATTAAAACTACCCCATGAAATCAATTCCATAACTAGAAAATGATTATTGGCCTGAAATTGACCTTTTGCCTTGCAAATGCTGATAAAGAAAAGTGGCACAAAAATAATAAATTCAATTATTCTACGAAATTGTAGGAATAATGAAGTCATAACTGCGTTGTTAGAGCTTGATCGATGATCGGTATCAAGTTTGGGCTTCTTCGGAACCTTAAAAAATATAAACAAGATTTGCAGACTCAATTTTTATAAAGGATCTTTTTGATCCAGAAATGTGAAGCAGGTTAATTTCGAAAATTTTAGTATATGCGGCCGTTTCGTCGAACTTGTTTCATCTTTGAAATTACGTATTCGTAAGTATTCAAATTGAACAATGGATTTTTATAATACTATAAGTCGCCTTAACAGTTAATAATATACATACATATATTACTATTGTTCATCTCATGAAAGAAACAAAAAGATTTTCTGCTGTGAAAGTGCTGAAGTGAGAACATGAAAGCGCCAATTTTCGACTGAAGTGTTAAATTCAGGTTTATTCATCTTGAAAAATAAACTACACACTATTTCCTCCCGCTCCCATTATGTCTTTGCAACCGTCATAAGAGTCAATAACTCTGTGGCTATACCTACAAAGTAAAAAAAAAAAACATGCCCCTGTTGAGTCACCAACTTAGGTATAGGTATAGCTTGAAGCTTATGAAACATGACTTTATAATCAATCTTCAATGGTCCCACACAATCATTTGAGTCTTAGCTCTCAGGTCTCATTGTTGCTTGCCTCGTAGTGTCGTAGTCATTGTCACAGCTAACAGTCGTGTCTACTCCCAGAGTAAGTGAGAGTGCTGATTGCTGAATGAATCTTTATTCGAGGTACAAAAAAAACTGGTTCAAGTTCGAGAGAGATATCAAACGCTGGCAGTGTTTTTAGTTAGGCTGTGAATTTCAATTGAAACACATCACGAGGCTTGAAGTTCCTAAAACAAATTATTTTTTTTATTAATTTCTTTCTTTTTTTAGTCTTGATTAAGTTAACCTTTTGCTCTTCCTCAAATAAAAAAAAATAAGATTAAAAATGAGATTTCCGATAATTTTAACGATTTCGGTCGTTTTGTTGCTTTTGAATTGTCAATTCGCAAGTAAGTTTTTAATTTTTCTTGAATAAATTTGAATAAATTTTAATAATTATTTAAATATCAGAATCTAGTGAAACTGGTGTAGATGAGCCTACGACAAAAAAACCTGGTTTCTTCAGTCGATTATTCGGCAAGAGTGGTTCGTCAACTACTACTACAACTACTACAACTACAACTACCACTACGACAACTACTCCTAGAAATATTCCAGCGGCTGCACCTCCTACTCCTGCGCGGCATCCACCAAATCGTGTGCAAAATAACCCAAATAATCCTTTTGGAACCGGTAGCTTCAATCAAGGTCCGATTCCACAATATGGACGACCACAACAGCAGCCTTCTGGTCTTAGTTTGAGTTATGGCCCGACACCTCCTCCAAGAGGTGTACATTCAAGTGGTTCGAGTGCGCCCTTAGCTCCAATGGCCCCAGTTCCTTCTACTCCTCCTGCTAGTCCAACCCCGTCTCCAGCACTTGTCAAAGTACCTTCTCCAGTTGCTGTACCAAGTTCAACGACAACAACAACAACAACAGTTAAACCAAAGCCAGTTATTGGTCAAGCTCCTTTTGCTAGACCCGAGAGTTTTTCTGATTTTGAAGACCCAAAGAAGTCAATTGCACCAACACCGTTGTCACCATCAGCAACAACAACTAAAAAACCAACAACTGTTAAAGATGATTTCCCAGCACTTCCACCTCCCAGAAGGCCATCGATTAAAGAAGACTTCCCTGCACTACCTTCAAAGCCATCTACACCCGGATCCCCTAGTTCACCTACACCTACATCAGCTTGGGGTTCTAGCCCCCCTCCATCCAATGGCAATCGTGTGGCATTTATACCTCATGTTCCTGGCCCCACAACAACTGTCAGACCTGGTTCAACCACAACATCAGGGACATCTTTAGCAACAGATGATGAGATTCGTCAGCTTACCGAAACCTTGTACAATAAAGAAGCTAACTCTCAGCTTGGTCAGATAACTGTTAATATACAGGGAAAGACACGTTCAATTGATAGCAGTGACGAAGCTCCCCAACCGTAAGAAAAATGCCCTAAAGTGTAAATAGAGTGATTTTCATTTCTTTTATTTTTCTAAAGCCTTCTTACAGTCGATGAAAAGGCACTTCAGCCCCTAACCATTTCCAAAATGAAGGATCTTTTCAACAACTATGAATACGATACCACCACAAACGAATATGTAACTCCCATCGAAAGAAGAGAAGAAAATGATTTTGTCGATGCTGTTATGGCCACCAATGTTATGCGTCAGGCAATGTTATTCCTTCAAAACAAAGGTAAGGGCTTTTTGGGTTTATTCAAACCTCTTCAATTTTTAATTTTCTTTAGGAATTGTGACACCTGATCCAAAAACCCACCGTGACCTTGTAAAATCACTTTGGTTTACCCTTTATTCCCGGGGACAGGGTAAAATCGGAAGCTCTGGATTTGAGCATGTTTTTGTGAATGAAGTGAAGAATGGTACAATCATCGGTCTACACAATTGGGTTTACTTTAGTGAAGAGGAGAAAGCCGGTCGCCTGGATTATAAGGGTTACATCAATAAGTTAGATTTGGGAAATGTAAGATTAAGATTTTTTAAGTTCATAGTTTATAATTATTTCTACAAGAGATTGATTAACACTTTGTTTCTTTTCATGCTATACTCGTATACATATATATTTAGAAAGGAATCGTCGTGAAGACTCGTTTTACCCATAATGGACTTAACAAACCTGTGAATACTTTGTTTGTTGGAACAAGTCCCGAATTGGAATTGGCATTATATACTGTTTGTTTTGAATTAAGAGCTGATAAATTGTGTCCAGTTTCGTTGGGAGGCAACAAATTTAATATTCAAACTTACTCTTGGAGATATCGTGGCAAGAATTTGATTGGTTCTGCTTATCCTGAAATTTAATCTAATAACTTTAATAAAAATATGACGAGTTAATTATTTTTGAAGTTAACATGTTAAAATGTACATAGTCAATGTGTTTTATTAATGGTAAGTTTTTCTTTGATTTTGTGCTAACGTACTGTAGACCTTATTGACGTGTAGTAAAGTTGAAAAAGGACACTAACCGCCATTATGATTCAGTCTTGAGCCTTGGATCAAAATGAAGTATTAATCCAAACATTAGTCCAATTATATTAATCTGACATAACATCTAAAAATCGGATCAATGTTTGGAACAGTTTCTACAAAAATTTTGAGTTTGAAAATGTATTTTTCACAAAACATTGTATTTAAATTTATTTTTGGCTTTAAGAAATCGTATGGCTTGATTCTCTAATTATAGCTATTATTTTTCCCAATTAAAAATGTTGTTCAGGACTAATTACTAATTAAAAATGAAAATCCATTCAAATCCATACGCATAGGTATTAAGTGCACTAAAAGCATTGTCTACGAACTATGAAACACCCTGTATATGACAATTATGGTGTAGTGTGATTTAATCGCAAACTTTAAAATTTAGTATGATTTGTGTATTCGCTGTCCTATATTTTCAAGTTGTTGTAGGCTTTTTATAAATAAAGCTTTGCTTTGTATACAAAGAGCTTTGTCAGTGGAAAACAGAGTAGATAGATTTTTATATATGCATACAAAGGTTGTAGTTATATTTTGCAGTTATAAAAATTATAGCATCACTTTTCTTCCCAACGGCATCTAACAGACAAAACGGAAATTAATTTATTTTGATTTCAGCCTTACAGACTTTTAAAACTTTAATTGATATATATTGACATTTTTTGGTTGCAAAAATCCAAATAATAGTCTCCTATTGCTCCTACTACCGATTTCCGATGCCTAAAGACTCCCCAAATTCATATACAAAGTATAGTAATAAGTTTTTCATATACAAAGTGAAATAGCTCTAATGATTAAACCTTGTACGCAGATCGCGCTAAAATTTATCTTCTATACAAATAACACGCAAAGATAAATTTTAGCTAAGAATTTTAACATGGCCATTGTATATAAAACTTATAGTACTATCATCACGATGATTTTTGAGTTGTGTGCTGTGGTCGTCTGAGGGCGCACTTGTATATACACAGAAACAGCAACCAAAAAATTAGTAAGTGATGTGATCGCTTGGGGGCCGACGTGTGGAACGTGCAGATGATAGTACTATGCAAATTTATATACAATGAACATGGCAATACGCTATACATGGGCTCCTCGCCATACATTTAGAGAGTAAAACATTTTCACAAATAAAATTTGGCATTTGAGTAAAGTTAAAAAGAAATCAAAATGAATCGATTGTAGATATATAAAATGTAAAGATAAATTTAAGATATTTCAATGTTTTTTGTTAATAGAGAGTAAATTGTTAATGCTCATTTTGGGATATTAACTTTATATACGTGGGAAAACTTGTGTTTTCAATTAGATTTTCTTCTGCAGTCGGCATTTTCTCGAAAACTGCTTATGGTTTGGTGTTATCGAAACAGAAAAAATAACTTTTTTGAATTTTGAGCAGTGTGAACAAAGTCTTACACTTTTCTCTTTTGAATGCTTGCCTATCTTGTATCCCAACCTGTATTTCTTAGTACTCTTTTAGCGCCATCTGCACACTCAGTACATCTTTCTTATGTCAAAATCCAATTCACCACACCGACCCAATTTCATTTCATCAACAAAAACAAACAAAACTTCTTTTTCTCACTCTCTCTGATAACCCAACACACATTCTCGATCCCATGCGCTCTCTTTCTAATCACCGGGCTTTTGCTGTTTTGCTTTCGCCTGTTTTCCCTGGAAACTGGAATCGGGAACGACCAAAAAACTCCATTTAGTTTTTCTTATTTCCTTTTTTTAGTAGTTTCTTGTCGTCGGTCGTGTTGTGTTGTGTTACAAATTTAGCAGAGTGGTCTCGCATCGCAGCATATAAAACAAAACAAATTATTTTGCAATCATTTTCTATCAAAACTACTTCACTTTATCTGTGAATTAATATCTACATAAAGCAATCTGATCTTATTAAATTCAGTAAAATCGATTATAATAATTAATTTTTGCGTGTGAATTTTTTTTTGTTATCAATTTATATTCTCTGTGCGTGCGCGTTCGAAAGTAAAAAAAAAATAAAATAAAATATGTAAAATCAAAATGTGCTCCTTTGTGACACCAATACCAACAGCACCACTGTCGTATCTCATACATCTGCCTCACTCTTGCCTCTCGGCATCCTGATCGAGTGTAAAAGAGCAAGCACTTTAACGGCACTCATAGGTATACAAAAAATCGGTGGATATCCCAATCCCACTACCAACTCAAAAAAGGGGATGAAATGAGATTTGTGTTTTCTTTTTTTCAAATTCGTATCGCAACTTTGTCGTTCTCGTCGTTGTTCTCGTTTTCGTCGCTGTCGCTGTCACCGTCGTCGTCGCTCGCCGTAGCCTCGTCCTTTTTTCCCAGTGCGCGATATATCCTTCAATTCAAAAGTGTGTGATTTAATAAAAAATCAAATTGCAGGGAATTAGTTTTGAATTAGAAAAGAAGGGTCCATCTCCTCGTTTGCGTTTAGTTTCGAAAATCCAAAACAGGAGCTATATCCAACGAAGAAGAAGAAGTACCTGGTGTGTATTCAAAATTCATGGGGGTGCGAAAGTGTGATAAAATGCGAAAAACATCTAGGCATCATCATTTAGCCCCTGTGTGAAGTGAAAGTGAGTGTTATATAAATATATATACGTATAACAAGGACGACGTATAGTGTGGTGTAAAAGAAAAGCAGAAATTAAGAAAAAAAGAAAAAAAAACCGGGAGCAATAAGCACCCCACCCTCTTGTCCGGGCCAATCTGTGTGATTCTTTTTCTGTCAAAATTGTGTACCGTTGTGTCGTTATCGTTGTTGTCGTCTCCATCTTATAATAGTGCCAATTGCGGCTGGAAAAAAATTAAAAAAAGAAAGAATAAAAACGGAGGATTAATTTTCCACCACCAACCAGCGCGAGCAGTGGGTGAAGTGAAGCGAGAATACCACCATCATCGCTCCTCGAACCTCCACAATCTCCAGCCATAATCAACGCCTCACCATCACCATCAAAAAAAAAAACAACCTTCAACAAACCAAACAGCAGAGAGCCACCAGAGCCCGAGGAGAGCTACCTACGAAAATAAAAAGGATAAACTTACACTTTTATGACGTCAGCAGCAGGAGGTGAAGAAGGAGCCAACAGTATCAACATCAGGATCAGCCCCAGCACCAGCATGGACCAACCTAGTATCCTTGTGCGAATTCTACATGCGATTCCGCATGTGAATTACACATTTCGCCGGGTTAATGACACTTTCAATCCGGACAGCGATATTTATCTCGAGGTAGGTAGTGGAAGAAAAAGCACAGCTCCAGCTCCAACTTCAACTCTTCCCTTTTTTTATTTATTTTTACTTCTATATTATAATCATCACCACCATCATCATCATCGTCGTTGTCGCTTCTTGCTTTTCTCGTTTTTCGTCCTATACACATTCGATAGGGATCGCTAGGGGTGGGAGGGATGTTTCTTTTTTTTTTTTAAATTAAAGGTGTACCTATTCAACAAAAGCATAGCAGTATCTTCAATTCTTTTTTTTTTTGGAGTTATTTTTTTTTTTTGGTTTTGCTTTATCCCTTATCCTTGGTTCTCTAAAGGATTCTGTTTTGAAGCTGTTTCCTTGGTGTGTATAAATGGTGAAAATCTCTCGTTGGAAAGCTTAGACGAACATTTGTTATATTTTTAACTACCTACCTACTATTTTCTAATAGAAATTATAAAACGTACCTATTTAAACTTAAACAGGGACAGGATAAGGTTAGCAGCACTTGGTCACCTATCGCTGTTTCTTAATTTAATGTTCGATAACAAATCCATCGTTACAACAATGAATTTCAGATATTTTTTAAAATATCTCATCAAATAAAATACTCGACTGGATCGCACGAACTTGCTCATATATTTAAAAAATTTAGACCAAACAAAAAAATTGTAAAAACAAAAAGGTCAGTAAAATAAAATATGAAAACTTATAAAATTCATTGTTTGAACTCCTTAAAAAGCAAAAAAAAATTTTGAGCTCGAGACAGAGGCTTCAAAAATTGCCGTTTTTTTGGTACAAAAATTAATTTAAATAGGTGTACAAATTTTTTTAACTGCAAAAAAAACCGTATGTGTACAAATGTTAAAATTTAACGATATACACTTAAAAAAAAAATTAAATTTTTTCAAAAATCCAAAAAAAATATTTTTAAATTTCATAAAAATTTGTATTGAAATCCGTCAAACCGTTTATGAAAAAATCAATTTGAATAACGACTTTTCGACGAAATAGGTAGGTACCTAACTAATTTTAATTGTGTACTTACAAAACCCCATACAAAAAATCATGAAAATATATAGAGCCGTTTTTGAGATAAATTTATGTTAACAATCTTAGCAGTTATTGACAGGTAAAGTTATTTTTGAAGCTACAAAAATTTCAATTCCTTCTAGGGAATGACATAAAAACATTGAGTTCCAAGTTTGAAGAAAATAAGTAGGTACCTACATAGTTTAGGCTCAAGGTCCAACAGACAGACACTTTTTTCGCATTCTCATCGTAATGTAGGGTCTGATTAATAAGACGAATTTGATTTTTTTTACGAATCCAAAACTTGCCCTATAGTGGGAAGTAAAAATGTTAGAGAGAAATTGCTCTTATTCAGTTAAAACTGAAATGGCTTTTATTAAAATAGTGCATTTTCACTAATAGGTACCTAGTATAGGACCACCAAAACTCTGTTGCCGATCAACATTTTAATTTGGCAAACAATACCTATCATTTGAAAACCTTTTTCTCATTAATCATTAAAAATTATTGTTGAATGTTATATTCCAAATATCGGATGAGCTATGAAAATTGTTTGCCTTCATGACATGCAAGATAAGATTAGATAAGATCAAAAGTTGAGAAGCATAAATTTTGAAATTTAAAATTAAATGGCCTATTAGGTCAGTCGGCTGGCAGAAGAAATTGATCAATTGATAAATGAGTTGACTTTTATTTTAAAACAAAAATAAACGCGACTGTTTTTTTTTTCTAAATTTGTTTAAAGTACAGGTACCTACTAAGTTCCACGTAGAAACAGGTCGATAGCATATTTTATATAATGGATAGTAAAAAAAAATTGTTTTTTTAATGGACAGATTTTTTTGAACCTATACAGTCCGTGACATTTGAATACACTCAAAAAAACTTCTTAAATTAAAAGCTTTTGTTAAAATGTGTAATGGAATGCGAGGTGAAAATGTGTTCTTCAGATTTATAGAAGTTTTAACTAGTTTTGAAAACCTAAAGGAATTTTATGAACAAATTTAGCATGCAGCCATTAAAATGAATTTTTTTCAGTATTTGAATAGCCTCACTTCACTATCAAACACAGTGCAGCTCAGACAAAACATGAGACCTTGAGTTTCCAAAATCTAGTGGGAAATAGTTTAACGGTTTCTTCTTGTGTGCAATTAATACCGTAAATTCTTAAATTTTTAACTGATAATGTTTATGGTATGGAATTTGTTATATGTAAGTTGTGTTAAAAAAGAGTTTGTCGACAAAATCCATAACAATATTTAAAGATCCAAAAATAGCAAACTTTTTCAACTTATTACGAAGATGAAATTTGTTTAAACAACAACATAAGTTTAAGTCACCAAAAAAAAAAATATTTCGCGTACATTTTTTTAAATAGGCATTTTTATTGGACATTTTTATCGTCAGCGCACTAAATTTTACATGATAAAGAATAGCTAAGGATAAATAAGGCAATGTACATTTGCTTCAATTACACAGCAGTTAAGTTTTAGAAGCTCTGAAAGATAATGACAGTAGATCGATTTGCAAAAAAGGTGTGTTCCTCGAATTTTGACATTAGGGATGTGTTCGCTAATGTCTCGTTTTGTGTTATGCTTGTTTGCATTGTAACGAAATATGGCGGTTTCAAATACTAAAATATGATTAGGTTGAGGGAACTGGTCCTTTATTTTATAAAAAATGAAACATCTTCAACTAAATCAAGTTCACCCAAATGTTGACCCCAGGTACCTTGACTTCTAAATTATATCAATTTGTGAACGCTTACATCATCGATAGGGAAATCCAAAGTTTCATTTAGTTTTTCTGTCGATGTGTCCAAATCAATTTCGTCCTATTCAAGAACAAGGTGATTAGAACAAATGTCAACTTTGTTTGTAATGAAATTCCAACGGTAATAGCTCAAAAGTCTTAATTGGCTATGATTTCTCTTAAAAATAAGTCCTTCATAGATTAAGTTTAGATATTTTTAAGTTTGACAACTTGGTGAATTGATATGTCCACTGTCCAGTCCAGAAATGAACTCAAGAACAACGGTTATCAGTTATCACATTAGTCAAAAATAAAAATGGAGAGCCAGTGTGTACACTTCCATGCCAAAAAGGAGCTTAGCTCCCTCCAGTCTCCACCATGAATGGCTCTCCTTGTTTTCGTTTTTGTTTTTGTTATAAACATACACGCAACTGCGAAAATATGTGACAATGTGAGAGCTTTTTGGATGTTTATGCGGTGATACTAGAGAGATGCTGTGTGAACACAATACATGTAGTTGTTTAACGGTATATATTCTTTTTCTCATTTTATGTCACTTCACCTATTATGTTTTTCTTTTCCTTTGCTGTTGTTTCTTCAATTTTTGTGACGTGTTTGATTGGGGTGGTGCGGGGCGGAAAAAAAAAACTTACCATGTGGTAGAAAAGAAGATGAATGTGACTGTCAAAAATGCCTAAAATGGATTTTGAAGAAAAAGAAATAAGATGTAAAAAATAAAATCATTGAGTTAATGAACAAATGTCTTTGTTGGTATTTTTACTATAGTTTAAGTACATGAGATTTCAAAATCATTATTAAAATTATGTGCTTTATAAACAGTTGACCCAAAAAAATATGCATTGTTCAAATTACGCAATAAGAATAATATGATGTATGTAGAGGTACCACATTTAAAGCATTGATGACTTGGGGCTTACATTAAATACTCGGGTCACATGTAAACAGGATAAAGTTCCTGTTGAAAAAAAAAACAGACCAAAAACATAAATATCAAAAAGAGGTCTAGTTCTTATGTACAAAAAACATATACTTAAGTCCATCAAGGCAGTCATGAAAAGTAATGAGATCCAAAATTACGCCAAGTTCTTGTTTGTTACTTAATGATTTAATGATAAAAAAAAGTTGCTGAATAAAACTAACAAAAACATAATTATAGTTAAAAAGCTAGTTCGTTTTATAAAAACTGACAAATTCTTTTTTGACACACCTTACAAAAATACGTCTTTCAGCAATTGTTTAAAAAAAAAAACAGTAAAGTGGGAAAGTTACGAGGCCCAAGTCAAGATCACGGCTATAGTCGGTAAATGTATAAGTAGAACCAATTTTTTAGAATTTCTGTAATTGAATTTCTAACATTGTCAAAGCTATATTTATACATAAAAAAGACTATGAAACTATTTGCTTTTATTTTTTTTTTTGGTAATTTTTTGACAATAAGGGTATTCATGCAACGAGATAATTTTCCGCTTTGCAGAAAGATATAATTTTCCGCTTATCGTTTGCATGAGCACCCCATAAAAATTCTTGCATAAATGTGAGAAATAATCAGCTGGCACAACTAAACGTTACAAATTACATCTCAAAACTTTGAGGTTTATTTCTTCGCTTTCTGCATCAAATCTGTGAGATAAATTTATCTGGTTTGCAGAATATTTTTCCCATACAAATTTTGACAGCTCGTTTCAGCGGAGATAAAATTATCTGGTTTCTGCGTTTATCCGAGTTTTCCACCGTTGCATGAATACCATTAATATAAAAAATAACTTTTTTTTTTTACAAAAAATGCAGATTTTACTCATACTGTTCCAATGAACATTAAAAATGATGTATCTCAAGTTAGCAGACCAAGGTCCGCAGATCAAACATTTTATTAATGACTTTAATTAATGTTTCATAGATTTCGATTTATTTTAATCAATAAGAAAAAAAAAAGTAAAAGATTTAAGGATTAAGGTTAGCAGAACGTGGAAATCTATAAAAAATTGAATTATTTTTATATTGAGGTTATAATTTAAGCTCTAATAATGTAACTCAACTTTAAAAAGGACAGTATAAGCTGAAAATTGTTCAGCAGTGATGAAACTAATGTCATTTGAAAGGCCAAGATTTAGTAATTTTCAATAATTTCCCAAATAGGTACTAAAAAAGATAAAACTATTTGGGTTCAAGTGTTGATTATTTGCAATTTTAACTCACCAAAACACTAATTTCACGCTGGATTTTAACTAAGATGTCTTATTTTATGTGAAATGAAGTAAAGCTCATGACATTTCATATGAAATAAGTTTCATCACTGTTGAACCATGTTGAGGTTAGGGCCAAAATGAACATGGTCCTTTTAACCAAAATAAAAAAAAATAATTTCGCTTCTTTGAAAATTGTTTCTTAAAATTCAGGTTCAAACTAGATAATCGTTGTGTTTATCAAAAATATTTAACGCAAAAAACGGGACGGTACGTATGTACATATTTCTTTTTTTCACTGTCGCTAAGTAAAAAACAGCTAATCAAACAAAAACATAAAGTAAGTATTTAAATAAAAACAAAAAATGATGATTTCACAAACTTTACTGCTGTAAGTAAAACAAAGAAAAATAATGTTAAAATGTTTATAATTAGTTTCAGCTTTTCATTCCATGTTTTATTGCCGAGGTCGTATTACATTAGACGCGCGTTTTTCTCATTTTTATGTTCTCATAAAAATTCTGTCAAGAAGAAACACACTCTTGTGATTTCTTTCACATGTCCCTCTCGAATGCATTGCAAACAAGTCGAATAAAATAAAATAAAAAAAAAACTGCATCCAAAGTGACACACAGTCAGTTCTTCCTTCCCAATCCCACTCGCCCAACTCTCAACAATGTATGGCTGATGTGTATGAGTGTAATAAAGCAAAACGCATATACCTGCGACGACGACGTACATATGGCTGCTGTGAGTCCTTGAACAAAACACCCCACTGCCATAATATATGTATGTAACTTTTAGTGATTTTGTCTGCTGCACCCTGTGTCCTCAACATGCTGGATTTTGCTACATAAACTAAGAATAACTTGAAACAGAATTCTTTTCAGAGATTAAGAAGGCGTCAAAGTAAAAAAAAAATAATCAATGTTATTGGACGAAGAGACTCGTCTTCATTCATTATGTCTATTTGTGCCCACTGCCCACTCATATGAATATATTTTTTTTGTAATACATTATACTCGAAAAAGTTTCACAAAAACAATTTCTCCATCATCATCATTAATATTATTACCAGAAAATATCGACAACAAGTTCGACGACAAAAACGACCACTATACGACACGACATCCCACAAGTGACTCCCATCGACGAATCGAGATCGACTTGGATTTTAAAAACAAACCGGAAACAGAACAAATAAAAGGGTTTCATTGGAATTTCTTCTATACTCACTCCTACTTGTATTTTTGTTTCTTCAACAAAAAAGAAAAAAAAATCAAGAAAAAGATTTGTGATTGAAAAACTTTTCTCTTTTTTGATTTCATATATTGTTATGGGGGCCAAGTCCGTTCGGTTGTCGTCGACGACGACAGCGCGCACTTAAATGACATTCAATGACCATAAACCGTTACAAAAGAAGAACTCTTGTTGTCGTTTCTGGATGCATTCTCCGTCAAGTTTGGCCTGGTGCACACATGGTGCTTCTGGGTTTTTCTTTTGGTTTGATTGTTCTTCTTCATAATCTTTATCATCATGGGTTGTTTTTAGTTTTTTTTTTTAGATATTCTTTTGATTTTTTGTATTTACCAACTCAAAAAACTAAAACTACACTTAGTTTCACAATAAACAGTATAAATGGATAGAAAAAGTTTTACCGAAGACTGTCTGTGGATATTATCTCGGTGGATGCGTTTTGAGAAAATAGAAAAATATTTTTAAAAAACCAAAACAAAACAAAACAAAAAAAAGCAATATTCTGTTGGTTCAGCAATAACAATTGATTGCGTCACTCGGGAGTCTCTGTAACAATTCAAGGGTTGCCAATGTTTTACAAGATGCAGTACTTTAGCAGGGAAATTAATTGGATTGTGAGTGGAAAGGAATCTTTGTCTTTTCTCTTCCCAAGAATGGAACAATAAATACTGGAGGTAAACTTATTCAAAATAATGAGAAAAAAAAAATAAAGAGAAAAAAAAACTATTTGAAAAAAAAAAAAGATTCACATACTGAGCTGCTTTACTATGAAATATTATTTAAAAAGCAACATAGCAAATAGTGTTTCCGAATGATTCTATAGAAAAATCGGATCGGTTAAAAGAAGAAAAAAATAATGAAATAAGATTTTCGTATTATTTTAAGAAGAATACCACTTTAAATTTGTTGTTTTAAAAAATTAACCTATTTAAATTCAATCCCTGCAAATGTGCTTTGAGGTGCACTGCATTTTAGTTTTCTTTTGCGAATTGGAACAGAGGTAGAGTGTTCAGCTGGGAATCCTAGGTTCAATGTTCGGAAAAAAAAACAGGAACAGATACTTAAAAAAATAATAAAACTTAATGTCAAACTAATAAATTAATTTCTATTTTCGCCGGCAGCCATTTTATTTTGTCAAATAGTGTTCCTCTATAGTTTTAATATGACCCTCTCCTTGGTTGTTTCTTCTTTATTTGTGTCATTTCAACTATCAGCAGATTTACAAAATATTGTCACAAGGAATTCAAGTGAATAAATTAATTTATCTTTAGAGCTTACAAGCAAAAATAATCCATATTCGTTAAATTGTCCCGAAGCTTGAAAAGCCAAAGTCTAAAATATAAATTCTTATTACCTATTTGGAGAACAATTATGAGTATTGTAAAAAACAGGTTTTCCCGAAATCACCGCCACAGTAAAAAATCACGAGTTTCTGAGGTCATTTCGAGTCCGAAAACTTATGAGATAGTTTTTTCGTCCTCGACTTATTACGGTTTCTATTATTTTTTTGTTTTTGATTGCCTTTAAATGTACCAAATTTACGATTTAAAAAAAATGTTTACACAAGAAGTTACTTCTGTCCCGCCTCGTTGTCGATTTACCAGATTTTTGATCTTGTCTATTTTTGTACAAGAAATGACGAACAACCTAGGGCATTCTCTATTCGCAATGAAATATTCAACTTTCGAATAATTTTCTTTGCTGATAAGATTGGACTCTTGGTCTTAAAGTCCGAATGCGAAAAATAATAGTGTTCAAACTTTTTCGTGGAAAAAAAGCAGAAAAGTAAAAAAGAAATTTTAAGCTGCAAAAACATTTAACACATTGGTAACCCTACACTCAGTTCAACCTGCTAGACAAAAATCTTTAAAAAAAATATTGTGGTAACATATGTTAGTGCCTTGCTATGATATGCGGAATTTGGTGTCGTTGTACTCTCATCGTAGACTAAACGAATTTAAAATTGCGAAACGTGACTAGGAACTGGGGGAAACCGTGTGTTGTTTTTTTTTTTTAATTTTTGTTATGAAATCTTAAAATCGAGAAAATGTTTATATAATAACAGAGAAACCTACGACGAGAGATTAAGATATACTTTTGCTTATATTCTTGCACGATGGTTCTGATGAAAGCAAAAAAGAATACAGTTGGACTGCAGCTCCCCAGCAATGATGTGGAATTTGCCTTATTTATTTTGTTTGTTCATCTCCCGCTGAAAAAAAAAAAAGAAAAGTGAGTGCACTGGAATGTTTTATAAATGTGGATATAAGCTAAACACAAATTATAATTCAGATAATATTTGCACAAAAAAGAAAAAAAAATAGCGCAAATGATGAGGACATCGAAGATGGAGGAAAGTATTTTTACAACCAAAAAATATTTCGAAATTATCGAATTTCAAAGAAAATTAATTTTTTGAAGTGTCTTCGTAAGAAGTAAGTACAGTAAAAAAAAAAAAAATTGATGACGCGAAAGGCCTTGCTGACTTACAGCTTTTAACCACTCCTGTGTGCGTCTTATTGCAGGAATGCCGAATCCGAACGGCTTGGGTGAGAGGCTCTCTTTTCTTGAAAAGTGGAATCAGAAGAAGAAGAACCTTTGAAATTTTGAACAAAAAATTGTTTTTGGAAAATTACATAGTATTATCAAAGAATCATCTTTTAAATAATACAGCTTAAATTTAAAAAAAATCAACTGAAATTGAAGCAAAAAAACAAAATGGCCTACATCAAATAACAACTTCACCCACAAAATACAATTATGGTTTTCTGATTTTGTTATGCGCTTATTTAATTACATAACTTCATTTTCATCTTCACCAACCCGCAATCAACAGCCAATAACCTAACCATTCATTGCCAAATATATGTCAACTTTTGTTGTAAATCTTATCTTAGTCTGCCTTCAAAGATGCAATATACAAATCTTAAGTTTAATTTAAACTTAAACAAAAGCAAAACGAAATGAAATGAACAAAACAGCAAAATAAATCTAAAATCTTAAAAAAAAAAAAAAAAAAAAAATATTTCAAATGTAAGAGATCCCAAGCAAGTCCCATAGAGAAACCCAATTTCGCAAAAGCTTCTCGCGGCGCAAAGCACCATATTTAATCTTTTGTAAATCTAATAAAACATCGTCCTGGGCTCAATGTGAACAACCGAACAAATAAAAACAGAAATAGCATCAGCTCAGCACCAGCACCAGAACTAGTATAGAGAACCACCAACAGAAGCAGTAGCACCAACAGTAGCAATATAGATTTAGTTGGATATGAATCATCTTGAACAAGGAGCATCAACTCCTCTCGGTTTGAATAATGGCATTCTGTCAGCAGCGCAAAAGACCCACGGGAGAAACAAAGGATATCCAACGAAACAGCCATACACAACCTAATAACTTTTCCCTTCACACAGAAAAGAAACACACAAAAAAAAATAAAAATAACACCAAAAAAAGGACCCTAAACTAAACTGTCATCGGTTAGAGAATGCTCCTCGGGTTTCCCATTCCGAATGTCTGTTTCCTAATTCGTCGTCTTGTAAGTCTCCAACTATTATAACAAATAGTCCTACACCCGCCCGGTTATCTGGTGTGCTCATTTTCTTGTGTCAGAAATTTTGTCTTCTTTATACCTACCTACTCCTTCTTCGTCTGCGTTTTCCCTGATATCCCAGAGCCTGGCAAAAACGAATTTATAACTGGAAGGCAGATGTTTGGCATTTGTTTCGGGAATTTCCTCGGAGACACCCAGCAACAACCACAGTCACATCAGGGACAAGGGACAAGGGACGACTACATGCTACTACCTACTCTCTCTCTATACTATACACAAAAGACATGACTCGGTTGGCTGGCGCAGAGATTTTGCTTTGGTTGTTCGCCCATTTTTATTATGCTGTCATATTTGCGGATTTGTAAATCACTATTTTTCAAGCGATTTATGTCACACCACCGACCGCCACACCGCGCCGCTGGCTGCCGCCACAGCCGAATACAACGACAAAACGCCATCACCGGTCGCCGCCGCCGAGTGAATCATATGCCACCAGATGTCAAAGACACAAGGGAGAAACCTTAATCCATGTGTCAATGTTGTTATAAAAAAAAACTGGGCGGAAACGTTTCGAAATTGTATCAAAGCAAAACATCACTTTGACAATGATTCGATTGTAATCGATATGAAAATGCACAAGTCAGTTAAAAAAAAAGAAAACTAGTAGTTTGACATTTTAATTATTTTAATTTTTTTAAGACATTTGATACATTAATTCATGCAGCTACATATAAATGAAGAAATGTTAGTCAGTTTTAATGCCTTCTAATGTCAAACGATACCTTTATGGTTATCAAGGCGATTAATTTACAATTTTATGGTTTTTGTCCTATCAGCGATTTATCGTTGTGGATAAAAAGTGTTGAATACATTCTAAGAACTAGGGATTGTTTTTGTAATTGAGATAAGATTCAATTATCTAATGATTGATGTTTTGGAACGAATTGAAAAATACGTATGCATAGTTCTGTTCACATTTATCTGGAGATTAATCGTTTCTAAAGCATTATCAGACTGAGATCAGTGCTCAAAAATAAATGTGTTATCATTGCTGGTCCATACGATTTAGATGTCGATGTAATTAAGTGACATGGTCCGAGAATACCAGTAGAGATTGATGCAAGAGTTTTTGGGCCTAGAACTAAACAATTCTTCCCGAAAGTACAAAGTACAAAATAGAAGTAAATGTAATAATGTGTGTTTCTTTAGTAAATCGAACAGAGCCCGATGAAAATTTTCCAAATCGAGCGTATTCTGAGTACTCTAGCTGTCAATGTCCTGCTCTGCTTCTGCTCTGTCATTTTATTCTTTGCATCTTTTTGATTGATTAATAGACCACTAAGCTCGAATTAAATGCTCCAGTTTCGAGACTATTTCTGTAACTGTCGCAAGGCCGCAGTCAATGCTTTAACCAGTTCTGAATCCTAGCGGTGTCGTGTACCTCGGAGAGCATTTGGATGATTGTTGTTGTTTGCCCACTGCCATAATGCACTACAGGTTCTATCAGATTTTAGTACCTTGGATACTAGGCTTCCAGATGCATCAATGTTCAAACAGGAGAACTCTGAGTCAGCATATTTTTTATAAATAATGAATGGTCCAATATATACAAGAGATCGCAACTTGGCAAATGATAAGCTTCTGAAGAGTTTCCCCGACCCTCTGGAAATTTTGGCAATGGATCCACTTTTGTATCCTTGTCCAAACAAAGAGGGTCCAGGTACTTTGTAACTTTCAATATTGATGATTTCGGCACAGATAGCGGCTCGGCATCCCCTGGTGACGTTAATTTGTTTGCAGTCTTAATGCTTAACACCTCCGCAGATTTGTTCAGCTACTTTTCTACTACTTCTCGCCTTAGACGCAACTGCCGCTTCGCATACGTGTCGTTTTTAAAAATAGTTTCTGCGAGCAGAATAATGCACGAAGATTTGACTTCCACGAAAATTTTTCAACAGATCTGTCAAAACAAAGTATTCCCTTATTTGCACAAATGTTTTAGTTTAAGAAGTAGGCGTTTAAATAAATAACCGCTGCATCAATGTGTATCTTAGGTAAATAAATATACTTATTGATTTATTTTCAAATAACCTTCTATTTTAAGTCACTATTCGTTTCCTTTTTTCTTCGTTTACAAATCACACAAAAAAAAAACAACGCGAAAAGTTACTCTCACAAAACTAGCTCACGATGGCGTTTATGTTACTACCTGCCTTTGGTGTTATCCACTATGTACTTTGTTGTTGCCAGTGATGTAGTGATGTTGTTAAAATAAAAAAAAAAAGTATATTTTTATATTGCGGCAAAACACCAAGATGCTGAGCGGATGCAGAGGATTTCATATTCTTGGCAGGCAGGAAATATGGACGAAGAAAAAAAGGATTCGGTCGGAAGAACGACGACGATGAGGAGATTTGGAAAATAGTGGCAAGATGGAAATATGATTATTCATCATCATCGAAAGGAAGAGGATGAAAATATAATTTAATACGAAGCAGGCCGAAGCAGCATAAAAGCAGCACCAAACCGGCACTGTGGCATCAAATCATTCTTGCTCCCGTTGCTGCTGTCGAAGTCGATGCTATTGCTGATGCAGATGGTAGAAGGGAATTTTAGAGTTTAAATTTCATAACGTTAGAAATTTCTTGTATTTCCGGTTCCTCTTTTATAGAGTAGGTAGGTAGCAGCAAAAAAAAAAAAAAAAAAAAAACAAGGAAGTGCGGAAAATATTTACAGCTTTGTGGTCATGTGGAGTGTGGAGTGAAGTGCTGTTTTGTAGACGATAAGCACCTCTGTGTATATTCTCCATATATCCTTAAGCATCCATAAGAATCACACGCTTGGATGGATAACTTCCAAATCTTAGGCACTTTCAGGTTGCAGCAGCAGGTGTACTCTTTTCATAATTTCATACACATGACAAACAAACGTTTGTATACCTATGTTTTTTTCTTCTCTTGGAAAAGTTTATATTTGTGTTAAGGAACAATATGCAAATGCACCCATTTTAGCAAATATTTTAATTTCTCTATTGGTTCATCAATATTATTATTTGAAAGTTTGTTTAATGTCAAAACTTTTCTAGAGATAAATTGTATGGAAAGAATTCATCAGAACTTATGATAAGTTTTTTGATATTTTATTCAACTCTTTGATGAAGTTTCTGCAGTACAAAAGTCTAGAAAAAGTCTTTTCAATTGGAATTATTTAATTAAATAGAGTTTAGTTTAGTTTTAAATGATTTTTTTTTTGATCGAAAACAACTTTTGACTAAATCATACGAAATAATTTTAATAATTCAAAAGGTGACACATTTTTTATTATTTTGCCATGTTATGTATATCGAAGATGAAGTTCGAAAATAATTCTAAAAATTATGGTTTCTTTAAATATCGACAAAATTAAAAAAAAGTTCAAAGAACAGCTAGCGTTGGCAGCACAGCTGCTCTACGATCTTGCGAAACTAAAGCCTTAAGTGTTATTCTGTACCTTTTTCTCCACCTTTATCAAATATCTAGTTTTTTGCAGCGAGTGAAGGCTTTAAGAACCAAATTGTTTTTATTTTGGAAAACTAAACCGTGACAATAACATCCCTACTTTGAGTCTCAGAAAAGATTTTAAAGCCATACTTCTATCGAAGAAGAACTGGGGAGTCACGACTAGCCGGCAGCGTTTTTCCAGCTGAAGTAACTGGCATAGTAGAGAAGCATGCAAAATATTAAAATCCGAATAACACCAGAACCGAAATACGGCTATTATAACGGACAGTTAAGCGGCTGAAAATGCGATTAATCCGGCAATCTCAAATTCTTATTTGGTCCAGCAATTCAGGGACCAGCTAGCGAGTCTTAATATTAACGTCAATGTGACATAATCTCTGGCTCTTGCGAAGTGAGACTGCTTGAGACCGCCATTTCCGCCTATCTACCTACCATGCTTCACTTTATTTTTCACAAATTTTTGTAAAACTTGTTAACTTATCACTACCCCCATTTTACAAAAAAAAAAGAGGATAACTTAGATCTTCTAATTAAATTATAATTTAGTTCTTATTTGTTAATCGATTGCTTCCATTTTGTTTTGTTACATGTTGATTCAACATTATGTTCATCTGCACCTCCTTTGAATTAATTACTTTTTTTACGACTTCAACATCACTTTCCTATAATACACGAGTGCGTAAATCACAATTTAATTGTCTCTAATAAACGTATACTTCTTTTTAAGAGTTTGTTCAGTGCTATCAATTTATACCTGCCACATGCACTATTTTGCTGCATTAACTAACTATTGCTCAAACACACTCGTGACGAAAGTCACTTTCATTGAAAATGGTCACCGTTTTTGGTAGCTATGTGCCGTATATTTTTTTTTTTGTTCTTTTCGAATGAAATGGTCTCATAACACGCAAATACTAAAATTTTCTAGAATCCTCGCCAACATTCCCTGAGGAGTATAATTTTTTTTTTTTTCATGATATAAGCTCATAGAAAATAAAAAAAGTTAATGTATAACGTATACTCAGAGTCAGCAGATTAGGTTCAGAGTTTAAACAAAAATTCCATGGAGACCATTCTGATGAACTTATTCTTAGGTTGAACACAATGGAAGACACAACTGAAATAGGTGTCAACACTTCTGCAGCTGCAGGAGCCACAAAAGTTGAGCATTTTCTGCAGTTATTGCAGATCCTCAAGTCTGCAGTTGTGTTAATCTGGCTGAACATATTAAGGCACATAAGTCCTGCAAAAATAAATAAGGTCATTAGGTATCATTTGTAGAAAAGAGCCAAACGCAGTCCCTAGAAAATATCTGCAGTCAAGTTGGACAAAATCTTCCAAGATCTCTCAAGGAACCCAACGGCCATTGGACAGAATCGTGCAGTGAAACACTAGAAATCCTAGTAAACGCTCACTTTCCAGGTGGCGTTCTACATTAAGAACAGAGTTGATTGCGGAAGACCCTGTAACCATTTTGCTAAGTAGTCTGAACCAGGCGTTAGAGACTTTAGAACCATTGTTCTCATGAGCCCGGAAATCATATCTCCAGCCCAGCAATTGTTTAGACACAACACTACCCAGTTTATAGATGGCACTATTAAAAAAACGCTCTAAATCAAAAGAACCACCCAGGCCGCTTTTCTGGACATTGAAGAAGACTTCAATGATGTTCCTAACTAGGCGGTAGTAGCAGCACTTGTTAATATTTATGTAAACTACGTCATCATTGGATGGCTGATGTGCATCTTTAAAAAAATGCATTTCAGACTATAGCTCTCTGAAACTTAATCACGTGCTTAACGTGGGTTTTCATAGGTTTCTCTAAATGGGAATCGAATCCCTAAAGTATCTACTTTGATCTTGTTGTGACGCTAACAAGATCAACTGTCAGCCTACTTCGAACTTATAATGTTCGTTAGTCTCCGCTACTCCTCGCCCCATATCGGGTGCCGTTCCTGGGGATACATTTCAGCTACCTCCAACTAACTCTTCCTGTTCTCCCAAGAAGTTCATCATTAGAGATAATATTTGGCAAAAAAATCTTCAAGATGTTGTGGATACATCTATTTTCGAACGTTTGCAGCTTCCTAGTGACAGCGGTTGCGACTTTCCAAGTGATGCACCCATAAAGAAGTACGGAATGGAACAGTCGTAGCTCGGTCTTTAAGCTCATAGTGTTGTTTCTCCAGACAGTCCTGCCGTCAGTAGAGACAAAACTTTCAAGACATTGAAAATTTTCTACCATGCATCGTTTGCACTCAATATTTGATGCATTGCTAAATGTCGAAAAAAATTAAGTAAAATTGTAAAAAAAAAACTGCATGCCTCTGTTGAAGCTCGAGTATCGAAATTGTTTAATGTCAACTTCATTCACGTATTCAAAGTGCAAGATTGTATATGATTTTGGTATGATTACAGAAATAAAAGTCATCTCTTATTTCACATCAAGTAAATAGTTTTAAAACTTAAAATTTCACCAATCAGGAGCGTGGAGATTTTTACCGACCTCAATCAAAAGATACGGAGTATACACGCCAAACGCTCACAAAAAAAAAAACTATTATACAAGTCGCCTTTTGAACTCGAGTCCTTTTTTCCGTGTGTCATTTCCAGGAATTCTACAGACGGGAAACCGTAGTTATTCCATGCATTCTAATTTGCATTAATTTTTGTGCCCCACTCCGGAAAATGGTGCTGGCGATTCCGGAACTCATGATAAGGGTTTTCTGCTGATGTGATGTGTGTTTCTGGTTCCTCTACTTGGACCTCCTTTGTTTTTATAGCTTGTTATATTTTGAATAGGTGGTGTATAATTGGAATTTGGTTGAATACACAGTATATGTACATTACGTATCTTTAAATTTCAATATTATTTGCCTTACTTGAAAAACTCATATTATCCCTCTTAACCTCACAGGAATAAATATATGTAACTAAATACTACCATAAGCGGAACAAAAGTAATGAGGTTGGTTCCACAAACGCCGCCGCCGCACTCGTCTCATATTTCAAGCTTTAATCTCTTTCATATCACATGAGAAGGAGCAACGAGAACGTGAACGTGTTTACGTACAATGTACATCTACTGTAGGTATGTGTTTGGATATTGGTATCAATTTCATGTCAAAAAAGGCTTCAGCTCTGGTTTTTGGTATCCTTCACCCGCCAACGGATTGAGGTCGAGGAATAAATTTTTAATTTCCAATACATAGGTACCCACTTTTCTCTGACAATTGGAGGGCAACGTGTGCCGCGCGTGTGAAGTGAAAATGAAAAAAATCGCTACAAAACTTTTGCGTACACATCGCATGTAGCACAAAAATGAAAATGAGGAGAATAATATGTATTGAGGTCAACCATGTAAAAATGAGGATATTCTCGGTGATGTTGCCGCGAACGAAACGAACGACGACGACGACGACGAACGATGGTGATGATGATGATATGGTGGAGATGATTATGATGATGATGGGTGTGGTGATTACATCCTATAACCTATCTAATCTCTCTAAGGACCCTCGGCGGTGTAGTCCTTGACGTCCTTATACTACCCGCATTGTAACTCATTAACAATAATCGCCACGTTAAACAAAGCTATCATTCTTTAGTCGAGTTTCTGGATTTTTTTTTTTGCTGATGGTTTTTGCAGAAAAAAGTGCCGCAAAAGCTTTTCTCGTGCAAATGGGTTGGTTTATGTATGTATGTTACTAGGACAATGGCAAGGATAACGATGATGATGATGGTTGCGATAGTGACGGCGATGACGTTGCTAACAATCAGAGAGTAACTGCACTTACATATGTATGTATGTACGTCACACATAAAGTTAAAGTCTTCTGTTGCCCGGTGTTTAATTTTACCATGTCCTGCACGTTTTTTCATTGAATATTTTAGGATACCGAAATGCAGAAAGAGAGAAAAAGAGAGTAAAACCAAAATAAGTGAATTTTTGAGAGAAGGTTACCATCCGCCCTATTATTGTAAAAACAATTAGTGTGCTATTTCGTTTCATATAAATAGGTAATTAATCTAGAATAGTACTCTTTGTATTTGGAGAGCTTTATTACGTTTAATTTAAGTAAAATCGAAAGAAAAACTTTTTTGTAAGTTTTTTCTTCGATTTTACCTTTAAAAAAAAAAATATGGTAACCTTAATTTTGTTGTAAAATTGTAGTCTTTTTTTATAGGCTAGGCATGTAACTACGTCATGTTGTATAAAGTTTCGATTTTGTATTTTCTTAAGGATATACCTACCTACAGATGAGGTTGCGAGAACTGATGACGCGCAGATATTGGTCTTTATAGACGTAGTTAAAAGAAGATTACTGTTGTGTGTTTTATTTCATATTGAAGGACATACTCAGGTCTTCAAAAGATCGTAGATAAATAATCGAGAGTTTCTATAACAATGTTTGGAAAGAATAGGAAACTTACATAAATGTTGAGTTAGTATAATACCACTCGGGTTTTTAAAAGTATTGTAGGAAGGTTAACTTAAGCTAACGGCTGGATTATAGATTTTTGAAATGAAAAAAAAATCATTGAAGTAGCCACCAGAGTGGTTCAAGTTTTGTTTAAATACTACCTAAACTTAAAAATAAGGAAGTTATAGTACATTTTTTGTATGAATCACGCTACATACGAGTAACAAGCTACTGATACAATAGAAAATTTTGTGTCGTCTCTTATATCTGGTCATATGGATGTTTTTTTGGAAAAAAAACAGCGTTCAGCAAATAATTTTATTTTGTTACAAAAATCCACAGAAACTTTTTATCAACATTTTTGAAGCCGTTTTTGAGATAAATAAGTTTTGTTTTAAAGGTTATATTACAGTTACCGTTATTTTTAAAACTTAAAAATTCAAATTCCCGCCTAATGAATCTCCTTCAAACCTTAAGTCTTAAGGTCTTGTATGTCGGGGTAATGATAGACAGACAAAATTTCGCTACCCACGTTTTCATGTTCTCCATCATTCTAATCTCAGGTCTGATAAATATCAAAGCTTAATAAAAAGTGGAGAAAAATAAAATACTCGAAAATTGACAAAATCCGGATTCTTTTGAGCTGCGAATTTATCAAACCAAAAAACCTTCGTTAAAATTAAGCTTAGTTTTTTTGTAATCGTTATTCACCAGTTAAATTATACTATATTGAACTTCAAATTCCATTTGAATAGAATTGTAATACATGTATGTAAATAACTCTAAGAGATATTAGCCAGCCACAGTATGCACATTGTGGTTGCACATTTATATTAACATTTTGATAAAATTCCAAATTACAAAGCCCGTCATTCATACCATACCGCCGCCTCCTATAATTTACGATAAAAACCACAAGTAAATTGTCACCAATTAAGACTGCCGCTCCATACACTCCAAAGTCAATGCGATTAGAGATAAACCAAAGTATGTCATAGCCACAAAATGTTCCCACCCGTTTCGTGCGTTATTCACCACATTTTTCCATCCAAAATAACAACAATATCAGCAAATGCGCCCCAAACAAATATTTAAAAAAAAAAAAGCTAACAACAACACAAAAAATTGTTTAACACAAAGTGCATGGCGAAATTTTTATTTTTTTTTCCCCTTCTGTGTCTACTAAACGGATATCAGCTAAATGTATATGGAACAAAAAGTAAATAATTAACCGATAAGAAATCGCAGTCCGCATTTTTCTTTGAACAAAAAAAAAAAAAAATGAATGACTCAAAGCGACAAAATCTACCAATGTGTAGAACACCGGGAACCCCAGGCGTACGACCAACTACGTCCACCACGACGACGATGATGGGAAGAAAAAATGTTTTCGACTCTCAAAATATTTTTATTTTTGAGATAACAAAATGTCTTATGTCCGGATAGAGTGTATCTCATTTTTGTGTCTTTATAAACATATATAGAGCAACCATGCATTGTAGGTATACATATTATGTATATGATATGAATGAATGTCGCAGTCTTTGGTAGACACAAAATGACGAAGATTCGTGTCTGCTGGTAGAATGATAGCCTCTTTGACAGTATCGCAGAGGGCGGGCGACAAATATAAACCATTGGCAAAGGGACTGCAGCTGCATTTGATGTACATTTATACAAATCTTGATGGCTTGACATAAACATAAATATTTGTGTTGATTGAACTTGAAGTTTTTTTTCACATAAATTTTAGGAAAATAAATTGAAAATTTTCAGGGAATTATTGCTTAATATGTTGTCATATGCATAAAGATACAATCATTTTCATTCATTAATGTCTGTGAGTAATTTATCGATTCTTGTTAATGAATTCGATTGAAAAAAAAAATCGATGAATCATATTATTTGCTTAGCTTTGAACAGCATACATGAGGAGCTAAAGGAAATAAATCCATGGGCTGCTGATGCACATAATGCTATTCAGGAACTGCGACATGCCAAAATGAACAAGGGTGTAACTTCTTTCTATATTGCCGCATAGAGAAGGAAAATAATTCAACAAAATTCTTCACAGATGGCAACAGTATTTTGAAGAACAGTTTCCTATAGCTGCACCTAACAACTAAGAGGTCGCCGACTTCACAGCCAAAGAAATACTCCACGGAAAAGTACCAGTTCCTGATATGATCACGAGATCTGATATAACCACTTAGGCTAAGAAAAGGTTTCATGTCCTCAACAATCACCGAAGAGTTTCTCATTAGATTAGGTGTGCACCAGGGAAGCGACCTCAGTCCTTTGGTCTTATTTACAGTCCTTAGGAAATTCTGTCATCTTCTGTGATCGAAAGATGTCCCCTAAGCAGTAGTAGCAGTAGATTTCAGTAGTAAAATGCAGTTTGTTATCATATCTCTGTTGACTAAAAAATATTGTTAACTGTGCAATTTTCTTTAAAACTCCATCCATCTTGCTATCTATCTTAGAAAATTGTGCAGAACAAGATCCTTTTTATATTTTTTATTCCCTTTTAATATTTTTCTTTACGATGCTTGTTTTTTAGTTGTCAAATAAATGTTTACGAGGAATAAAAAAATTCTTTATACAACCGGTCACTGGACACAAATGACAATAAAATGCTCTAAAAGTGCATTAAAACAACCATCATTTTTTTTCTACATCGTCTCACTATGGAAGACCAGGAAGATATTTTCTTACTTCCAATAAGTCTAAAGTTTCTACTTCCTACTCATATCGAAGGCGACATGTCGCACGCCTACTTGACCGACCATTTGCGTTTGTTTATTATTTTTATCTCTCTACCACCTGGTGCCCAGGTATCTATTTTGTATACTTGGAGAAATATTTTTGTTTTGTTTAAGAAGCGGTTAACCTGTCCAACTGATGTTGTAGGTCATAGAAATGAAGATAAAGAGAAAGCGAGAAAAGAACGTGGGCGTAATAATCTTGTAATCTTTTTGTAAAATTAACTAGGTGGGTTATTGTAGAGATATGGTTTTGATTTTTATGTAGGTGTAGCTATTGGTTTTCTAGCTTAGTCAGCCATTTTCCTTTTTGATGGGATGATTCCAATTTGGAAAATTGATTATAATTATCTTAAAGAAGTGAGTCCAGAGACAAAACTTTAAAAATATAAACTATTTTTATTTATTTCTGTACGATATAAAATTCTTACGGTTAATGTTAGACTTTAGGGAAGTATACCTACGCGCTTCATTAGTTACGGTTTTGTTTTGCTCAACTCAATGCATTTCATCTTATTTGGAATCATCTTGCTTTATTATGGAGATATTGCTTTGTTTTATAATACTAAGTGTATAGGTGCTAATCAAAAGCGACCCAGTTTCTGCGTTTCTTATTTCTAAATCCCTTCAATACCATAGTGCCTTAAATTTTATTTTAGAGGTTAGACATTATTGCACCATTAAGGAGATATTTTCGAACATTTTATTGTAGTTTCTGTGCAAGAGAATGATATATTTTATTGCGAAAAAAATACGGCTGGCGTTTTCTTCTCCAAGTTTTTTCCACTTGTGCTGATTCTTCTTCGAACATTGTCAGCTCGCTCGTCTGCTTGCCTGCCCGAAAGAAGACAGTAATCCTATGGACTCACAATGCACTCGTTACCATGTCGAAGCGCAGGTACTGTCACTTCTTCGTATGATACACTCAATGGGTTTCTGACCTGTTCTCGTATGAAGTCCATCATTGGAGCTACGGTTCCCCTGTTTGTTAGCTTGACAATCATTCTATTTTTCCGCTCTTCAGGAAAGCTCTCTGTTTCCCAGGCTCCTTCATTGAGGGGTGCAGTAGCTAACACGATATTTTTGGCGCTGCTCGTAAGAACTCTGCGGGAATACCGTCAAGTCCAATGGCTTTGTTAATCTTTAGTATTCCCGAAATACCTATTTCGGATAGATAACTTCTTTAGAATTAAAAAAAAAAAAACTGAAATAAATCCGTGTAACCTAAGCCAATTTCTGTTATTGCTTTTAACATAAGAGACCCTAAGGTCCACATTTTTAAATAAACCAATTTATTAAGAGTTAAAAGAAAGAAAAAAAACTTCGAAAAGAATCTTCCATTGCGAAAAAGGTAATTATACAGAGACAGTGATTTACTTTAATTGAAGTGTGGACAAAAAAAATCAAATCAGATTGAATAAAAATTACACATAATATAATATCTACTACACAGATTATAATATAGATATCGCCATCCTTTTGGCCAAACAAAAAAAAAATTCATTATTCTATTCACTGAATGGAGACGACATTCAAAAGCGTAAAAGCCAACATTTTAGTGTTTTTTCTTTCTTTCGTTTTTTTTTTTTTTATTCACTCGTCTTTCAACATTGTGGCAATAAAAGTTTGCATCCTTTTGAATATATGTATACTCTACATTTTTTTCCACAAATGGATCAAAGAGTGTTTCCTTTCAGGCGGTTTTGTGCTTGGCCCGTTGTCTTCATCTTCCTTTTCTTCTTGGATCCTTCAGCATCAATACTTCTTCGATTATCCGAATCAATCGACTTTAAAAATTCATTCCTTTTCATTGAAAGAGGCAGTAGGGTATGCCTTGTGTGTGAGTAGCTACGTCACAGAAATCTAATATTTTACTTTTATTTTTTTTTTTCTTATTTAACTTGGCTCTTTGGTTATTCATCAGGATATTCGGGAATAGTTTCGATTTTGTTGCTTTGCTTTTATTGAAAAATTCTATTGGGTGTTGGATAATTTCGAAGTACAGTATTACAATTTTAACAATTTCGTGAGTGTTGTAGAGTTTTTAAAGTTGAATAATATATTGTCACGCCATTCTGTTGGCATACATCTGCTCCATTAGTTTCAGAAGTGTCTAATTTTAAATTGTCTAATAGTTTTGGAAGAATTAGTAACGCACGAAACAAAGGGAAAGATACGCAATTGCTCAATATCAATATGCGTCCTAATAAATATCAAAAGGCAGCATTTTTGTCAATTGTGCGTGTGTTCCTTTTTGAATTTGAAGAAGTTCTTTTTTTTTGTTCTATTTCCGGTTATTGTAGGATTTTTAAGTGCGTTTTAGAATTTGAGTACAAGAACCCTTGGTGTTTAGATCGCATCGCATTTTTAAATTATTGTACGAGAAAGAGAAACAAGTTCATTGTGCGATGAATTTTAAAACGATATGGGAAATAGTTGTGTAATTTTTAAAAACAACGTAATGAAGCGGGTCAATGAAATAATAAAGGACAAAAATCTTGGCTTCTACGCAAATAACTTAACATAAAATTTGTCTTTCTGAATAATTGTCCTTAGAGCTGATGTACTACTTCTTCTGATACATTCTGTAGGTAAACAGCTGCGAGTACTGCCATCCGTCTTAAAGCTTTCTCAGAGTGAATCAACAATGAATTTGGCCACTCTGAACTTTCTTGTGACAATCCCCTAAGTACATCGACTACATCATCACAGAACTTAAAGACATGACATTCCCATAAGATGATTACAAAAAAGTTTTTTCTTGTCTTAAAGAAAACGCTTATCAACTACTAATAATCACATTTTTTTCTTATAGTCCAGCTGCCCTTAAGACTCTTGATTCTGTCTCCACAAACTTATTGGTTTCAATTGCCGATCATTTCTCGCGGAGATAGCGGAGCAGTTCAATATTCAGCTATACTGGGTACCGGAAGGCTGATGAACTAGCTGAATGCTTGTTGTCCTTAAAAATATTTCACATTAGTTCCGTAACAGGTGTGATTACAGGACACTGTCTAATTGGGAAGCACCCAGCAAGGGTAGGTGTTTTCTCTAACCACATCTGCAGAAATTGTATGGAAGAAACAATTACTCAACTTCTCTGTACATGCCCTGATCTATCCCAAAGACGTAAACCCGGCGAACTTGTTAACGTAGACATCAACAATCTCTCAAGCTTCATAAGGTTCAACAAATCTCTAGATTAATGTGGTATCACAATTGGCCAATCCTTGTACTAAGTGTGTCAGTTCTGCAGACATCCAGGTCAACCAAACCTTACCTAAAACTATCGGCCGATATTCATTTTTTTTTTTTCAAAAGCTGTGTAAATTCTATCAAAGGAAAATTCAATTAATCAAATCTAATTACATAACAAAATTTAACTCAACACTCTCTTATTCCATATCACATAACATATCATACATTTTCGAGTACATATGTATATATAAACAAAGGTATACAAAAATACGAAAAAAAATATTGAAACATACTTCCATTAGATACCATAATCTAATGTCAACAAAACGCAAGACATAAAGAGTTTTTTTTTTTTGTTAATAATTCTTTTTTATGTCAGAGTAGAACATAACTAGAATTTCTCTTTGGCATTCGTATATTCATTCAATTTTAGATGAAATAAAAAACTTCCATATTTTCCATTAAAAATGTCCTCTATCATGAAAAAAAAATGAGAAAAAAACTTAGTGGGTTTGAGTTGACATAGTTTCATGATTTTTTAGAAAGAAAAAAAAATCAAGAATAAACACATTGATGTTTGCTGCCGATGTCCTAATAGTGTTTTTTTTTTTTTTTATTTTCATTCATACACATATTCCTCCGCATTGAACTGATCCAGTTGCATTCTTTGATGCTAACCTAAAAAAAATGTATCTAGTAGTTGGTATAATATACAACTTTGTGTAGAGAGTAATTAACACAAATATTTTCCTACAGCAGTTAAATTTCGAGTAAAAACCTACGAGCACAGAGGAGGAATGTGGAATCGAGAATCTGGAGTATATACGTTAGATCTACTTCATCATCAGCTGAGGTGTACAGTATGTTGTGCCTTGTGCACCAAGTCATCAGAAGAAGAAGAAGCACAGTCACAGTCGTGCAGAATGATGACCCCAAAAAAAACTATACTCCAGGGAATAAAAAGTTCAACGAAGGGAAGCCGGGAGGAACAAACAAATCAACAAAAAAAAAATGTTTAGAAAAAGAAAAGAAATTGTTTCGAGATCCCCAATGGGCATTGCTATACTATAGTTGTCTTGTCAGTGAAACTGATTCAGCGTTTTTTTTTTTTTTTTTTTTTTGCTTTATTGTGTATTTATGTTTTAGGATTAAGTCTCATTTTGTGTATTGTTTCTGACCTTAGCTGTCAAGAAATTGACCTACTTTTTAGTTTCTAAGCTGTAAAAGGCTCTGAATAATAGTTTATTTTGGCAATACTTTTTTAATGCAATCAGATTGTGGAATTTGACCAAAGAGCTAAGAGCTAACCTTTCATATTTTTTTGTTAAAAAAAAAAACGGTCTGACAGTGCAAAATATAGTTTCGGACGCGAAAAAGATTTTACCTGAAATATTTGATTTTTGAAATAGTGAATAAGTTTTTGGGAATATTGATATTTCATGCGGGATTTTAAGTGAATTAGACAATTAAATATCCATGGCTGAGTTCTAAAGTATTCAATCAATCAAAATTCAAATTCTTCAGAAGTCCCACTTGCTGTCTTTATTTTGAGTGGACATTTCATCAAAATCGTTAGAGCCGTTTTTGAGATGAATGAATAAAATAAAACTTTCAATTTCTTTTCTTAGGGAATCTCATTAAAACCTCAGGTCCAAAGTTTGAAAAAAAATCCCTGTAGGAGTCTAGGCTGCAGTTCGAGGCACAGACAGAAGGACAGGTCTGATCAATATTTTGACTTCAATTTTTTTTTTACTAATCTAAAACTTGTCCTAAAGTTCCTGAATAACTTAAGATTGTACTTAGTGGAAAATATCGAGTTTGGTTAAGTATTCCACATACGTGTGGGTAAGACTAAAGAATGAATCTCTATTTCTTAGCGTACGTCCAAAGTTAGGCGGCTCAATAGTAAACTAATGGGCATTTCTGTTTCGGTGAGTGTTGTGTGAAAAAAACTTTTCAGGAGAGTGTCAATGGTTTCTTTGATAACGCTTTGATAAAATATTCCCCATGGATCAATGCTTTAGAGATCGCATATCGATAACCTTATCATAAGCGGACTTTGTATTTCCACATCCAAAGAGAGGGACGGGAAATCTGGAAATGAGTACAAGAATGTAAGAGTGCTGCTATCAACAAAACAATGACGTGGATTTGAAAGGGTTTTTCTAAAAGATCATTGATATAGGTAACAAAAAGGGAAGGATAGAACGGAGCCTTGCGGCATGCCAATATTTGGTTAATGAAAAAGTTTTATTCTATCTAAATTAATGCTTTTATAGGACTCTTTGCTTTTGCGAGTTTTCCTGCTTTTCAAATTAATCTCGTAAGGGAAACACCTATGTATGTAAGTAATTGTACTTATTTAATACCTCTACATAATGGCTAGCACATTTTCACTTCTCGGTTTGACAGTTTCTTCGACCTCCTGGACTGCGAAAGATCAAAGATTTAACAAAATTTACTCGCAGTCTCCATGTATTGCATTATTTAGCAAGCCTGTTCAACATAAAATAAAGACCATGCGATGTTTCAGACAGTCCAACAATAACATCAGCAAACATTAACATTATAAGTTCACATGTATGACCAATGTTTGTTTTTGCAAAAGAACATTAACTTGTTTCTCATTTATGAGACTTCAAGTGTCAATCAACTTAGCTTTTCAAAATTCCTTCAACACTTTCAACAATATAATGTTTATGTCTTTTATACTATTAAATTGTGAACTCACCAAACTATTAAAACCCCGTATACATTTTCTTCTTAAACATAAAAAAAAATAGTTTATTGTTGAACTGGTTTTTTTTTCAACAATTGAACTTGTTAAAATTTTTGATATATAGAAGAATAATGTTGCTCTGCTCCACACCAGTGCACCAGTGCTATGAAAATATACAGGAAATAATCTATGCTCATTTTTTGTTGTTGTTGTTGTTGTTGGTTATAAATCATATTCTCTGATATATCATGTTCGCGCTATAAGTCATAGTTGATCGTTCGTTGTGCATAAATTAAATCAACTCAACCGCAAAAATGCAAAGCAGTTAGAAGGTTCATCATATAAACAGAATAATAACAAAAAAAAAAACACATCATTTTTCTTTTTTAAAGTTACTCACTGTTGATGTGAAGCACTTGAAAAATTGAAAGACAATCTGAGCTTGCAAACATCAAATTAAATGACAGATGAGATTGTTTTTTTTTTTTTTTTTTTTTGCTGAAAAGAATCAAAAAGAAAAGTTTTCAGTTGTGACATACATCTTGTTTCTAGTGTCACAGGAGTGAATTCCATAAATGGACAACGACTTTCATATTCAGCAATATAACAAGGTGATCTGTCAATGGTGACTGGAGCCGCGACTGTGGATGTATGTTATCGAGATAATGGATTTATTGCATCAGTGTGTAAAAGCGTTTTTTTTTTCAATAAATATAAATAAATAAAATATTTTCTTTTTTTTATTAAAGTTGTCATTTCTGATTTTGACACTTGGGATAATCACGTAGGGTGAAGTTAGAATTGCATTTCTTTTCTCAACAACCAACAAAATTACTTATGTTCAAAATTTGAAGTCTCCATCGTGAAGTTAGAAGTTTTTCTCAGTAACCGCTAAAGGTAGGAACTTAGAATAGGGTTAAGAATTTGCACTTCAAGACAATATAAATTTGAAGTCCTATTAGAAAAATAAATCATATTATATCCCCGTCTTCACTGTGAAGTTAGTAGTACAAACCTTTTTCTCAACAAATTTTTATTTGCTTTTAAAAAAGTTTCAATTCAAATTTTGAAGTCGTTATTTAAAAAAGGCTGGTTTTTTTAATGACTTCAACATTTTGGTTTCATATTTTCTTGTAACATTCATGGTGAAGTTAACGAGAAGTATGAATTTATTTATAAACAGCGACTTTAAAAATTCTATTGAAGTTTTTCTAAAAGAATATGAAAAAACTGCACATTTGAAGCCCTAGGTCAATCGGTGAAGTCGGGAGTAAAATATTATTTTTTGCAAGAGGACTTCAAAACTTCAAATTTATATTTTCTTGAACTTAAGCAATTGCATTTTTTTCAAAATACTGACATAAAACTTTGGAATTAGTGTTTAACAGACAGAGTGTAAATCTGTCAATATTTATTTAAATAAATGGATAGAATTGTACACGACTATTGCAGGTAAATGTAGGAAAACCTCAACTAACACTCATGCATATTTGAATTTTGTTGACATAATTTTATGAGTGTTTTTGTCAATTAAAAAAAAAGTATCAAAAATGGCGACTCCTGCTTTTTTCAAATTGACAACTCCTAAAAGTTATTTCAATTTCTTTGAAGACATTTTCCTTCCAAATGAAGTAACATCTAAGAATATGGTAGAACTCATCGTAAAGTTCCCAAGAAAAGAAAAAAAAACCGAAAAGTTCATATTCCCGTTATTTTCCTTTTTTTTACTTATCGCAAACGAGGAGGCAAAACTCACAGTCAAAGATGCAATAATTTTCTATCTTTCCCTGAAGTTATAATAAAAGTTACAAATTCACCAACTCTGTGGTAGATACAAAAAAAAAAAAAAAAAACGAGGAAAACTCGATGGAGGAATATCTAGAGCATCAGAGAAAGGGGAATAATTTAGTCAATTCCCTGATGTGTAGTTTGAGGAACAGTGTGGTGTATTTGAGAATCCCCATCTCACCTCCCTCTCTTATACATGCGACTTTCTTGAGTTTTTGATTATGTTATCGATTGAAATGCGAATGAAGAAGAGCGACACGACGACAAAAAAAAAAACTTTGAATTTTCAAAGATTCATTGATTTTGGGAAGGGGAGAGGGAAGTGTCTGCTGAAATGAGAGTGGTAGGGAGTTGCCTGCTGTGGGTGGTTGGTGCTGTGGGTTAAATGATTACTTGGGAAGGCGTGAATTAATTGGATAAAATTTTTCCCGTTCTCGGAAAATTCTAAATTAGGATATAAAGGAAGAAATTTATGTAATTGCTGTTGAATTGAAATAATTTCATCGTGTTTTTTTTTTTTCTTGTTGTATTTTCAAGATATTCGCTATTATGGGTGCGGGGGTGAATTTATAATGAGAAAATGTTGGTTTGGAAAGGTGTGTGAGCCTGCAAGTGTATGCTCTTCAGGATAAGAACTTGATGAACGATTTTCTAATTGGGGGTTGGTGAAATCTGAACTAAATTAACGATGATTTAGATTTTATAATTACTGTGGAGTGCAAAAAAAGCAGAAAATTATTCACTCGGATGGTTTCATGTTTCTTCTATTAACAACATTCAGAGCAACAAATCAACTATTTCATAGATATGGATTGTTACACAGTTCTATGAAACTAGTATCAACATTTTACTGTTACAAATTTCATAAGATTGTTCTTTTTGAATCTCTGTCAAGTCAGCCATAATAAATAAGAAAAATTTACTTAAAATATCTAAAAAATAAAATTGAATTGCACAACTTGTTTGAATCATTGTTGTTTTTGTGAGTGATTGCTTTCTAATGATTTCCAAAATGTATTCTATCTACCACGATAATTATTACAATATTGGGAAATATTTTTTTTTTAACTGAAATTAATTGGTAGATACGGTAGTGTTTTTTACAACTTCGTAATTAGGAACGTTTAATTTATGAAATGCGGAAACTTTGAAGAATAATTTTGGAAGATGTAAAATATTTTATGTTAATTTGACTGTACCACGTTGTGAATGGATTAAGCTTTCTTAATTTTTTAGCTCATTTATCAGTTTTTTTTTTTTGATGTATTTGTTTATTCTGTGGCCTTATTTAACACTGGACAGTTATGTACAGTTCTTTGTTAAAGATAAAAGAAGTGTCATTTGACCTAAAGATACAGAAATCGATTTTCAACAATAAGAATCTTGTCAGAAGAAAAATAAGTGTTTTTCTGAGTTTTTGAGATAGTTTTTTGAGTTTTTGAATTTTGCAATTAATAGTGTGACAGATTATGGGGCCAAAATACATTGAGTAAAAATTATTTTTTTTTTCAAAAACATTTTTTTTTTAAAACGCTTCACAAAGTTGTTATTAATTAAAACAACCTTTTCCATAAAATCAAAAAAAAAAACACTTTTTTGTCTAAGCGTCATTGAAAACATTTTTGTCTTCAATTATTTATTTTAAACATCAAGCCCTTTGAAGTTTATCGAATTCCGTTTAAGAACGTAAAAAATATCAATTTTTGAAGACATTGTGAAAATAAACAAACAATTTTTTTCGCAAAACAGAGAAAAAAAAAGAATTTGCGTTTTTTTTTCATTTGCTTCAATGTTTTTTTAATTGTGCACCGCTGCGCTAGTCAAAAGTGCTATTCGGTTATTGAGTTAATAAACTAAGCGTTTCTCTATTGCGTTACCGATTTACAGACTGATGTATCGGCGCATATTGCTAATTTACTGAAAAATGTTATTAAAAGCAACAAATCAAATAGTCTTTTCAAATATTCCTCAAGATAAATCGGATTGATTTAATGTTGAAGAAACTTATTGAAATGTAATAAGATTTGACTTAAAATGTACATACATTAATAATAAACTTAATGTATTAAAAAGTTTTAAGTTCAATCCCTACAAATTCAAATGCAAAGGTATTTAGTTTGTTGTGATGATAATAAATTAATAAAAAATAAATCTTTCTTCTATTAAAAATAAACTCTTATTCTATTCCTCAAAATCTTTAAATATTTTAGCGAGCGATAAATGTTATGTGCACTATTTTTAGGGTACTTAACTGGAGAAATAGCATAGTATCTCTACTCACACTTGACTTCAGAATTCTTGTTTTTTTTTATGGATCTTGTCATCAAATCAAAAAAAAAAATCCTAATTAAAAAATTGTTATCTATATGTTACCATTCATTTTTACAAGTGCTCTAAATTAAATTCCTTCTCTCAAAAGGCTATTAAAATGAATAAGTTTGCCCTCAAGGCATTCATTAGAACACAATTTTCTCTTCCTTCAAATACTGAACTGATGCCATTGACTTTCTATTAATAAAACCAACTCGAGTCAACACAATTCAACTGATTTTTTTTTTTTTTTTGGTTTTTCTTATTTAAAGCATCTCTTTAAAATATTTTCTTTTTACCATTCATTTAATTAAAAACAAAAGAAACAAAAAAAAAAAATAAAAATGAAACCAAAACAATACAACTAACCATTTTTTTCTCCTCTTTTTTTTCAGGTAAGTTGATGAGTTAATTAAAACAAAAAAAATAAAACATAGAAGGAATCCTCATCACATTTTCTCTGCGATGCGGAAAAGGTTATACAATACAAAGGTTAACTACTAAACAAAACAAATTACAAAAAATAAAATGATTTCTTTTTATTTATTTATAAAACCAACAATGAGATAAAATTAGAAGAGGGCGAATTGCAAAAATACTATCATCAACAACCTGAGATGGGAAAACACAGATAGACGTAATGTAGAATTGTATGTCTCTTATCTGCCGTAAATAAAAATACATTTTTTATTTTTGTTGAAATAAAATGATGTGTAAAGATAAAGTTGCAGTTTAAAGCGCCATTTACAAACCATAATCCTTAAATGACATAAGCGCATCATTCGCTTTTAGCTCACTCAATGTACATAAGCGGATGACAATTACTGTCAATGAGTTTTCACAGAAGCACAAAAAAAAAAGAAAAACAAACAAAACATAAAATAAAATAATAAATAGTAAAAAATAAAAAAAATATGCAACATACAGTCAACTCGCTCTAATAAACATAAAAAGTTATCAAAACAATTTGTCGCTTTGGGCTTTATTAGTTGTGACATCAAAAGATGCAAAATGACCCATCTGTTTATTTCAATAACATTAATGGAAAATTAGAGAAATTCATGGTCTTCAATTTATTGCAAAGTAAATCAATTACAATGTTAGAGAGTATCGACTGTACATATGTAACCGTCAATATACCACAAGCGGTATTTACAACCAGGTACTTAAGCAATTACCGTTTATACATACATATGTGTCTTATAACACCGTTGGGACAGACTAAAAAGGTCGGTGGGGCAAGATGTCACCTTAAGCATAAACATAAGCGGATTAAATTATTATAGTTTAAACAATATTTTTTTAAATACTAACATCAGTTGTGTGGCATCGACGACGACGACGCGTCAAAAACTTTAACTTTGTTTAACGATGTGAAGAGAAAACCGCAAAACGATGAAGAATAAGCTTAAACTAGTAGTGTATCATGTCAGGTTTTAACTAAGTGGTGGTTGGGAGGGGGACTGGATGGTATGATGTTAGCTAGTGCTGGCTAGAGAATTGTTTAGTTGAGATATTAAATTGCAATGCAAATCTCGTATAATATGCACTATGTAATGTATGTATATATATTTTTTTTTTCAAATTCTTTTCACAAACTAAAAAAGTTGCAAGTCTTTTTAGCAACAAAAAAAAACTTGATGAAGTGATTTTAGTAAAATTCGGTCACTCCCACTTTTGTTATATGTAGTTTATTATTATATAATCTTTTTCTTCCTTACATTTACCGGCGATTGTCTAATCTCTACTGGGACCACAACTTTCCAACTCCACTAAGGCTCCGCTTGAGGAATTCGTCGGGCTTACCTCAGGAAAAGTCATCTGTCCTTCCCATTTTGGATTGTTCCATTTCTGAAGCCAATTAAATGTAGGTGCCACTGCACTTGTCTGATCCAGTTTTTGCGGCTTTTCATCGGTGATAGTTCGAAAGTTTGTGCCATTAACTTTTGAACAGGATTCCGGTGTATTTTCTCAGTTTGTTATGCTGTATTTTGTCCAAGATGGTATTTTTGACGTTAAGGCTTCCTCGAATCCTCTTGCTTCTTATTCGACCACGCTTTGTCAATTCTGCTGTCATGTGAATCATCTTCATATCAGCTACCGTCTTATACTTCTTGTACATGGTTCAACACTGTGAACCATATGTAAGCTCTGAACGAACAAATGCTTTCCTTTCAGCTTAAGGGGCATTTTTCGATCACAGATCACTTCATCCATCCTACGCTTACACGATGTGTGATGTCTTTATGAAAATACCTTTCGCTATTGATCAGATCAAGATATTTAAACTTGTCGAACTTGGGAATGAAATAGATGTCCGGAATAAAAAAAAACTCACTATCCTAATTCTTCCTCGTGTTAAATTGTTTGCGAGACCACTTCAGGTGTGGCTATAAGTGCTGTTGTAGTGCAGCAGCTATATCATTTGGCTACATCATAAAAGAATAAACCAATTCAAGCAAAATCAATCACGGTCTCACTGAACCCTAATGGCTGGCAGTAAGAGGTAGCAATTTAATTAAATTAACTATACAAGGAAACAATACCTAACCTATGACTACCTGATTTTCCTAAAGTTATTTTTATTAAATAACTAATAATATTCGTATCATGTAGATGTTGGCATTTCTTGGCTGTCATCACAATAGATTGGTAAACTTTGAATGAATTTATAAAACGTTTCCTAATGAGTATACATGATTAGAATACATTTTCCATGACAATCCAATACCATGATTAACTACATATTATTAACAATGATTACTACACAGTTATCTGTTCCTACTCAACCAATCAATTTCATATCTCAGGGAAAGAAGACTTTTAATGGAACTGAAATAATATTGAAACAGTTGAATATTTCATTTGTAACCTTTCGCGTTAATTGAGAATAATTAATTGTTTAACAGGCTACATAAATAATTTTCTATATACTCTCTAAATAAATACAATCAATGTTGATAATAAAAAAAAACTAGTAAGTGTTAATACCCAGTCTTTTAACCTTGTAAACTCGTCGCCGCGATACAAAATTTTTCGATAAAAATACGTACCTACCCACATTATATTGTATTAATTTATTTATTAGTTCCTTTAGGTAATAATTCCCAAACATAATTTACTCGTATCATATCTGTCTATCTTTACAAAAATATATAAACCAAAAAAAACTTGAGCTTTACAACCTCATTTGTTCAAATATAAGAGAAAAAAAGCCGCACCAACTTATAGTACATATTATATGAGTCAATAAAATTAATTATGTGCAAAATATAATATATTTCAGCAATAATGAAAATAAAAACAAACCCGGCAAAAAAATAACATAAAATTTGCATATTCAGCTTCACTTTTAGTTTAACAGTTACACAGGCAGGTATACCAAGAATAAGGCTAACTGGCTAAAAGAATAAAAAACTGCGGACCGTAAGTAGGTATATGAGTACCTACATACTATATCTGAAAAGGTGAAGAAACCGACTGAAAGTAAAAGTCAACAATATAAATAACCTGAAAAGCGACACAACATTCATGCGACCTTTTTTGGAAATAAAATGAAAACTCCAAAACAAAAACCGATAAGGTGATCAATGAATTGTACAGTCAAAACTCTGTAAGTTTGAATTAATGACTAATTTATTTTTAATTTTTATAAAAAAGTTAATAATTTTGATTGATTGATTTTGATTTTATTTATTAATTTATCATTCTTTATAAACTTAGATACTATGAACACGATGTAAATGAGATCAACCAAGAAAAAAAGAAAAGTATAACATTAATAATAATTAATAAATTAATTAAAAAAGAAACAATTATTATTTTATTAGAGTGTTCTTCATAATATACAATTACTTAAAAAAAAAGAATAAAAGGAAACATTCTTTAGCCTTACGCTTGCGCCAAGGTTAGTAGCGAATGAACCAGTGAGAAAAAAAAAATGTATTTAAACTTAAAAAAGAAACAATGGTTGAACTTTATATGAACAGTTGCGGTCAAAATAATAGCAGTGTAATCTCCCTATAAGTATATTCTAGTGCACGCAAATACATGATCCATATATGACATTATTTAACTACTTTTTTTATACTAGAACATTATATCTTCCATTTTCACATAAAAAAAAATTTAAGAACATAACGGGTTTTTCCCAAATGTCACTTAAAGCCTCTTGAAGTCTGTTTCCTTGCTGTCAAAAAAATAGCAGTGTTTCGTATTTTTGAATTTTTTTTTGATTCTGTGAATATTTAAGGTATATTTTTAACTTCCCATAGGGAGTTATTGTAATCGGTCCGATTTGTCAAATTGAAATTTTTGACATTTCTCGACGTTTCAAGGTCCCTAGAGCCTATATCAATCATTTTTAGAGAGATGTCTGTGTGTGTGTACGTATGTTCGTACGTTCGTACGTCCGTACGTTCGTACGTCCGTACGTTCTGGTACCATTTTTCGTCGTCGATATCTCAAGAACGAGTAGAGATATCGACCTGAAATAAATTTTGTTTTACAGATAATAACTTCGAAAGAAGCTGAAAGGGCGTTTATTAATATTCAATCAGTTGTTTTTTTACTATAGCAGTTTAAAAAAGAAGTGAAAATTTTGGTTGGGCTTAAATATCTCACGAACAAATAATGCTATTGACTTGAAATAAATTTTATTCGACACATTATGACGTCATACAAATTTGATATGAATTTGGAAAAAAATCAATATACCGTTATTTTTTAAAATCAAAAAAACTGAAAAAAAATCTTTATAACTCGAATATCCTTAGATGGAAAAACGACTTTAATTTTAAAATAATTTTTTTTTACGAAAAATGATGTTTTTGACTACTGGTGAAAATTTCAAAAAAATTCAATTTACAGTTTTTTTATAAAAACTACAAAAAATTCTACCAAAAATTGGTATAAATTGTATTTCGACTCAAATTTCTCAAAAACGGGTAACGATATTGACTTCTTGTTTATTTTATTTTCTACATAATATAATTATTAGCAACTGTTAAAATTTTGAAAAATATTGAATAGGCAGTTTTTTAACAAAAAATCAAAAACTGTTAAAAATTCTAAAGAAAAGTAGTTACAATTGTATTTCAGCTCGAATATCCTGAGAACGAACAACGATTGTGCCTTCTAAAATTTTATTTTATACAAAGTACAATTTTTTATGAAAGGTTAAATTTTGACAAATATCTAATTGACAGTTTTTGACAAAAAATATATTAAAAAAAATAAACTAAAAGGTGGTAAAGTTTTCAAGATCAAAAATGGGAAGTTATCAGTGTGGGTCGCACCCAGCCTCTTTTTTTAAAGTTTATATAAGCCCTAATAAATCCATTATATTTTCATATAAGTACATATAGTATGGGCCATAGCAAGCACTGCACTGCTGAGAAACGGCAAATCATTCGCCAACTTATTTCTCAAGGTAAAACTTATAAAGAAATCAAAACAACGCTGCAAATTTCTGCAAAAATGATTTCTAACGCACAGAATTACGAGGAAAAACCCGAAACCCGGGGCAGGAAAAATAATTTGTCCCCGAAATCAGTTGGATCGTGAGATTTTCAAAGATCCACCTTATATTCAAGCTACTGAAAAGATTCCACTTTTTACAAAATAACACATTGCCAAAAGAATGCAGTTTGCCGGAACCATGTTGATAGGCCACTTCAGGGTTTTTCGAAACACCCTGTGGACGATTGAAACTGAAATCGTCCTGTGTGGCAGCTCTGGTTCCCGTTAATATGTCCGACGCCCACAAATTGCAGAATACGTGCCTAGGTATGCTAGAAAAACCGTCAAAGATGGTATATGGTATATCTTTTTTTTCTTGTTTCATATTAAACTGTACTAATAGTTATAGACTCAAAAATTTTTATCAAAACTGTCGGCTCAGTTTTCGAGAATTTGAAATTTTTAAAAACAATTTTTTGATATTTGTATGGGAGATACCGTTATTTTCAAATATAAAATTAATTTTTGTTTAAATTACTAAACACTTTTTTTAGTTAATTTAATGTACGGCAAAACTCATCACTATATCATATTTTTATTAAATTAATCGGACGATCTAAATAAAATTATAAAGCCAAACTTATCGCTTTATTTTTGAAAAGTTTATATCTTCTCGTACGTATTACACTATCTGATTAAAAAGATTATATTTTTTCTTAAAAGATTAAAAATAAAACCAAAAACTAAAAAAAAAAATTAATCTGTAATTTCTGTGTATAAAATTTTGGACCGATCCATATAGCTAATTTTTCACTTCGTTCAATTTCGTTCTGCTTATTTGTCTCTACAATAAATACATATGTATGAATATAGGAATGTAGGTACAAAATAACACATACCCACACCTAAATATTTTAGGTCACGTGATGTCAAATATAAAAAAAACAGATTTTTTTTTATTTTGTTTCAACCATATACGCGTCATTAGTTAAAACGTATATAAAAGAACACGCTCCATGAAGCACGAGACCAAGCTGAGAAGCCATTTCCCTCAGATTACGCGAGTTCGTTAAAACGTGATCTGCATATGAAAAGTTCATATAAATAGGATATGCTCTGCACCTCATCATCCAGGAGCATTTGAAAGGATCCAAAACTTTATTTTTGCTCATCTAGATAACAGCCTGACTCTACCCCTTCCTACCGAAACATGATAGGCACAGGGACGCTGGACTTGTTTGTAGGTATGTATATGCAGAAGCGTCGTGCATATTTTGTTCATCACAGAACTTTATTAATTTCTCCATTATTCGTACTCATCAAGGAACAAACACTCTTTGCAGAGCATCAAAGCAGAACGGTTAGATTAAAGAACGGAAGGTATGCATTATGTATACATAAATGCAAACCAACTTTTAGAAAAATTTATACACTAACGGTTTTTGAATTAAAGCCACTTTAAAAAAAAAATTAACCACCAACCAACCATAAAATCGTTTATCCATGTTGGTTAAAAGGATTGGGATGTGTACATATAAAAATATTCTTTTGTTTTACAACATAGACAAACGATTTTCTATCGAATTGTTTTTGAAACAACAAAAATAAAAAAAACGTAGTTCTCTTCTTGGAGACAGAAAATTAAAAGAAAGATAGTCAACATTAAATAAAAACCTTGTTTTTTTTTAATTTCATAAAAATCTGAAAGCTTACATTTTCAAAAACATTTAAAAAATTGATGGCAAGGTTTTTTTTCAATTTTCAATTGATTTTATTTCAAAATAACCGCCTTCAAGTTGACAATTAACAGTAGGTATCATTATGCAATTTAGTAATAGTGTTCTTATTTATTTATGTTCTTTAACTCTATATACCAAATCCAGAATTGCGAGACCCATTTTTCTCGAATTCAACACCCCGAAAACATCCAGATCTTCACAAATTCATTGGATTATTAATATTTTTGAAACTATTAAACGCTTTACCAAGCCAATTCTAACCCGGTGTTGTGAAACACTCAACGAAGACGAAGAATCAACGAAAACAACATTTTGTTGTTGTTATTTTTTCATTGTAATGTCATCGAATGTTTCACATTAGTTCGGGAAACCCTTGAATCGATACCTGCGATTTATTTAGTATATAAAATATTTTCTAAAACTTTATATTAAAGTTGACAAATTAAAAAAAAAAGCTCAGGCATGAGTAGTTGTTCCCACTACAACACTACTTCCAAGAATCTCTTTGATAAATCTTGTTTATTTTTTGCAAACCAAACTCATCTCTCTTTGACATTTTTGTCCTCATTACTGACACATATATATTAAGGTGTTTCATTATTCCGAGGTGGTAAATTTCGTATTCGGTTACGCTTCCCGAGTCTAAAGTGATAAAAACAAGAAAAGTAAACCAAATTTCAAGAAGATTTGATAATATATTCATATTAAAAAAAAAACTTCATTACTTGAATGTTGAAAACAAAATAGTAAAGGCCATTTGCTGAAAAGAAACTTAAATGTTTAACCTTAAGTATTAGCATCGAAAATCATTTTTTTTTTCGATTAAAAAAAAAGTCGTTGAAAGCGCAACCTCTACACACTATCCAAATGTCTTGAAATTTCATATATATTGCTGTTATGTAGATCACTTGGACTGAAGGAGACCTGTAAAAAATTAAAGTATTTCTGTACTTAAGTGCAAATGGAAAATTTCAGTACCAGTAAAAATTTTTTGTATTTATACTTAAAAATTTCAAACATTTGTACTGGTATTTTGAAAATCAAGAAATTAAAAAAAAATGCACTTATTAGTCAAGTACTTTTGAAGTGTACTTAAGTACTTTTTTTATTACTTTAGAATTTTATTATTTAGGAATTATAAATACTAAGCGTCAAAAAGGTACTTTAGTACTTTGCAAAATTACTTCAACACTTTCCAAAAGTACTTTTTTACATTCTAAATGTACTTAAATACTATCCAAAAGTACTTGAGTAATAAGTACATTTTTTTAAAATTCCTTTGAGATTATTAACAGTGTAAGTACTTGTACTGGTACTTGAAATTTTTAGGTATAAGTACAAAGGCATTGTACTTTTACTTAAAATTTTAAAGTACATTGTACTGATACTTGCAAAAATTTAAGAAAAAAATGTCCTCTCACAAAATGAAACACCCTAATATGCATACAACACAGTTTTCTTTTTTTTTCGCTGTTGTATTTTAGTTTAACGACCCACATACATATCTATCCCCCCTTATAGTCAGTCTGTTCAGTGCACTTCTATTTCCCTGAGCACATCATATATACAATATACCATATAGTTCCCCAGCTAGCAACATTATAGTTTTGTTGGTAACAGGTCGTGCAAAGGGTTGGCAGGTGATACTCCTATCCAATTTGGTGCAAAAAATATCTCACCCTCCAATTCAACCCCCTAACCTCTCTCACACAAACAACAGTTTATTTTGGGCAGCAACCGGTGTGCGTACATATCAACAAAAAAAAACAGTTGCTGTATTAACTTACTGTTTCAATGTTTTAACTGACAAAAAAGGGTGTCAAGCCCAGTCAAAGCGGAATTTTCATTTAGAATGCAACAAAAAAAAATAATAGAGCGTCACTGTGAAAACAAAACAAAAAAATAACCCCTAGTGTTGTTGCAACTATAAAAGGTGTTGAGTGATTTGACAGCTAATGCTGTATACTGAATACATCACCATGAGTGAGATAGTGAGTTGACGATGCGGCTTTTAAAGAAGTGGTATGTGAATCACTCGTGATTTAAATATGAGAAGGGGGTGATGGAATCTCTATGCATCATCGTGATCCCTGATGCACTTTCGTTCATGAAACAACTGTTGTGGACACTGAATGACATATAAATAGAAAGGGCAATGATTGACAGTTTCAAATATATTTTATATACTGTAAAATATATATGTACATATATACATAACTAAATATATAGGTTTCTATATGAAGTACATTCTTAATTATCTCTCGTGTGTATACTTGTGTTTGTTTCTGCCAACGAACGAAACTGCTACCCCAACAACCCCAAACCAATTAAAAAAGGACATCATTGGCAAATAGCACTTTGACTTTGGTCAAGTAGCACTTTTGTGGCTGCAGAGGGTCTATACGGTTTTTTTTTTTTTACTATATGTATTTATAAATTTCCTAAAGGATACTCAAATGGCACTTTTATTAGGTGTGGTTTGTACACAACAGAGTAAGAAAAAGCGCCAAGAAGGAGGGCATCAGATGTGTGGACGCTTTGAAAAGTGTTTTTATTAGAATTGAAGTGATGGTTTTTATATTTAAAAATTTAAATTAAATTAAATAGAGAATTTTCTACGTCAGCTTTTTTTTGGTTTGTTTTGGAAGTGCAAGTTTGGGAAAATCTTTAAATTGTTAGATGAAGAAAAGTCAGCTTCCTAAGTTTACATGCAATAGATGTGTTCAAGTGACGGAACTAAAAAATGTATCTTTTGCCAAAACCTAACTTATAACCTAGACAAGCAATAATTGATCGGACATGCAATGGAAATTTCCAATGCAGACCATATATTTAATGAGATAATTTATTTTAAGAAATCGATTTCTACAATTTTTTCTTCGCGGCAAAAAATGAAGAAATAATTTCACGTCTAGTATCAGCTCTACTGGCATTTATTGTTCTTTTCACTTCAGGCCGGGAATTTCAACAAATAATTTGCTAATTGATTAGTACCGGTAATAGGGAAAAATTAGAATTAGCCGCCTTTTTGAAAAAGTCGTTGAAGCCATTTTTCGGCTTCTATTTACTGTAGAATTGTTTTTTTAGTTTTGTTTTATAGAGACAAATATTCCTAAATCTTTTGCTCGGTACTTTTTTTTATCAACTCATATCGCTAAAAAGCAATTGTAGAAAACCAATATTAATTTTTTTTAGATATAATATTTTTATTAAAAAAGTCTTACCAGTAAATTCTAGATCCATTCCATTTCGGAAATTTACAGAAATATATGCACCACAACTAGCCAACTGGTTAGGTGCTTTCAAATTTTAATTGTGGTTGAAACTTATTCTCCAGTACAGGTAGTTAAGCATATTATATTCGCGACGAAATGGGAGTAGGACTTTGTATTAGGACACGTCAGAATTGAGATGCGACTAAATCCTAAGCATTTATCGTAACTGAAACTCACACATTTTGTACATTGTCCAACATTGTGAACTGTATTGTAAGCGCCGCCGCCGGGCGAACAACTGCTGTGTTGATCCTTCCTTATATCTATGGAAGTATTTTTCGATCATGATCTCTTTGATAATTCTTCGAAGGTATCCAATCATTTATGAGTCATTTAGACCCGCCATCCACAACATTGATAATGAATTACGTTGAAAGAATGTGCTAAGAATTTTCATTTCTTTGTGTGGCAATTTTGAGATGTGACTTGCATCTACCAGCAATCGGTCCAGGTATTTCTTCCAGCTCCTGATACATGATTTGATACATGATGAAATAAAATGCTACTATTAAAATAACATTGTGACCCATTACAAATTTAATCCAACGCACAAAAACTGGTCCCAACTATCAAATAAATACCAAGTAACTCTTAACATCAAAAAAAAGCAAACACTAAGTCATACCTATGCATTATTTTTAAAAATCCTTTTCTACTTACACTTATTTTTTTCATCTAGGAGATTCCAGCTTTCATAAATATTTTAATTTGAATTGCACATTCCGACATAAAATTCAGTGGAATTTACTAGATATAAAAATATATGGAGAATTTTGTTTGGATTCAGCGTGCCTAAATATGGCAGTGGAATAGACTGAGTATTTACATTTATTATCTGGTGGCCTTCTAGCCGTAGAGTGCTTGCTTTTTGTGTTTTTTTTTTTTTGAATGTAGGAGGAAAAAGGTTGACGTAAAGTTCTATAGAATCAAGATTTATATGGAATTTCAAATTGAGTAAAATTATGATAAACATTCGACGGAGTTTATGAATCCAAATGTATACAAATAGCTGATAATAGGAAAAAGCGAGACTGATGATTGTACTGACAATGATAAATATACATACATTGAGCTCTTCTGATCTTTAAATAGATCCGTGGAGAGAATTTGGTATGAAATTAGTTTCATGGCAGTGGTTTAAAAATTTTTTAAAAATATTTATTAACTCTCAAAATAGATAATTCTCAAAAAGATCATAATGAGAAGAAATAAATTTTTAAAACTTAAAGTTTAACTTGTTAATAGAAAATGACCATAAAAGATTTAAATTCCAAAGTTCAAACAATAAACTACCAACTAAACCATTTTAAAACAAGTTCTTCAAACAAAAACAAAATGCAATTTTCATCTAAGATTAAATCATGTTTTCTGCAACATAAAAAAAAAATAATATTTTAATGGATAGTTTCCGATTCAATGTTCTCATAATTCGCTTTTAATATCGTTAAGCACTATAACTAAGCAGAGTGAGCAATATTTCTACAATGCACTACAACACCGACCGTCCGGCGTGATGGCGAATAGCCAAATCATCTTGAGTTAAATTATTCTCGCGCCTTTTTTTCCACAAAATTCAGGGCAGGATTTTAAGAAATTTAATAAGGCCATGTCATGTCAAAGTAGACTTTGTTACAACTGGATTCAAAAATGGCGATTAGTAAATCTACAATACAGTGTTGCAGTGCTCTATTTTTCTTTCACTACACATAAATAGACAAGAAAGAGGAATTCCCTTTCTGGGCATGCAATTAAGTTTCCAATGACAAACTAATAGCTTAGACTCCCTCCACACTATCCAAGTGTCAAAATAGTGTCGACATATCGAAGATTTTCTTGCACTTTTTTCACATGTTGGAGGGGAACTAAAATTATATGCCGAAACCAAACGGTATTCTATTCTTAACGAGTGATACTCTTTGATAATTTGTCAATTGCTCCCAATAGTCAGCAGTTCGTGAATCCTTATCTTTAAATAGACAAGACTGGAAATCGAACGCCAGACCTCCGGTACGACAGATCTACACACTAACCCCACAGGCTGCTGTTACTGGCGTTAAGCTTTCATGCTCAGTTATAAATCCGCCACTGGATATTCACCCAAGTAATATTCGTACCGGTTCCATCATGAGTTACAATCTCACTCTTTAACCACTTACAATATCACCATCATGAACAGCATGCACAGCGACAGCACCCCTTCTTTAGTAATATAACTGCATTAAAGTGGATTTAAAGTAACACTAAATCCGCGACGTGCATTCTCTCTCTCTTTCTTTCTGCTGTGCGCTTTCTATATGCTATAATAGGCACTGCTCACTGCTCTCAAATTCATGTCCCACTACCATCAATCTTGAAAAGGTGTATGATAGAGTTGGGTGGGGTAAAAAACGGGAAGAAGATTACACCGAAATTACATTCCCTGTTATATGTATTTCTTTTTTGTGGATTAGTTTGTTGCACAATAGAATGACTTTAAAAGTGGACGATATAGTATGCACAAAGTACTGCTATAGTAGCTGTTACATATAATACACTCTTTTACTACTCTTTAAAGCGAAATTGGACCAAGTCTTAAGACCAGGTCGACATCATCGTTGTCGTGGTCCCTTAAGGGATTAGAAAAGAAAAAAAAACACACTTTTAAATGAAAATAAAAAAAATTTAAGCTGCTAACGCAGCAAAATAAATTCAGGTTAAGATTATTTAATTAATGTAATTTTATATATAGCAGTCGACAGTTTATCTACAGATGCAGGTAATAAATGTAGTCTTTTGTGTATTTTCCATCTTATAATGTTTAGCTTAAAATTATACTAAAATAAGACATTAAAAAAAATAATGCATAGTTTAGTGAGGAAAGTTTTGGAGGAATTTTGGTTCGAGCCACTGTATCGAAAAAATATCGGTCAAAAATATTTTTTTTTGTAAATATATGGCATTTAACTATGATCCTGGAAAAATATCGCATCGGGCAGCATTATTAAAAATGTTTGCGAAAAACAGTTCTTCTAACAATATCTGCTTTGCGGGTAGTTTAAGATGTAAACAGTTATGAGATATCATTAAATTCTAATCTTTTTTACAAAACTTTTAGAATTTCAAAGAAATACATATGTATATTAAAAAAACATCTTTAATATTTAAAGAATGTTAAAGTCAATTCACAGCTTATCCGCTAAAATCTTCTAAAATATAAATCAAGGCTTTTGCACAACTGGCGTTGTAAATCACAAGTTGAAAGCCAACAATTAAGAATAGAAAGTTTTGATGTTTGGAAAGTTCAATGCTACTGTAACTTTAAAACTTGAATTTTCTGTCATTCAAAGGACTTGCAGTGGTTTTAATGAAATTAATCCATACTTAACAAGAATTTTTAAGCTTACTCAATTTAATTGTTTTCTTAAGAAAAAAATGCAGCTGGAGACCAATGCGTTGAACAGTTTTAAACTTTTCTGACTCCGACTGCAGCATTTTTGATTTTTAATTCAAGTTTTTCTAGTTACGTTTGCTGACCCGTCCTATTCTTTTCAGTGAGTAATCATGTTGATTTCAGGAAATGCAATCATATAGAACTAGATGAATTATATATAGAATATAGAACTAACTGAATTAAGATCACTAGTTCACTGCTTAATACCAATTCATTTTTCAGTATATTTTACTAAATCACTAAATCGACTAAAATTTTACTCCATTTAGTCTACAAAATAAAACAAGTACAAATTAAAAAATCAAAAACATGTCGTCGCACTATCAATTTACCAATCTTCTAATTGAATCAATTCATCTTTAATTAAATCACTTGTAATAGATAGACGACAACACCATAACTATACAACAGAGATACCAAAGCATTTTGTTTTGGTTATCGCACGTAGTTATACTTATAGAAACAAACAACCCACTCACCCATCAAGTCAATCCTTATAGTAATTTTCACACACCCGTCAGTTGGCTTCAGCAACTTGTCAAGCATCCATATTCAAACCGCGGCGCAATATACATATGTATGTATATGAAGGTACTGATATCTAAATTGCCTGCCTTAATTTAATTTTCATTTAGATTGCTATTGTTTATTTGATATAAAACTCAAAAGATACATTCTATGATGAAACATGAATGACTGACACAAAATGGACAAGAGAGAGTAGAGCAGCTGTGGTGGTGGTATTCAAATTTACAGATATAGGGTATATTAGCTTATGGCAGCATCCTCTCAACGGTCCATTTTATTTATGTTTAAATTTTAAATAATTTCACAGAGCTGGATCTAAAGTTTATAAATATTCCAAAATTCTAAAGAAGATTAGAATACTTCTAAAATGCAATTGCATGATTTTTTTTTTTATAAAATGTGTATTCATTTTGAATTCTAAAATTTTACATTTTTTTTCTATAAAATAAAATTCAATGTTAAACATTGCGCACTGCCCTAACGACTTAGAACCCAATTCAGTGTAGAGCTTCGCGCTCATATAGAGACGACGATAACGAACCATCATATCGAAATTTGTGTTAGACTGAATGACGGCTGTACCGGCCCTCTGTTCCTTGTTTTAATTAAATCACTTGAATGTTTTTTTTTTTTTGTTCGTTTGTTTTTATTTGAATTGTTATGGCTGCTATCAAAGTGGTGTAAAGATACGGGCGAACAGTTCCTCTTCTGATAAATAAATCGGAAACTTGATGTGGTTTATATGGGCGGTTTCCGTTGATATGAAATACTTTTTCCAAATTGATTTTCTATAAAGAAAGAATGCAAAATGAATGTAGGAGTAAATAAACTATTTAAAAATTTTGTACACATCAACTACTGATCATTTTTACTTGCGATAAAAATATACAGGGTGTTTTTTTAATTCGGAAACAATAGCTTAGGAAATGATTTTTAATAGGCATGATCTAAAAACATTTTAAAACTCCATCAATTAGAAGATGAATAGAGCATCAAATCTTATAATGATAAATTAGTATTTAGGTTGTTGAGTTAAAGGTGATAGTTACTACTAAAAAGTTGAAAACGGATTTAGAAAATTGTTACTCAGAAGAATTATTAAAGATGACTGGAAATAATTATTTTTAAAGTTTAAATACTTAAAACAGTGCTAAATCAAAAACCTAATTTTGGAAGCTATCCCCGCAACTTCGAAACACAAATCTATTTCTTTTTTGCTAGATTTAAAAAAAAATGTATCCCAGAAATGTTTGCTTTTGAAAAAAAAAATGAAATTTGTACATTTCTTAATCCAGGCTGAGTTGAAGATCTTATTTGATGCACTGCTTGCTGAGGGTTTTGAGAAATATATTTCTGCTTTAGACTTCAGTTGTTGCAGCCAGAAAATTTGGTGACACGAAAATGTTTTCCTATTGGGCGTTGAAAAAGGACTTTTGCGGTTTATTTAATTAACAAATATTTTTCAAATTGCGTTGAAGAGTTATGTATTAGATTGGCGCAAACTGTAGCGGTTTTTAATCTTAATTTCGGACTCCATTTGGGCACTGATGACTGGATCATGACAGGATATAACCTGTAGTGATATTGTACATACATATAAATCATGTCGAACTGTATTCGACTGTTCAATTTTAGAAAATGTATTAGAAACATTATTGCGAGTGCCACCTCGATCATCAGACTCATTATATGTTGTGCTAAGTATTTATTCTATTCATATTAAGTGCAAAAACTTTTTGCTGTCACTAGGCTTTGAAGCAGACCAAGCAGCATACGGACCCAGCGAACTGCTTTCAGTAAATTCTGAATAGATTCCCGCTCCGAAACTTTGTAGGATATCTCGTGCAAACATAGCCTTTAAACTATTAAAATTTCTGATAAATACTCAAAACGAAATCATGGTTAAATGAAATGGCTTATGGTATAACCCATAGTTTTAAGTCACTGTCATTTTCATTCCGATCAAGGCTAACCACAATAAGCCTTAACTTTCCTTATTTTCAAGATCTTAAAATCACAAGAACCATTCCTTGACAAATGGTAATCTTTCCTTGCTTTGATGTCAAAGCAGAAATGGGCAATAAAAGCGTAAAAGTAAATACTTTGTAGAAAGGGGTCTTACGTACCCATCATACGCCTTACTTCGTTCCTTCAGCGTAGACCCGAGTTAAAGCCGTTAAAGTTATTTCGTAACTAAGTGACCTCTTCATAATGTACTTTATGAAAAAGATGCAACTCCTGGCAGTTTTGATAAAAAATGAAGATCTAGTTAATATTTCAGGAATTCTCTGATTCTCTCAGATTCCCCCACACATTTGGACTCAGTACATATTAGACTTAGCATCACAGACTGAGTAAATAACAAATAAGGGTCAAATATGGAAGAATCAAGCGAAGTTGGTTCCGTTTATAAACATTCATTTTATTACAGCAGAAAAATACCGTCATTTCGATCGAAATTAAATATGTACCTCTATACATTTTTATAAAACTTTTTCTTTCATTTCTTTTTGTCTCTATACTTCCGGTTGGTATATATACTTGAAGTATATATTCTTTCAATTTCAAACGTGATGAAGCAAATTGATTCCCCATAAATTAACACTTCCGCTGCGATGGAACAGCTTGTTTTTCCACCATTTGACAATTATTATGCGTAGGCAAGTTGCTTCTTCTTCTTCTAATAAATTCATCGATTTCACCTCACACCAGGCACGCGCATACGAGTACATGAGTTCATTCTTCGTTTTTTGTTATTGTTTGTGTTTAAGTATTCCCGAAGCCCCTAACAGAACTCTGGAGAGCACGAGCAGAGCTATAGGTGAATTATTCATTCGACCCGCATCTTTTGAAAGAAGTAAAAATAAAAAATAAAAATTCAAATTAAAAAAGAAGATTTGCATGGCATGCATGCTGCTTCCTCCCACGTCGCGCCGGCCTTCATCGTCGTAGATTTGGTTGTATCGTAAAGACTCTTGATGTCTTCAATATACGTCGTTGGTCGGGTGGGCTGTCGCTCGGTCGTTCAGTTGGTTGGTTGGTAGTTTCTGCATATGCTTCCTTGAATTTCCATCCCGTATAAATCTCTCCTGTATTTGCCCCAGAAACAAAACCAACCAGAATATTGTGCTCTCTCCAGAAGTACCATCAATACAAACTCTCACCATTGCCAGGCACATAGTACTGTGCAGTGTGCCTGATGTGCACCCCGCCAGCCAGCGCCAAGTGGGCAGAGAAGTCGATCTTTGAGTTTCGAATCTATGTCTGGTGTAAAGTGTATCTATGTTTGCAAAGCATTACCTAGTAGGCTCTTCTCTTTTGAGTGGTCCAGAAGTGTAACTATTTTTATGTTTTCTGTTTCGGATGTGGAAATTATTGGGTCAAAGTGGCAGATGGTTTGGTTCGTGTTGTTGTTTCTGTTTCTGGATGTTGGAATCGTTGCACACACCGTTTTGTGTGCTATTTATTTCTATTGAAGTCGAAGATATTCCATCATGCGGGTCGGGTTGGGTGCCTTTGAATATACCATATAGCCAAGACATATGAGGCCGTGAGAGCAATAGTGGCGTAACCCATAAAATTCACTTTCGAGTTACGAGAGATTTAAGAAACAGAGTTTCTTTAAACATTTTTTGTATTTTCCCTTTGACATTTTTGATTAATCTAAAAACGTAGAAGACGTTGAAAAAGGACATACTTTGTAGGACAAGCTTCTTTTTTTTTAGTTCAACATTATTTTGGAAAAAAAAGTGGGTTACGCCACTATTGCATTCATGGTTTTCATTAAAAATAAAGAAAAAAGAAAGGTTACGCCAAATTTATTATATTATTTTTTTATATCTTTTAATAGTTCAATATTTTAACAACAAAAAATTATGTGTACATTTTTACTTATTTTTTAATGATTTTATTCCTTGTCTGATAAAACGTCAAATTTTTCAATTGGAACACCTGTTGACATTTTTAAAATAATTATTATAAAAAAAAATGATGGATTGGTGGTATAAATTGAAGCAGTTTTATTAAGTCTTTCTTTTTTTATCATTTATTTTAGGTTCCGCAACCTGGTTGAGTTTTTTAATATCCACGGATTGTCTCTTATTTACATTTACCTTTTCGAGTAAAACATCAATTTCATTGGAATACTTTTAAAAAATTGAAAATGTTTTATTTTTTTTCGAAATGTAATTACAGAATTTCAAGCCATTCAACCTTTGAATTGGAAATTAACATTTTCCTGTTTGTGATATTTTCTTCCAGAGAAATTAAGAGAAAAAATCAGATAAAGTCGTTTTCAAAATTTCAAATGGGTTTCTCTTTCTGGCCGAGGAAATGACATTTAACCAAACATTTGGGACGAAGATATCCTTATAAAATTTTGTATTCTTCTCTATTAAACCAAAATCTTGGTGAGATGGCAAATACGAATGGCCACTAACTAAAAATGTACGGTTCATTTCTTTAACAATAAAATTGGGATGGTATACCATTAATTGGCTTAACAGGGAATGTTTTATATTCATATTTTGGCTCCCCCATTGATCAGAATACATAATAATAAAAAAAAATTTTTTTAGACTGTTCTACGTTCTTAAAATATTGCATAAAACAAGATCCAATTTTTTGAGGCCCCCTTGACGTTGTAGACTCTTCCCAAACATACGTGTGAACTTTTTCACTGCCCATATTATATGTATACCAAAGGAAATGGTCACAATCTATACCGAAGCAAACAGTTTCTAAGAGAAGTATGAAGGTTACGCCACTATTGCACTCAAACTATGATCAAATTATAAAATGCAATAACACATTTTTGAGTGCCATCTGGTTTTGAGTGTAGATAGCTGCATTAAACTATTTTTGTATTAAAATAGATATATTAAGGGACCCATTTTCATGAAAAACTCATTTTTGAAAAAAAGTGGGTTACGCCACTATTGCACTGACGGCCTCATATAGCCTGACTGATGATGATGGTTGATGGTGTTTTGGGAAATATGGTTATCGTGAGCAATTGAAGTATTAATCTCAATGAAGATCTGTGAAGAATATTTCCTGTGGCAACAAATAAAGGGGGCTAAGGATGGAGAAAGATATTTTATTGCATTTGAATAACAATTGATTGCTATAAGAAAATTCTATTTTGTGCAGACATTCAATCAATAAAAATGGAAGTGTGAAGGGTCAGTTTGGTGTTACATAGAGTCTGAGAATGCTAAAAAAAAAAGATATTTTTTTCATTTCACAAAAAATGTCTTGAGGAATGTAGCTAAGATAAGGCTTTTCAAGCGATACCGGAAGGATGTTGCAAAATATCCCAAAAACCAAATATGTAGAATACCCCAGAACCAATAATCCCTGAAACTCAAAATATAGAATATCCAAAGTCCCGAAATTGAGTTTCTATTGCTGATTGAGAATCTGAAATTAGAGAACCCAACATTCCCTTAAAGTTACAAAATAAAATATTTCAAAATGTCCCAAACCCAAAAACTCAAAAACTCAACACACATAGAATATCCAAATCCCCGTTGATTTCTATTCACGATGAAGAAAGTGTACTTAAATTCCAATGACACAAAATCCCCGATACTATAAATATAGAAAATCCAAAATCGCGAGAACCCAAAATCCCCGAAATCTAAAATATAGAAAATCCAAAATGTTGAGGACCCAAACTCCCAATATAAAGAATGTCCGACCACAATCCCAACCCAATGTCTTGTCATGAAGAAGCGTTAATCAGCATTTCGAGTTCAATTTCTGAACAACCAGCACACATTGTAGGGGTTGTAAGTCACTAATCGTTGCTTCTTCACTTATTGTCAGCCTTCATATTGACTTTTATCTCCCTGATCAGGCTCGGCTTATTAAAATACTAAATTCTGCATATTCTGTGAAAAAAAGTAGACAGATATTTATTAATTCTTTGCAAAATCCCCTTTGAATTGATGACGGCAGAAGAACTTTCGTCCTTCAATTTTGTTCTAATAAAAAGCATCAAAAAAAAAATATAATTCACCACTCCATCTAGGTCCGGTCAATGACTCCATTCATCCGTATTATGACAAGAAAGCAGCTTTAAATGTTCGTCAAACTCTATAGCAACTAGCATCGGTATCAAGGGAAAATTCTATATATTTTTTGGTGTATTTTTTATTAAATATTTAATCCTGTTGGAGGATTCAGTGTGATTTTCCTCAAGGATTATAGGGACGTTATATGCTTTTGTAAAAAAAAATCATTTACAAATCTGGGTCACACCGCAAATTGTTTTTTTTTACCTTTCCTGCAACTAATGCCAGGAGACTTTCCTCTTATTTTTACTTTTTTTTGAAGTTCCCATTGTCATTTACATCAATCCAATTAAATTGGTCCTTATTCCAGTTTCCAGGTTGAAAATAGACAACCAATGTTGATATTGAAATTCAGCAATGCGAATAATTTTATTTTGGTTGTGTATTTCCGTTTTGAGGTTTTTAGGTTTTGTCGGAAAACGAGAGACCGAAAAATGAACAAAATGTTTCCATTGCAATCAATGAACCGTATATTGACTGACATTTGGTGGTGTGTGACGTACCTTTTTAGACCACACACTACGTGTGCATTAATTGGGTGGCGTGACGTTAAACCGAGTGATATTTGGATTTATGTTACATTTTTTTATTGTTTTTATTTTGTTTAGAAATTTATTTTGATTTTATTTATGAATAATAATAGAAAATGAGCTCAGGGTTAGTTAGTTAGGATTTGAGAAACGAATCCATACCAAACGATGTATTTTTTTTTTTTGTAATTAAGTTGCCGCTATGATTTGGTATTTTGGAACTTTAAAAAGTATAATTTTTAGATTCAATTCAATAAACACACTATTTAGAAGTATAAAAGTTTATATTTTTAAATAGTAATAATATTGGTGAGCATTGGAGACATTAAACACAAACAGCTCTGCCTAACCACATTTTGAATTTCAAAATTCACAATTGATTATTTGCATTCACACAAAAAGACGATTAAATATAACCATACTTTTGGTGCACCCTGTTTCGAAAAAAAAAATTATTAAACTTCAGGTGGTTAGTGGTTTACTTTAAAAAAAAGAAAGTTTTTGTTGTCGTTAGTATAATAATTCCACATACACTTTAACTAAAGGAATTTCACTAAAACCACAAGCTATAGTTAAAGGAAAACGGACATAGTATACATTGATGGTGTTGACAAACCATAATCGCCCAGACACACTCTGGAATGAAATCTATTGACCCAAAAAGCAGGAAAACACTAAAAGGCAAAGGATAACTTGAGGAAGAACATTCGAGGAAGAATCCAAGATGCTAGACAAGATTTTTAATAGAACAAGTTGGCTTGTGGAGGTATAAGGTAATTGACCCCATCCATATGGGTGAAAAGAATAATTATGATAGAGCCTGCACATATAAGAACAAGATGAAGGCATTCAACATATACCAAATGAAAAATCCGAAAGCAAATATTATTTGATAATAAAATGCAAAGAAAATTTAACAATTTAATTTGGCTAAATATGATTCAGCTTTTTTTGCATGACTTTTATATTTGGTAAATAGGTATAACCTCCGAAATATTATACCTTCACCTGTGTGCTCTTTTTTTCTAAAAAACAAAAAAAAACCAACATCATTGTTGAATAAAATAATTTTAATTTTAAATGTTTTTGCAAATTTCCACATCATCGGGATCATTGTCCGAGATTATTAAAACAATTTTAATAAAGGCACCAACCATAATTTAATTAAAACATACAATTTCGATATACGAACCTAGAATGCAGGAGCAAGTTCGTTGCTTCATTGTGACCACGTATAGTTAGGTATACATAACCACCATCATTTGTCTACCTACACAAAGCTGGATATTCTTGTTGTTCACCGTTGTTCGTTTCATCCTGACTCCAACCGCGTGTGGGCAGATATAACATACTCAGTGGCGGATTTAAACAGATAGATTTGATGTTTTGGTAATACATAGTGGTACCTTAATAGAAACACTGTTTGATTTTTAGTTTAAATTTTTTTCAATTATTTTTTTTTTCAAACTGGTGAAAAAATATAAATCCCAAATATTGTGAATAGAAAGTTTTTAATCATCCTTCCAGAGTATATGGAATTACCTCAGACAGTTCAACTGCCGTGCATGGTACTGGTCGTGGTCCTGGACCTTTCAGAAGTGATCGCGTCAATGCTACACATACGGATTCCGAGAGCTAGTAAAATAATTCAACACATTGGACAAAATTAAAAAATGGGAACGATGACCGGTTTGTTGGAAAAGGTGATGAAATGAAGGCGAATGGACATCTTGTGCTCCCAGGAAATAAAGTGGCCATACAATGGAAACAGGGCTCGTTCCTTAGACATTAAGACCAAGGCGTACAAAATGAAAACAACAGTGGAGAAGAAACTAACAAAAATGGAATCGGTATCATCCTTGTGCAAGAAGTACTTGGAAGTCGAAGTCCAATGATCGTTTGATTTCTCTAAAATTAACGATGCCTGGATATCTGGAATATTATCAACCGGAAAAATATTGTTTTTTGCTAAACAAGCTTTTGATTTGCGGGCGGAGATGTCGGGAAATCTAATGATGACTAAGAAGACTGCCATGGTAATTTAAAACACGGAACTAGGAATCCTCCTGGTTGTATCGTGTTCATCAAACACTTACAGCAGGAGTGCTTTAAATGAAGCTCAGATCGATTATCATCTATTAGCCAATTTCATGAAGTTGTAAGTGAAAGATTGCAAAGTGATTTTGGAAGAAGCGATAGCTGATCGAAACGAAATTTTTCATAGAGACGACGAAAAAAAAACAGAGGTTATAAAGGTGGTAAAGGTGGATAAAGAAAGGGAGACACAAGAAACTTGCCTGCAGAAAGCGAAACCAGTGCCAGGAACTGCGACAAAAGATTACACGACACTACCAACGCTGGTTGGTTTCAAACAAATCAACCAAAGATTCAATACAGAGTAAATATTGGAATTCCTCAAAGTATTTTCAAAATATATTGGTTGATTTTGAAAAAGCATTCGACTGACAACCACGAGATCTGATATTGGTTGCATTTTGGCATTGATTTCACGAAAACAACTTGAAGATGATTATGGAAATGTACGAGCAAGTTGAAACAACAGTACGATGCCGCGCAAGAATAACAGAACAGTTCTCAACTAAAGTAGGTGTGTTCTAATTCGCGAGAATTCGGTTCGGCAAAATTTTGTTTTATTTATCATTTTCTGAGTTAATGGCATAACTTTCACTTCCATATTTTATGGCATCTTACTTCGCTTACCTACCCCACTTGAATGAAGACTTAAGCATCTTCGTAATGTTTAATCCGGCAATGCTCTCGCACTGCAAAACATGCCGCCCATATCCACTGTACTAAACACATGCCGACATAGCAACAATTATTATAAAAGAAAAAACAATACAAAAGTTGACTGATTATAATTCATCATGAATGTGTCCACGGACAGGGTCATAGACTTGTATGCACAATGTATGGTACGTATAGGTATAGCCATCATATGTGAAGCGCAGCCGCTTTAATTTCCAGACATCACAAACAGGTAAACGACTCCCGACTGAGCTAACACGCTCCGTTGAGTCGACTCTTCACGATTTTGTTGTCCAGCAGTCGTATCTTTTGTCCTTGGAATTCATCATCACCATCATCATAATAATAACAACATTCAGAATCATCCGCGCGAAGCAGGGAGAGGGAGGTAGGATTGAAGTCAGTTAGCACATACCGAATAGAAACGCACTTTTGCCAGTTGCAATTTGCAATGAAATCATTCTTCATGTTCACTCCATTAGGAATTATAATGACAGCCAAAGCCAAAGAGAGAGAGAAGCATCAGGCGGCTAAATCATTTGCATATGAAAGTGGCTATGGTTGCAATGCAATGGATTAAGACTTTTTTTTACTGCATCTTCCATTTGCTTCCGGTACACAAGTCGTCTCAAGCTATTGCCATCGGAGGAGATGAAAGAGTAAAGTGAGTGGTGGGCGCTGATGTTCAGTTCTATCTTAATGTAAAACTGAATCATGATGGAAGCTGGATTTCTAAAAAATGTAGAAGAAATTTTTCAGCAGCACAATAGTTGGCACACGGGTCCAGGTCGGCCATAGTGGTGATGAGGATTATTTTTCGAAACTGTATTTTTTTTTTTTTAATGTTTTCGTTTAACAATTCTAATGGGAAAGGAAATTTATTTCAAAAAAGTTAGTTTGGAACTTGGAAATATTTTATATTCTCTTGGTATAGTGCTGGGAACACCTCCAGATGATGATGTACATGCACCTACGTAGAATAAATGAACTGCCCATGGTCATTGGGAATCGGATATAATGTTATGCATCATCTATTTTTTGTTAAAATGTTACAATGAAAGTTTGTTTGGATAGCTCCTACGAATGACAGGTCTAAGTAATAAACCATTCGGATGTAGTAGAAAGTTGTTGCAACTTTGCTATGAAAAAATAAAATATGTATATTGTAAGGAAAACTTTTAGTGCAGGTTTTCCTTTACAAATGTGCAAATGTAAAGATTGAGTGTCTTTTTTTTATTAATAAAAGTATTTTAAAGGCTATCCCCAATAGATAAAGTTAACCCTTGTAGAAGAGGATTGCTGGCTTGATATTCATTTTGGAAAAAACACAGAAAACCGTTGATAGACAAGTTCCAAAATGGCGCTAGATCCCATTAAAGAGAAATTATTTAGCGTTGAAACATTTTCTAAAATAAGTTGTTATTCATTGTTGAGGGAGTTCTTTGATAAGTAGGTAGAAATGGCGACCAGAATTTCCTAGCTCGCTGATGCACTTAGCGCTGAAGTGCGCCATTTTGATACTATAAACTATTATTTAAGTGATCAATGAGCCCCCCTCCAACCAAAATTCGGAAACTTGCGATTTTAAGGTCGAGGAAAGGAAGTTGCAGAAGTCATTGAGGTCCTTTTCAGAGCCATCTTATCGAGCTAAGAAAAGAGACCAAATCCTTGATCTTTATTTCAGAAAGTTCGTTAGGGTCATCAAAGAAATTCAATCTAAGTGAGTTGACTGTCATTCTGGCCAGAACAGGACGCTAACAGAGGAAGTTTATGAATTCTTTCTTTTCTCGCTGCTGCCACATCTACGACAGTAAGTACATTGTGTTTATTTTAGAGGTGTAGAACTGGCGTCCATTTTAACAGCTGTTAAATAATTTGTGTTTAGTTTGATTTGACATTTCAACAAAAAAAAAAAGCTACGCCGGCCGATAAGTCCGAAACGATGGACCACTTGAAGAAAAACGCGTTATTGCCAATATACTGCCACAAATGTTGGAAATAGTTGGAAACCTCCAGATTATTGAACTACGTCATAACCAACCAAATGATTATCTTTCAAAAAAAGTCAATTTTAAAAATTCATATTTGTTTTATTCCATTTCAAAGTTCTATACCTCTATGAAAAAAAATTTGTCTTGGCTGATAGAACTTTTTCCAAAGTCACACCCAATTGAGGTCAAATTATTAAAAATTTGACGATTCCCTAAAGGAAACCTAATTATAAACTCAAGAAACACCGGAATTCCAAACATCGGAACTCGAAAATGTCACAACTAATAAACTAATAAACCGCAAATTAAACTTATCCACATTACCACTTTCGATCAGTAATTGTTATTTCGCTAACTTGATACTCATATAATTTAAAACTCTTTCAGGTCATTGGCATTGTGAGACTTTTGACATATGGAAAACAGCCACCGCCGCCGCCGGCCCTCCCCGCCTTTCGTCATCGACATCGACACACCTTATAACCTATAACAATAATATCAAACGATAAAGTTCATTATAGTAAAACCATTGCGCAAAGTTGCATATTTGCAGCAGGTTGTTGAACACAAATATGTCAAGTAAATTAAAATGTAGTGTATGCGTTTCCCTCGGGAATAACTTAAGCTTTTAGAGAGGGACGAGGCGCGCGGGTGTTTCTTAGCCATGGCGGCGTGTATGTTTAAACCTCTTCCGTCCAATGAAGAACGTAAATCAAAGAGAATGTTCTTACTTCATTTATTGTTCCTTTGAGTTTTTTTTTTTGTTCAATTGAAAAGAAATGCAAAAAAAAAAAACAAAAAGAAAATAGCGTAAGTCACGTTTCACGTGCGAAAAACTAAAATTGTTGCATTTATGACGAGGCTTTTAGAAAAAAAAAATGGCTTCAGTTGCATGCATCATCATCATCGGTTCGGTTCATCGGACGAGAAGTTCCATTTTAAGAGTTGTACCAGTAGTGACTGTGAATACTATAGAAATGCAAATGTATATGTAGACGTCTATGTATATATAAAATATATGTATAGAGTAGTTGCCACTGTGGGATTGCTATTGTTTGGGCGATGAAAGAAAGAAATGTTTTTTCTTCTTTTTTTGGTTTTTTTTTTTATTCTTTTATATCGTGAATATAATATGAAATAGCGGTGCCTTTTTTGTATGGCGGCTCTGTTAAAAGTCGTCGAACTTGAGAAAAAAAAGAAAAAGATGATGAATGCATACTATGCTTTATATTTTACACGAGTTCTGTTGGGAGATGAAGTATCGATTGGAAAGTAGGTAATTGTACTTCTTCTTTACCGCAATCGCGGTATGACTTAACATTTAACGTCTAAACATTGTACTGTTACTTTGGACAATGTAGGAATTTGATTAAATAGCTTTCATTTATCCATTTAATTTTTGATTAGATTTTTTAAATTTTTAAATTTACTGTGAAAGTTTTATTTGATTGCGATATTTATTTTCAAACTCTTTTTAAATTTTTGTGCATATCTGGGTTATCGACTACTGCGCTTTTCTCCAGATAGATAATTAATTCTTTACAGGGTGTCAGGTGGGTGCAATTGATACAGATTTTGATAAAGATTATAATTTTGTGAATCATTGCAATCTGTTGTAAAAACTCGAAATTTTTGCTTTCCACTCCGTGTCCCTGAGTTGGATTTCACCTTAAGTTTTATTACATGTACTTCTGGTGTTCCACAAGGTAGCCATTTGGGCCTTCTTCTTTTTAACAATTTATCAATGATATCGCGTTAACTGTAAAACACACCAAGATCCTTTAACTACTTAAAACTGTTTTCGAAGATTTAAAGTGTTGAATTGTGGAATGGTGTAAAAATAACCGCTTCAATTTAAACACAAAAAAATATAATGTGATTTTATTCTTCAAATCTAAAAGCCACTTTGACTTTAACTACTTGATACGAGTCCAACCAACTTTCAACTTTCTGGAGTGCAGAATAGAATAAAGTATGTTCAGATATTTTATAATCATACAAACCATATTTTGTTTTACAAAAAGTCATGGCCTGGGTTTTAATTGGGCTTAGACTTAAAACCGTTCTCATGACATTATACATGTAATAAAATTATTAATATTATCTTGGATAAGCAATTGATCACAAGCAGATTAAACCCTTCAAAATATTTAATATTCATAAATGTACATCATTTATAGCTGATATAAAGAGAAGAGGTCACGAGTGACTTCCTTGGGTAACACCCGATTTTGGGATAAAAAAAAAATGCTAAAAAAAAGATTTATAAATTTGACTTGGTAGGATCTTCATGTTACGAAGATGAAATCCAAATAGTTATTCCAGATGGGAATCGAAAGCCTTAGAAAAGTTCCCTACAGATACAGTCGTGCTCTTGATCACATTTCAAAAACCAAACTTTATCACACCACCTATTCAAAAAACTTGCAAATACAAGACAGTTAAGGGATTGGTCTGTAGTTCTATCACCTTTTTTTTAAGCTTTTTTTTTTTCAATGTACAAAAATAAGCAAAGTCTAAATCAAATTTCCAGCATCATCAATTTTGAAAGCGACCTTGTACAAGCATTATCTTACAAAGATGTAACAAATTAGCAAGCAAATTCTACTAAAACCAATTAAAATCTAGCAATTGTTCATTTATTCTCTTACTTAATTTCAATTCCACAAAAGGCTAACAAACAATATTTCTTCAACTTAAACATCAATTCTTTTGTTCGAAAAAAAAACATATTTATATACAATTATCTCTTTAAGTCTGCTCTGGGGGCATCCTTTTAAAAGTCAATTTCAAAATATAAATTATATTGATAAATTTAAAATCTCTGTTCTTCCACTTTAGTTATTTTGCACTATAACTATACGTATAGAATTATACATAAATTGTGAATCTCTCCTTTTCTGCATTTTGAATGAATAAACATGAACAATTCACAAAGTGAGAGAGACCCATTTATTCCCTTTGAATGCCAAACAAATGAAATGGAATTGAACTTCAATTTTGAAATACTTAAATTAACAGACAAAGTGTATATGTGATGTTGCATAAAGTTAACCCCCTGTCGCACTTCGCTTTGCTTCTGATGCATCAACAGTTATGAACAACACATTTACCCAATTGCTTCCGACAGGTCGTGGCCACCGTATTATAAATTACACAATCACTATTCGGCCATCTCACTGACATTTGACATTTGCGCCATGTGTGTGGCTTACAGGTTGGCAGTTGCAGTTGGAGAGAAAAGGCATTCGTTGAATCAATTACTTATAGGTATGTACATACGCGGCCAGATGTAATAATTTGTATGCCATTCGCTATTCTGGTATACATATATGAAATTCACCACACCGCAATTTACCGTTGATATTTCAAATGAAAATTTTCATACATTTTGTGTGGATGATGGAATTACATACATACCTACTTACTTATTTATTAATATTTTTTTTTTGCCGTGCATTGTTTGTTGCCTACTAGCCCGCCATGGAAATATTATGATGATGTAACACATTACAAAAAAATTCAAGGAAAATCCAGGAATGTTCTTCACAGAATAGGGTATCTTATACTTTTTCCTTTAATTTTATCATTTCTACCATCATGAGTACTATTGTAATAATTAACAATGACCAAAAGGACTTGAAATGCTGGTTTCTGAGTAGTAGGTACATGATTTTTTTTGTGGCCGTGGTTTTTTATGAATATTCCAGTACCCTCTTCTGCTGAACATGTGGAGATTACTTTATTATACATGTGAATTGCTGTAATTGTACAACATTCGCTGCAAGAACGAACCCACCACTTAGCAGTCATAATATTTTGTTTACTTTTTTATTTTTAAAAATCTGTTTAAAAAAACAGACAGAACAGAGAATTCTTTTTGACCTGAACTTCCGATGGAGTTTAAGTTTATTTAATTTTAATTTTTAAATTTTAAATTTGTACGACTGTGTACATTCAAAAAAAGAAAACCGTGCCCTACTTCGAGAAGAGTACGCACAATACCCCTGCCAGAAAAAAGTTTATGGATGGAAGTGGAAGCAAAACAAAATATATTACGGCTATCGCGAATAAAAATTTCCCACAGAAGTTTTTACAACGTCGAAACTGGGAACTACAATTTTGGTGGAAGTTACTCTCAGAGTTTATTAGTATTTAAAACAAAACAAATATTCCATGGCTACTTTGCTATAATTTTGATCGACCGAATTAAATCTGAGAAGCATTGGAACATTTATGTCAATTCCAAAAGTCTAAGCCACGATAGCCTTAAGACCACAGCTCTTCAAAAAGCCACACCAGCATCTAAATTGATGAGCCAACCCTACCGTAGTGAAACGCATTTGGGTAAAAAGTGCTTACTCTATTGGATCATCGAACCTATTATGTCCGTCAGTTTTCCCTTGCGAGGAATAGGGCCCCTAATACTTCTGCGCCCCTTCCTGTACGGTTCCCGGAGATGTATTTAAGCTCTCTCTAATTCTTCTCCAGTTGTTCTATGCGTAAGAGGGTTCCATTGCATCGCTATTCGCAATGCACTCGTTACTTTCGAAGCGTATGAATTCACTGCCACTTACGTCTTCATATGATATGTTTGGGACAAAAAATTCTCTAGATATTTCACAGACATCTATTTATGAACGCTTGCAGCTTTCTAGAACAGTAGAGTTCTAGATGCAGTGGAAAAGCTGCAAGCAGTACATCACTTATCACCAACAGGAACAATATTAGTGACAGTGTACAGCCTTGTTAAACCCCACTTTGAATTTCGAACTCCAACATCTAACAAACAAACAAACGAAGACTCCACCTTGGATACTTCTACTGCAATGATCCCAGCGATCCAACAAACTCAGACATCACTTGTCTCCTACGCTTCATTTGAAGCTCCAACTGGTTCAACGAGAGAGGTTGATCAACTGATCCATGTGGTATCACAACGGACCAAACTCTGGTCTACGTGTGTTGGATTTCCCAACCAACAGCCACTTTAACCTAAACTAACCTAACCTTGGACTTCAAACTAAAATTCGGTAAGTATGTTAACTCATGCAACTTCACTTAGGCTATGTTCAGTTGCCAGGTCAATGTTAATATTTTTTTTTTTTTATTTACTTAATTTACAAATAACATGATCTTCAAATTTCTAAATCTTACCGGTAAGTTATCAAATTTCAGCATTTCTGTAATTTACAGTAACAAATCCACTTAATTCTTCGACCTACATCAATTTCTGAACTGTATACCTTTATCTCGCGATCTGTAAAAGTGCAATGCATACATGCACAACACATTTCAAAAAGCCATTTGTTGTTTATTGGTATCTACACATCCATTTCCGTTCTTAAATTATCCTAATATTGATCCGGAAATCTCATTTGCAAGTCTGAAAGCATAAATGAAAAGGTTTTGTAACTATAGTTGTCGTTGTCAACGAAGAAGACTGCGAAAGATATCTTGGTGGCAAGTACGATCGGAATATTTGACGCCTTTCAAAAGATACAACAAACAAGGGGAAGAAGTTTTGTTTTGTTGTCTTTATTTGTAATGTTTGCATTAGGTAAACCGGTCACGTTAATTTTGAAAAAAAAGATGATGGTCAGCGGTCGTTTTGTTTGGTGACATTTAAATAAATCGATCGTCAGATTTGGATATGGGAGTAATTGATGATTAAGGTATGTCTAAAAGAAAATAATTTGCTTTTGGGATAAATGGCATAAGGAAGTTTCTTTTCACTATAATATATTTATATTAATATATTAACAGCCTTATTATGGCACATTCGGTAGCAAAAGTTCAATGTTTGGAACTTACGAAATTTATAAACACATTCCAAATGTAGGCTTTAAACGAAATAGTGAACTTTATGTATCACTCCCAAAAACACTTATATATTCCTATTTGATGATATAAATTCAATTCGCCGTCTTGTTCGATAGTCCGTTTTATCTTTGACCAACAGAAGATAAATATGTAAATTGGAAAATCTGTTCAAAAATTTACTCTGAGCAATTTTGGTTGACATTAATTTTTATTTAATGTTTGCCTATTAGAAATAGCTTTGTCACCTTTGTCCATTTTCTACACGCAAAAGATCATCGCACCACTGCAACAGATCCAATTCAAATTAGTTAATTTACCAAAAAGGCACCCATAGCCTGTTTGTATTTGAAGAGTGAATACAAATACAAATTTTTTGGACGATAAGGCGTTCTCGAGATAAGGATTAAAATGCATTTTTCAAAATGGCGGCCAACGAATAACATAGTTCTAGTACCGGTATTTTTTGCTCTTAAAGTATATTTTTTTACTGTGGTCATTTTGATTTGTAAGGCATCAATGAGTTTTGGTAGATAAGGGTTGAAAGCCCTAATCGAAGCCATCATTAGCAAGCGTACTCAATCCATTCATACATTATATATTTTAAATAGCAACTCTTATCAATTAGTCAACACCGAGCTCGTTCAATTATCCATTGTTTGCATAGTTTTTATACAGAAAATTATGAGTATTAATATAAAGGAGAATATTGATTTTTTCAATACACCCTATTACACCTATACATTATTTTTTTTTTAATAGAATAACTTATATAAATATTGTCAATGTTCCATAATTGATTTCATTTCATACACTGATAAAGAGGAGTTATTTTTTAATTGATATTTTGCTCGCGAAAAGTTCTGCACCAGTTTAAATACAAAAAAAAGAGATCTACAAATAAATGGACAAAGGATTAAATTCTCAGTTGCATAAATATTATTATTATTATTATTGTGCTGTATAGTGTATGTGGGTTAAAAGGACATGGACACTGAGACCCATTTCCAATGTAGACATTGTATTTTTATACTTCTATATACACTTTGTGTTGACGTCATATCGACGTCATTTTTGTTGGCTGATTATATATTCTTGAATTTATTCTGTGGATATATATAATTATGTATATATTTTTTGAGGTTTTATTTTAACCTACCTTGCTGTGATAAATGGAGTTTATGCCATTGACTTTTTGTTTGTTGGTGTTGTTGTTGAGTGGGTGAAGAAACATTGTTATTATACAGCAATTTTTTTGTTTGTTGTTGTTTGTGTTAGTGATTGAGCTTTTGTATTTATATGGTTCAAGGGCAGGAATTATGCTCCAAAAATTGTCATAAAGATTTTATTTTAGGTGAAAGGATAACAAAAGACCTACGAATATAAATGCATTTTAACAATTAAATAGGCCATATGCCTTTATATATACTGTATCTTAAGTTTAAATTAGTTAAATTTAAAATTAGATAACTAAGCTTCTAAAAAATATATGTAAATTTCTTTCCAAAAATGTCATTCGATTAATTCTAGGCCAAACAGTTATAAAGAAGGTAAGAAAACAAAAGCATTGAATTCATTTAGGAATCAACGGTTAGAAAGTTTGATATTTTTTAAATTGTCTCTACCTTTTCTACTTATGATTTGTATGGAAAAAATTGGCGATGAGAAAGCTCTAAACGTTAAAATTTTGAGCTCGTATATTTTTGAGAATCTTTGTTGTATCCAAGCAAACAATTTTACATGGTATCAACGGTTTTGCAGCCACTTCGTATAATTTGACTCACCCTAATGTAAATCCATCTATCTAATGTTTTAGTCGTTCAAACAAAATCATAAACCACATTCAAATACTCCCCAAAACATTACCACATGATATTCAGTAACAGTCGTTAATCACGTAATTTATAATTTTTTTTTTCTTAGTTGAGCTATGTATACTTTCATACTTTCCCCTAAAACAATTAAAAATCATGTCAAGACAACTAGTAGATTAGATTGAAAACAGATTTAGAGAGGCAGTTACTAATTCTATTCTCCATCTAATCTTAAGTGCACCCCTTTAAAAAAATTACACAAGTCATTTCAATCCAATCAAAGCGCCCCTTTTTTTAATAGATCCAAATTTATTTATATACAAATAATATACAACATTCATATCGCATCCTTCTTTTAATCTTATTTATTTTATATTGAAAATGTCAATCTGTTCGATTTGATAAATTTGTAATGCATGCATAAAAAACTAGTTACAACAGTTTCTTAAATCCTCTTTGACATACAAAAACCCAAACCCTTGGATTTGATTTAAAATTCAATTATTTCAATTGCATTCCTTTCAAGTAATTTACTGAATATATAGATAGAAAACCAACATTGGAAAATAAAGAATTGATATAAATGCGGTGAAGGGCAACAAACCCACCAGAAACAGCTGTTCTTTTTCTAGAAGAATATCATTTTTCATCTTTTTTTCGTGTGAAAATAGTTTAAAATATTGCACTTTTTGACAAGTAGTATTTATGTAAGTAATCTTGAGTGTAAGCTTTAAAAAAAATTTAGTGATTGTGATACACCAGCAACCAGTCTTAAATTAAAAAAAAAAATTTAAGTTGAGAAAACTAGACCAAACCATGTCCCAGAGAAAAAAAAACACATTGCCTTCTATCGTTCTTCTAATTTCATCAAAAGTTTGATCATAATTTGCTTGATGGAGTCAAAATAATTAACCATTCTTCTGATATGATTGCACTTCACAGACAATTTGAAGTGCAGCAATTAAACTAAACGTGTATGTTTTGCAAATAGCGCGCGGCGAACGATCTGTGTAACCTCTATAAATTTATGAATAGTTCAAGTCGTTATGTTGTAAAAAAAAAAACTTTGTGTATATTTTTTTTAATTAGTAATTAATTTTAGTTTTAAGATAAATAGCTAAAAACTTAATTTGAAAAAAAAAAAACTAAAATAAGATAGCCAACGCAATGACTCGCAGACGTCAAATGCGGACTACTTTAAAGTTTAGTTGTACGATCGTGTATTCGTCAATATTTTAACAATCAAGAATGCCACCAAAAATTACTTACTTACCAGATGTAGCAATAAACCCCAATTTTCTTTGGGATATCTCCTTGTTTCGCGTTTAAACCAAAGCTTACCCATAAAAAGAGTTTTTGCAGTCAATTTTTATATCCAGAGTTAACTGCGCTAGTTTGGTGAGTGGATATGATGATTTGATAGTGACGCACGCGTCGTCTTGTGATGGATTGTGAATCGTGATTTCCATAGTTTCGTACATCTATTTCGATAGATTATTGACAAGTGATGGTTGAAATTAATCCTCCACTGAAAAACTACTTCTGGGTTAGCTCTAATTTAAATTCTTTACAGAAACTAACTCAGACTTAATTCACCACTGAAAAACTGGCCCTAAAAGACGTTATCTATTTTTTGGTACAATATGACTGACTACAGTGACTACTGTCATTTGTGTAATCTTCACCGTTTTTAGAGTGGACTCGTTCACAGGTGGTCAACATTATTTTTTATTGATGTCGAAGAACTTTTGAGCCGTAGGTTAAGGATTTCACAGCCACTAGTTGCTTCCCTCGCATAAATTATGTTGACCCTAAAGTTAAAATCGATCGATATAAAATCACTCGCTAAATTGAAACACTAATTCTTGAACTATAATAGCCCACCATGCCAAGGAATTAATATCATTGTCATTGACATTTGGCAGTTGAACGCGCAAACCAAACGAACAAATTAATTTGCTCAAGAGATCATTTGAAAGTTGATTTGACATTTATAAGAGGTTATTTTTAGAGTGCTTGTGTGAACCATCGTAGAGCGTATAGATACGAAAGATATTAAAATATTATGGTTCCGAAATTAACCGAAAGTTTAATTGCGGATCGCAGCTTCAAGCTGATACATAATATACTCTAAAAACTATAACTACAACTATGGTAAGTTTTTGCAACGTTAAAAGAGGAGTCGTTTACAGCCAAACAAACAACAATGATGGGTTTCATTTTCTTTTGGCATAATAATAAACCTTTCTGTCTTGAAGGTGGGCTAAGATGTGGGTGTGCTGAAATTGCACTTAGCATAGAGAAAGGGGAGGACAAATTTATTGAAATTGAATTTTGAAAATAGAAAGGCACATCAGTTATGGAAAGTGAGAAACTAGTTCAAACGTGTTTGTTTAGTGTTTTATGTCCCTTGTCATATATACGGAACGGAAGTGTATATATTTTTGTTTTGTATAAAAAAAATGATTCGTACAAGGTACGGGGACATTTTAAAACTAGAATCAATAAAATATTTCAAAAATTAAATTAACAATTGCTTCAAATATCAAATTCAGATATTTATTTTATTTGTTCATAAAATTGGCAATCACATCTAGAACACTTATTACACTAGTTTACAACCAAAATGGAAGTTTGCTTCGCTGCTTTTAATTACCTATAGATACAAAACCCCGCTAAAAAAGTAAATCAAAACATTTTGTCTCAACGGGTTTTTCAAACTCAAAATAATACGAAAATATTATTAAATTTCAATAAGTTTTTCTTCATTAAATCAATCAGATTTCACTATAGACATATCTGGTAAAACTATATGTATTTTGTTTGCCTTTAGTAAAATTTCATAGCAAAATAACTCGATAACCGTAACTTTTTTTTATATATTTTTTTTCTGTAGGGCTGGTACTTTTAAAGAATCGTGTTGTGCTGGTCAAAATCGAAAAATTTCAGTCTCATCTCAGAAATAAGGCCCCGATCCAGAAATTAAATAAGTGCGATTTAAATTTTACTGCAAGAAATATTCAATTTTATATTTTAAAAACACATCTAATTACTTTCTGTACTGAACACAACACCGAGTCTCTAAGTAAGTTCCGGTACAAAAACTATCGTATCGGATGCCTAGGATTTGGTCTCGTCGCGGTGCCATCTCCAACCCTTTTTTTACGAAGATGTGGTCAAAAAATACAACAAAAAAATGATATGTACAACGTACGTGTCGTGTACGTACAAATCTAAATCTTATGCATGTATAGTAAATACATAAGTACGGGTTTGATTTAGTTCAATTTAACTTTTTACATCTGGCAACTCTACCCCCTTATGTACATAATACAGTATAAAAATAAAAACAAACAAGTACAAAATACGTGAGCAAACTATCCAAATTACGCCAATGCAACTCCATTCGTATTCGAAAAAAAAAATAACTTAAAAACAAGAACAGTTACAAAACTTTCATATACAAAAAAAAATATATACCTATATTGTTTAGAAAGCGCAAGGAACCAGTCGATAACTCAGGGCCTGCATTTTCGGTCCGTATGTTGATATAAAAATAAATGAATGAAGTCCATCGAACTTCACCATTTCCATGCCAATTACAAGACATAGCAAGGATACAACAAACAACAGCTCTGTACTCATTCTTTTTAAATAGCAAATTGTATAGATCTACATATAGGTATATGCAATTCCTTTATATCCATACGACGATTTCCAAAAGGGAAATAGCTGATGGCCATCGACTATGACGAGCGGGCAGGTTGGAAGCTACTCTATAAAATGGAATGTTTGGAGAAAATATGCAAGACCAACAAACCTTGCCTGCCAAATGGACAAGAACAGGCGTCGATGGTGTGCATTTTAAAACTGAACTCAAAACTGCTGGACCGAAGGAAGTTATTCTTTATATTCTATCCCGTATATAGCTCGGTTTCCGTGTGTCCCAGCCAAACACACTGGAGACCCATCATCAGCAACGAACCCTTTTTCTCCTAATTGTATGCAAGGAAAAAATGTTCTTTTCCTAAGGCAAATATGCATAGTTCGTTTTTCGTTAAGCATTTTGTGTAATTTTTCACACGTATTTTTCAGATCCAAAATGGAGTCTGCATGAATGTAGCATACTAACAATGGTCGTCGTAGCCGGGTCATTTCAATATGGACTAACTTTTATGTTTTATTTATTTTTTTTTGTTTGAGTGGCCATAGCGTCCTATTTTAAAGTTTAACTTTAGGGATTAAGTTTTTAATTTTTTTTTTATAATTAAAATACATATTTAATTTTTTGTTTTATTTATTTACAGAGTTTGGGAATATTAGCGTCCATCCCCGCCGCACTACTTATATTATCGTTATTTGGTTTACTGCTATATTTATTGACAAGATGCTGTGATCGAAAGCCGAGGAAACCAAGCGCACAGAGATGTCAAAACTGCACACTGGTTATCATCACATTGATGTGTTGTGCAGCGATTGGGTTAGGTAAGTGATTGTTTTTTTTTTATGTGTTCAATAAAAAAATTAAATAAAATTATTTTAAAATTATCATAAAATAAATATATTTGGATAGTTTGGCAACTCTATACTTGCTCATTTTATATTTCAATGAGGCTGGTTTTGTTTTGCTTTATTTAATTTTTGAACTGAACTCTGTTCGGATAACTTTGTTTTTTTTTTTTTAGGAATGAGTTTTGTTAAACAGTTCATTGTTCAGGTCTTTGATATTATAGAAGTTGCAGAAAACTTTTTAAGTATTTCGTTCAGAATAGTCTTTGGACAGAGCTGAGTGGAAACCTTTTTTTAAACTCATTTAAGCTTTAATAATCTAATTGAGTAAGGAAACATACATACTTGACTTGTGTAGGCCCCTAATATGGTTAACGAACCAAACAATCGACTCTAGTGTCTACTCAAATGTTTCGCAAAATTTCTATTACCATAGTAATATTTTATTAGCTAAGGAAAATTAGAAAAATTAAAAAAAAATGTCTTGGAAAAAAACTAACAATGCTGAATTTTGGTTTAGTGCTCTTTTTTGACATCTTAATAATATCCAAAAAAGTACCCTAAGGGACATTTTGGAGAAACTTTTTTTAATGACCATAAAATCATTTGAAATATTCATTTTGTATGAGATCAAGGAAAAAACAGTTTCTTGTTGCAAAAAAAATAATTTTAAATTTTAAAACATATTAAATATGTATCTGATATATTGCAACATTTGTTGATTGAAGCAAGGCGTATTTGGGCTTCGGATTGAGTGCGTAGTATATGTTAATAATAAAGATCGAAAGCGCGTATTTACCCCTGGCCATCGAAAAACGCAATTTTGTTAAGTTCTTTTTTTTTAAATTAATTGTGCTAGACCTTTAAATGTGCTAGTTGCTAAAGACTTCAAAATAAAGCACACTAAACCTAAATTTTGCTTTTTCGGAATTTTTTCAAAGTTCACCATTTTTTTGTCAACACACCACAGTTGACAAAAAAATGGTACGAGAACCCAAAACAGAAATAAAGTTATATAAACTTAGTCCAGTTTATTTACAGTGGGTTATTTTTAATCCATGATTATCCAAACTTTTAAATCAAGCGATGAACTTTTAAGTTATTTTTTTTTTCAGAGAATCCATAGTTTCCATGATCAACGATTTCGTTAAAAAAAAATAGTTTATAATTTGAAATTAAACTTTTTTTTCTAATTGCAGGTTTATATGGGAACGATGATTTCCACAATGGCTTGTTGCAAGCCTTTAGTTCCGGTAAGCAAGTTGAAGGACTTGTAGGAAATTTGAAAAAACAGGTAAGTTATTAGCGTTATTATTTAAGGCTCTCAAAATATAAGTTCTTTATATTGGTAATAGGCAAACGGCAAAGACTTTTCAGAAAAAAAAACTTAATTCGTATAAAGTGTAAAGTACCTACCTTCCTAATTAAAATATGCTGGCATATGTATCTGCTGATGTGTTGTTAAAATGCAGTTGAAAAATTGAGGCTCATTTTTTTAAAAACTAAATGAACAAGCTTTCGATGTCTGACAATTTTAATTACGTCATCGACATAATATAATAGTTGCTGTCTATTCCTTTTATTAGCTTCTGTTCGAATACCTCTTTTTCCGACAGCTCACAGCTTTTCAAAACCAATATGACCTGAATAATTTATAGACAACAACTACTAATATTCAAGGTACAGAGGTACAGTTTGTTTAATAAATTATTTTTCCCATCACTAGCGCTAACGTTCAGGAAATTATTTGTTCCTCCTCGTTGTCCACAATATCCTGTTACTTTATTTGCTAAAACATAAAAAAAAAACTAATTCTATTCATCAATTTAGGACTAGGTACATTTCCCATTTGTCTATCCTGTTCTATCCATTCTCTCCCTCTCTTTTTTTTCTGTTCAATACACAAATATGCAACGAAAGGCTTACAAATTGACCAATTAGTGTATCCGTGTTTTTCCCGTTATACACCATCTCCATTTGCTGTTCGTTCATGTTTCGATTTAAAACAAGTACAATTTCAAAAAATAAAACAAAACCAACAACAAAAAAAAAGTTGAAATGAGAAAACATCCGATAAATAATTCTTCAGCACAAAACTCTTCTCCACACACGAGCAATGATGATGAAGCCAACACACATAAAATCATATAGAAAACATTTTGAGCCTAAAAGTATGCTATTCTACCTACCAACAACCAGGCAGAGTAGGTTCCCTTTCTCTCTCCAGCATTCATTGTGAACTTATATACATAAAAAGGAAGAGTAGTATTACGGTCATTTAAAATTTTCTCTGCCTGACACTTACTTTTAGTTTGGTGCTACATTGCTGGTACAGTGACCCACATGAGTATTGTTACTAGCACAACATTGGTCCATGGGCATATGATGTTATATGATTGCTGTCCATCGGGATGAGGTCACACATAATAAATTCATTCCATAAGAAAAACTTTACAACCTTGTACATCTTCAATTTGGACTTGTAAGTCAAGTATTAGAGCGGGAAAAATGAGAAGAATATGCTTTGAGGGAATAAAACACGTGCCGAAAAACGGAATTATTTCGTGTATACCTATGAAGGTAGGTATAGTTTTTAGGAGATTGAACACACCCTCATCTGGTTAAATGACCCAAGGGCAGGCTTTAGCATTGTAGAAGTGCCAGTACGTGATATGATCCCCAGCATTGCTCGTATTTCTTAATAAATTATTAATTTTTACATTGTAAAATATTAAAGCAAAATGGTGCATTCAAAAGCAACGAGAATAGAGTGAGAATTTCAATCTCAAACGCTTATATAGCAAAAATGTGTTTTTTTTCTGTTGTTAATTTTTGTAAATTTTAAATGAATCTTATCCATCTTCTTGCTAAATTGTTGTGGTAAAAAAAATTGACAAAAATATTTTTTCGTTAAGAACTTAAATTTAAATATAGGGCTGGGCACTGCTGGCACAAAATCGCGGTCTTATTTTATTTTAAAAATAAGATCAAGAAGATTGTAGAATATAAAACGAAATAATACAAATGTGAATGAAATGTGTTTTACTTTTTCACCCTGACTCCACATAGTATACCTACAGATGTCTAGCATTTTTTCGTACGTATTTCCTTAACGAATAATATTATTTTTTTTAAATAAAAGATGTAGTAAACTTTCAGGCGGTTTAACTTTTACAAAAAGTATAAGTCATATGAAAAAAAAGTGGTTTACAAAAAGGAAGATAATTAAATTCTGAGTACTTACTAACAAATTTCTTGTTTTTTTTTCTTGACGGCGAACATTTTTTGCACAAAACTTTTTTTCACAATTTATTTTTTGACTAATTGTTTATTTGAACGCAGAATAAGTTCAAAAAAAATTTTACTTGGTTTCTTCGTTTGGTTCATTTATTTATCGTAGAATGATAATTTTTTTGCTGACAAAAATAAAAAAAAAAAATCTTTTTCCGGCATTTTTTTACAATGTTTATTATTTAGAAAACAATTTTAACAACAAGAAATTTTTGTTTAGGATTAAAATGAATTGAAAACGAAATTCCATTTCATAAAACTCGCATTAAAAAATAATGAATAATTTTTATTCAGTTCTTATTAGAAATCGGTAAAAGTAAAAATTGAGTTTTTCGTTTCACGCGACACGTCTGTTGAAAGTTGGCACTCCCTAAATCTCGAATATGCAAAAAGTGAGATCGAAATTTATCGAAAAAAAAAAATTTCAAAAAATTGTCCAAAATATTTTGTTCAAAAAATATTTGCAACAAATTACAAAACATTACAATAATTTTGGGTCTCTAAATTCCAACTTCGCGGAAAAAATATACTTTGCACAGCTCTGTTTTGAATATCTTTATGCACATAATAAGTACCTCAGCAAGGTGGAATGTCTCGTTTCCAAAGTGATATTTAAACGTTCAAACGAATTTTCGTCTTAAGATCTATCGATCTTAGTTAACGCATAACATGACATCTAACATCATTATAGCTTTTACTAATTACATATATTTAAACTCAAGTTCTGTTTCATTTGGCCGTCATTTAAAGTGTCACTTTGTTGGATCAACTTAAAGAGTGACGTATAAATTATGTGGATTAGATACCAAGCTACATAAATATATAAAGTTAAACTTTCTTACTTAAGATTAGATTTTTTTTTTGTTCTGATAAATCTTTAAGGAAAAAGACTGCTTTATCTTGAATGCACAACGTATACCACCTATAGGTAACATAGATTGCAGGACACTTTAAACAATGTTAAAAGAAGTTTTAAAATTCTTTCTCTTGTCATGTTTGCACTCACAAGAGTATGGGGTAGACCGGAAGTCTTTGCTCCATTGTCGCTAGCATTATACACAGAGGGAATATTTGAGGAGAGGATTAGATGCTGTGTGTGTCTGTCGCACCTTTTTTGGGGTCTGCCCTTATCGATGTTGGATATATGTACATATAGAGAACATGCAAGTTTCTGTTAAATTGGCAGAAGCGATGGCAGACTTGATGCAAGAAGAGATTTCAAGAACTTTGAACTTTCTACAAACTTTCTTGTTGTTTTTACTATTTTTTTATTTTGTGTTTTATTTTATTTTATGGGTCGACGACGACGACTATGACGACAACGACAATGATACTAGGGCGAAGCAATGCAAGTAAAAACGAAATAAAACCAAAGCTTTTATAGATATCTTTTTCTTATACGAGGATATAGAATGCCACCAGAAGCAGAGGAGTTTTTTGGGTAAAATTCCTTGGGCGTGTCGGCATCAAGGATATTATTGGTTATTGTTGTTGGTTAAAGTTTAGAGAGCATGTATGAGGCTAAATATATTTTGTGTAGATAAGGATTCATGAAGCCTCTTAAAATGCAAGACAGGATTTTCGTTTTGACCAAGTATTTTTTCTTCTTTTTCGCCCTCTTTTTGTATGGTTGGTATTTTGAACTTTTGTATGTTTTTGGATTCAGTAAAGCATATAAAAACAGGGACAGTTGAAAGAAAGCAAACATTTACATATGTACGAGTACCCATTTATAGAGAACTAAAGGGGTTTTTAAAAGTATAGGACTTTTCTTGATGACTAACTTGTAATTTTCAGTTTTGCACCAAAATGTTTTCCTGTCCTCCTTTCTCCAGGTTCAGTTTAAAGTAACATCAAATTGAATTCCAAAGTTTTGGGCATTTTAAACATTTTGGTTAAAAAAAAATTTACAAAGTAAAAAAAACAAGCAGTCAAGTGAAATTATAATCTTACGTAATAATTTGCACCTCCATCATTTTGTTCTCTAAGGCTGGTATTCGTCATCATCATTCATCATTAGGACGCCCAAGGGAAAGGGGTTTTTTGAGTTATGAGCACTCATAAAGTCTTATTTTATGCCATCGTCAGAAATTATTTGCCGCCATCTTGAATTTTTCAAGAAATTTTTGTGTTAAAAAGATTTTGTCCGTATTTTCAGCATTGAAAAGTTTTCAGGCCAAAAAATTAAAAAATAATATCTTTTGTGCCTTGAGCATCTTCGGCGTCTTCGGTGCTTCGAGCATCTTTAGGATCTTCGGGGTCCTTGGCGTTTCGAGTGTCTGTGGCTTATCTTGGGGTCTTGAATGTCAGATTATAATTTGTGAGATTGTGAATAAAACTTCCGACGTAATTTTCCTATCATCGAAAATTGTGGAAAGTGAATTGTGGTCACAGTTTTTCTGAAAATTTATTGAAATTTGGATGTTTGAGCATGCAAAAAAAATTTGGTAGTGTGACAATACATGAAGAACCCGCGTCCAAATTTAGCAATTTTGGTGAATTAAGTGAGATGACTCGTCAATTCACTCCACTCGAAAAAGCGATTTAGCTATCAAGTGGAATAAAAAAACGATGAAAACTTAAACAACAAAACATTTTAACGAACTCCCGCATTCCCTTTCACATGCTAAATCGATTTTAATGGAAATGTGAGTCATCTCACTCACTCTCGAATTATCTAAATGTCGACACAGTTCGTTAGTAATGTTATGATATGGAGGGGACCTAAAATTGCATACCGAATCCGAAAGGCTAGGAAAGAAAGTACTCTATTTTGACTCTTGGAGAATTTGTCAATTTCTCTCAAGAGACAACTGCCCTAAAATATAAGTGTTCCGCATGAATCTATGACGAATAAACGAGTACAAATTTGTCGAAATCTTTGACGATACTATTTCACTATTGCCAAGTGTATTAAAATTTATTTAATAACAATAGCTCGCAAGTTTGTCCAAACTGAAACGTGAATTGTCATAGAATTACCATCATTATCTGCATCGGTTGATCGACCTTAAATTTAATTCAAATTAAGCTACAAGTAACGATCTCGAAATGTTTACTCAAAAATGTCCTGTAGATACAGATACTCACCAAAATATTAATTTAATAAACTGCACAGAGTTAAATGATGAACTGTGTGCAAGTTTATTTCAATCCACTCCAACTATTAATTTGCATCCCTTAGGAAAAAAGCTTTTATTTTATTCACCAACAAAAAAAAAGTTATTTACATTCCGCTATACTTTAAAAAAATAACAACACAACAATAAAAAAAACGCAGAAAATGTATGTAAAACAGTACATACAGAACTTAAGCTTCGGAACTCCGTTTTGCCGGGTTCTATGGACGGAAATACTTATAGATGTAAATTCCTTTTAAATTTGGAGAAACTACCCCAAACATAGAAAACGGTCATTCTCCTTCATCCAAAATGAAATGGAAAAGAGATTAAATGAAAAGTAATTATTTGTTCTTGCACAAAAGATCTGGGAAATTAAAAAAAAAAAGTAAAAAGTATTAAAATTTAAGTGATTTCGGCCATGAAGTTTGACTGTCTAGGCGGCTTAGTGGATCACCTTAAGCCATAGTGTTCAGTCCGTTCGCTTGGTTCATCTATTCATTATAAAAATACAAAAAATAAAAAAAATTATAAAAGGACAAGAACTGTTATCCTTTTAGATGACGAGACGACAACGACATGAAAGAGGTATTAATTGAAATCGATATACAAACATATGTATATATATGAAGCACAGGACGTTGCACGTTGTCGTTTGGTTGGTTGGTAGGTACATTGGGTGCGCCATCATGTTGGAATTAAAAATTAACCAAAAGAGGGTCTTGCTTGCAATGGCTATGACACAGAATCAATAATATAACCTTTCCACGACACGAGGGTTCCCTTGCTCTTGCTCTTGCTGCTTTCGAAAAATAATTTCTTGCCCGAATGCACTGCAAGGACATTGACTTTTAAAAAGAATTAATGGAGTATTGGAGAAATATTTTCACTACTGCACTTGTGCACATCGGAAACATTTCTTCAACAACAACGACAAAAAAAAAAATAAGAGAGAAACCCCCAAGAGGAAAAACTCAATCGGGAGTTAATGAGCCGGCTTCTTGCTATATAATATATATACCGTTAAATGGAATCAATACTTGGCCGGTTATGATGTGTGTGTCGTTCTTGTGCTTGATGATTTTGTTGAGAGTTTCAACGACTTCATATGTACATTAGTGTGGTTCTTGTTATAATAATGCAAAATAAAAAAAAAATATATAATATCATTACATCCTCATCGATTATTTTGCTACACATACCTTTGCCAATATATACTTAAAGTTTTAGCTCCCTTCGATTATGGAAAGACGGCACTCATCATCTTTGAAATAATAGATCTTTATGAAAGTATTGCTAACAAACTCAAACCTATGAAAGAAATGGAAAGTCCGTCATGAACAAAACACTGGTACGGGTGTTTGCCAAAACGTCGGCAGAAGTCACGGCAAGACTTTGACAGAGGAAGAAAAAGAGATTCTTCTCGACCGCTTTGTTTTAATATTGTCTACCTCCTTGAAGCGCAATAAAATCGCCAATAATAGGGAGATCAAAAAATCTAAATCGACTTGGTTCAAGGAGGTGGATTGACTTGACAGAACTAGAACAAAAGCGATCAAAGTACCCACATCTACTTCTACATGTCTGCTAACTTAGCACTACGTTTACGACAAATTCACAATTAATGCGCCTAGTGCCCTTTCTAAATTTTGAAGTCACATCACATCTAGAAGAATTCCACAAAGAGGAGTTCTATCACCACATTTGTGGCTACTTGTTATCAACGATATTCTGATTGGATTGAACTATAGCTATGGTAAATTTCTCTCCACAAAATCTGTTTCTGAACGAGGAAATGTTGACTTTCGGTCAGCAATAACCGAACTGACACTTTTTACAAACAAAAAAAATGAGTCAATGAGTTTGTGGAGACAGAATCAAGAGATTTAAGGGCGGCTTTACTATCAGGGAAAATGCGGATACCAGTAATTGACATCTGGTTTTTTTTTTAAGCTAAGACAAAACTTCTTTGATCGCTAAAATTTCCGCCTGGAACAAACTTCAATGATTAAGAAGACGGAAGGATAACCTAAGTTTAAGCATATCTGAGTAAGACCACCCCGACCCGAGTTTTTGAGCCGTCAGTACAGATATGTATGTAATCATCTTACAGGAGACTGATCTGGAAGGAAAAAATTGCGCCACCTTAATGTTCATATAATATGTACATTTTATATGGTGTGTTTGTAAAAAATACCTCCAGACCAAAGTGTTGAAAGAAAAAAAAAATGTCAACATCCATCGTTGCAACATTATTCTTTCGGCAACTTTATGTACATTATTATAAAGAACTGAATGAATGAAGTGGGCTTAAGCTGCACTACGAAAAATGTTTTCCTTACTTTTTACATGCGGATGAAAGTCCCTGCTTAGGTTAATGGGCTGAATGAGAACGTTCCTTCATTGGATAAAAATGAATGTCTGATTCCGTGTTTTTAATTAAAAGATTTTCAAATGTTTTTATTTTGTTCTGATTCACGAATTTTACACTTAAAATTGTAGTTCTGTGTTATTTTATTTTAGCTGCACAATCAATGTACATACATATGTACTTAATAACGAACTAATTGTAGAATGATTTGAAATCTTGCAATCAGTCTAAAGAACCAATAAGCATTAATCTTCCAAAATGGCGGTTTAACAAATGATTTTAATTATTTTCTTTTAAATGGTATCCACCGTTCTAAGTATAAAAACTCATCCAAATATTCCCGGCAGGCATCAGCCACGCCTGTTGGAAGATTTCTGCCCAGATATAAGAAAAAAAAATATCTGTGCAGTTATATGGGTTATGGGTGAACATCAACGTGATGGCTTCAACAAACACTAAAAACTGTTAGGTGTACATAGAAGGAGCAGCAGGAAGAAACTATAAAGTATATGATTCCATTTGGCTGGTCTCCCATCCTCAACTCTACTCAGTACCCTAACTATATACCCATATACATATACTATATAAATGCAAGGAATGGATTTTTTTTAAAGGTTTTCTTTGCATCTACACTGCTCTTTAGAGTCTTTCCTTTTAGCCTTTGGAATAGGTATAACTTTTATAAGAATGAGGGCGATAGTTTTCTATAAAAGAGGAAGGAAAGTGTCCTGCACTCAATGGCGAACGAACACGGATGAGGATGATGTTGAGATGATGATGAGAGAAGGTGTATACGAAGGTATATGAAAACAAAATTTTATATTTGTATAGAAGAAAAATCTAAAAAAACACACACATGAGGCGACATCCACATCAGGGACAAAAGAAATGGTGGCACACATTCGTTGTACCTGATATTTTAAAGGAGATTTACCTTTAGTTGGGCAACAGGAAGACAAGAAGGGTTTTCACTAGTCAGCTGGATATATTTTCTCGATTGTATTATGACATCCTGAGGTTTGTTTGTCTTTTTTTTCCAAGTCCATTCTAAAGATGAGGTGCAAATTAGCTTGGAAAAGTGAATTTCTTCCGCTGTAAGTCTTTGATAATGCACACTTGGGGAGACTTATAAATTCATGGAATTTTTCGAAAACTGGAGAGTCTTCAGATCTTGGTGCAATGGTTAGGTTTTGATGGAAACCAAACACTATCTTATGTGGAATGATGCTGTTAAATCATTTATTAAAATTTTAGATTAAATGAGTGCTTGGGGAATTGTGGAGAAAATTTTTATTTCTATTCTTGGGAAAATGCATTCTACTTAAAATGTAGAAGAATTGACAATAGATTTTCCTTTTTTACACTACGAATTATTATCCTGCCAACTCTTTTAAGGGTAATGAAAGTCCTTTCTTCAAGAGTCAAAGCAAAAAATTCCAGTGGCCTATTTCACAAACTTACCAATTGTAGTTCAACCGATTTTTCGATAAATGTTAGGTTTTTGAGAATAGTTTTTTTTAACATTTGGGAGGTTGCTATTCTCTTAATTTTAATTTTTGTGTGTTTTCATAACAATCCGTACTAAAAATACAAAAAAAAAATAATAAAAATTCTAGGAATCGTTTTCGAGAAATTTGAAATTTTTGAAAACGGGTTTTTCTTAACATTTGTAAAGTGGTACCGTTGTAAAGTAAAGTGGTATCGTTTTCGAGAAATTTGAAATTTTTGAAAACGGGTTTTTCTTAACATTTGTAAAGTGGTACCGTTAATAATGCCTCAAATTCAATTTCTCTGCTTTGAAAATTTAAGAATTGAATACTTTTTTATAAATTTTAGATTCTTTTGCATAAAAATTATGATTCAAATCAGATGAACAATATTTGAGAAATTTCAAAAAAAAAAAAAATTATCTAATTCAAATGGTATTGCTATTTTCTGGCCTTGAAAGTACTCGAACGGGTTTAGTATCAAATGATCAAACTGAATTGAGGATGTCATTGGTTATATTTTTAATTTAATTATAAATCGGCGTATTCTCATTTATTATTTAAATTTAAACCAAAACTACTAATGGCCACCGTGAAAGCTGTGCCTTATTTCAAATACTGTTGTTGCCTTAAAATTATATCCTTCCACGCACCCACTCTCCATTTAATTACTGACAGTAAAAACGACTATGACAACCCAAAATTATGCAGAGGGGTTTCATTATTAATTGTAGATATACTAAATGGAATGACTAGATACTGTTTAGTCCCATCTTTGTATATGAAAAACATAGTACCATCATAGTGACAGTCGAATGGGGCGGCATCTAAAAAGTGAAGGCAACCATTACTCTAATTTTTTTTACGAAGAGATTGTCGAGGCTTTAATCGATATTTACTGATATTTTTTGGTCATGGCAATCCATATAATAGTCTCCTCTTGCTCAAATCAAACTCTACACCTAAAATTTTGCAGCGCCACCACAAGGCTCGGGGCAATATGAAAAAATACTCGCCATGCTAGTACTATGTTTTTAATATACAAAGGTCCTATGTGTACACTTAGAAAAATAACATTAAATACAAAATTTATGAAAATGCCCTATAAGTAAATATAAATTTAAATCTTATTCTTATTAATAAAATTTAATTATTTATTTATTTTTAACTCAATGGGAACAGAGAGCAATTGCCTTTGCTTTGACTTCGGGCAAGTCTTAATCCATGGATTTGTTAACCTGAGAATAAGATTTCAGATTTAATTTTATTAATAGAGTGGTTAATTTTAATACTCTCAATGATACTCCCAAAACAAACAGCAATTAAAAAAAAATTCCGAAATATAAAAAAAACTTATAAAATCCTTCAACTGAACACCAAGTACATACATATATGTATGTAGATCTAACACTTAGTGATAATGTTTTTAAGAGAAATCACCGTTAAAAACTATTTAGAATAAATAAAATTTGTTGAACTGTAACAAAAAGTAACTAAACTTATAACTAGTTCGCTACTGATGCGATACGAAAAGTCCCCTACAAAAACGACAGCGAAATTTTCGTTCTGCAACATGAGCGAAATTGAAAAAGGCTCCACCCACTTTTCGCACACATTTAATTAACTACTACTACACCATTAATAGTGTGCGGAAAAATTAAATTTGTTTGTTGTTTTCCGTTATATTTGCGTTGACAATTGGCTGCTTAATGGAGACCATCGAAAATTGTTGTTTCGCATCAGCAGCGAATTATAAAAAATTTATAGTATATGATACTCTCAGTGTACATTTCCTCATAAATTATAAGTGATTTAAATATAGTATATGGAATACAAAAAAAAAATTATTCACCTACATCTATCATTCGAATATTCCTATAATAATTTATTATTATTAATTAAATAGAATATTTTTTTTTTTGGCCAAAAAGACACTCCTCGACTGTAATGAGGTCATCATTCATAATTCAAAACGTAACAAAGAATAACAATGTTTATTTTCTGTTCTATAGAAATTCTACTTAATATTCACACAATTTAGTATACCTACAATGTTTTGAGTACCTGCTTTGGCAGGAACTTTTGCAAAGAGGTTTTCAATGATTCAATGCCCCAAACTGACCGTTTAATTGGAAACATGCTAAATTCTAATTAAGCTCATTCTATTTGAAAAAGGAGCTTTGTTTGACCTTCTCCCTTGGCATTACTGTTCAAGGTAGTGTTTTATTGCACTGTTCTTTTTTTGTATATGTAGTTGTTGTTGTTATTATGGAATGCATGTGGATAAAAAATCTATGAGTAGACAAAAGACGCTTACTTCTTCTTTGTAAGTAAATACATTATTATTTCATCCTTTCGAGTTGAATTTAAAATAGTTAATAATAATTTTTATCATTCTTACTGTTTTGCATATTTTAATAACAATTATCACTCTTATCGAAAAATAGCTCGAGACCTTAATTGTATAGAGGACCAATTTTCCTTTCGAAAGGTACCTAATACAACTATTTTACTTCTAAAATAGTTGTGAAATTTACTTCTAAAATAGTTGTATATTATATTCTTATTAGACTTATTCGGATAGAATTTAATTTTTCATTGAGTTTTTATGATTTAAAAGTTTAAATACTCTTTTGATATAGACATAGCAATGTTCGAATGTATTTTCAATTTTCCTTTTTTTAATCAAGCACTTTGTATTGTACAATTGAGGTGATTAAGGGTGTTTAAATATTTGAAATCTTGGACACAAAAGGGTGAATCACAATTGCCCTTAACTTTATTATTCACAAAACGAATGCAATTTAGCTTCGTTATCGCCACTAACTAACCCATTCCCCGTCAACCTCATACAAAAGAACATTCGACTATAGTTACCGGATATTAAGGTGGGAAAAGTTGTCTTCTATTTTTTGCATACAATTCTTCTTTCTGTCGCTGCGCTGGCAACGCGGCACGACGTTTGTCGTCTACGTCTACAGAAGAGGATACTTTATCATAACGAGGGGGCATCTTCTTATTCAATTGATTTAATGTTTGTGATTTTTTATTTGATGAAAAGAAGATTCATAAAATTTGAATTTATTTTTATTTCACTGATTTTAAAATAAGTGGCGTCTTTAAAGTTGAGTTGTATTCTTTCAGGTCACTTGTAACAAGTTCGTTTTTTTTTTTGGAATTTTTTTTTAAATGTAACTTTTTTGATGTTCGAATGTTTTCTTTAAATAAGTTATACATTTTTGGTTAGCATTATCTTACCTATATTTTGTTTAACCAATAAAGTTTTTTGTTTAAATAATTCAAAATTAAATTACCCTCGTTAATTTCGAAAACTATCCATCTCTTGCTCTTGAGGAGTATTTAAATAAATTTAACATTCCTCTTCTTACTCTTAAATATGATTTGTTCAATGAAGAAAATTTACCTTATTTTAATTTTCATAAAATTTTATAAAATAATTTTTGAACTTTCAAACTAATAAACCCCAAGAAATAAACTTAATTGCTGGTCCAATTCAAATCCCAATAAGATTATGCTCGGAAAACTTTAACTTCTTTCAACAAAAAAAAAATAAAATCAAAACTCTGCTCTGCATAAAAATATTTTTCCTACAAAGGTTGGTTGGTTTGCTTTTTTTTTCCTCATAAAGCCCAAAATATATGTCACCTCTAAATTTGCATTTGCAAATAATATTCTTCTTTGCTGTAGTTGCTGCACCCCTTCCCTATTCAAGTTGCAAAAACAAACTCCATAAGTTTTCAGGACTCTTTGGGAGGAAACCTGATGGAAATCACATAGCACAATTGAAACTTTTCTATCCTCTCTTCCTCATCCGGGTTCTTTTGGTTAGGTTTGTTTTTTGCATTTTTTTTTTTAGAGGGAAGAAAAAAAGACTAGATATATACTCCTTTTCATCCTTCTTAACTCATTCAAATATGGCTTGGTTAAGTTGACATAGCCAATAGAGAAAATAAAGGAGCCAGCTGGAGTGGGATAAAAATATGAAATGAAAATTATGAAAACCTCACTTGTAAAAAATGAGTATCATCATATCAGGAAAACCAAAAGTATAATAAAAGGGTTTGCCGAAGTTGTGCTGACTTACTGATGGATATATTATGTTTTGGAAACGAATAACAATTTAATTGAATTACAGACCTTTATTCGATGCGGTATGATTTTTAATAGTTTGTAGGAATCAAAATACGCTTTCGTTATTAACTCAACGTTAAAAGAATGAATGAATGAGAAATGGCTTTTAAAAATTTCTCTAAAACCAAATATTCTGAAAGCACTGAAAAAATCCGAAATCCCAACATCCGGAAAATCGAAAACACTGAAAATCCAAGACAATTATTATCCCGAAAACCAAAATTACAAAATCAAGAACATCCAATACCAGAAGAAAATAGCAAAAACCTGAAAACTGACATCTAGAATACTCAATTTTCAGAAAATGTGCCCCGTAACTACTATTTAGAAAAGATTTGTCGTGGGTATCTTGATTCTTATTTAAATTCATTTGTTTTGTGTTGGAGAGTTTTTAGAAATGTTGTTGAGTTTTCGAACAAGGTCCCCATTGAATGCAGAACTATAATCGTCTCAAGATAATTTCATAAACAAACGAAAAATAGATTTCCAACAGTAAAATGGAGAAGTCATCGACCATTTTGAATTCTGTTGTCAGTTCACTTTCGCTGGAACGTTCGATAACGAAGATGAAACGAAAATCATTAAATCGCAATTATAAGAGCGTACATTTTTAACTTTTATGAGCGTTCGTAAATCTTAACTGATATTTATTTGTTAATAGGTTTATCAGTATTTTAAGTTATCAGCGTTTTGTGAATACCAGCCTAAGACTCTTTCTTGTTTGTCTTGTAATGTCCCTTAAGAAAAAAGAGCAAATGTATGTCAGATTATCTTAAGTAAAAGTTTGTTTCTCTAGCTTTTGAATTACATATTTCTATTTTAAAAAATTGGATTTAAAGAGTTCATCTTCGCCGTGGATCGCTGAATATAAAATGAAAGATAAATAAATTATTATACGTATTTATCTTATGTATGCTTGCTTAAAATGAACTTAAGATACGACCTACTGCTTCGAAATTATATACGAGATCACAAAATGGCTTTGTTTTATTGAGAAAGAGAAAGAGAGAGAGAGAGTGGGTAGTTGCAGTCGAGGGAATTGAATTGAATTCCATTACAGCTACTCTAAATTCCTTTTAATAAATTCTCGTCAAAGTGCATTTAAACAAACTCACATAGCTAGGTATACATCATACACTAGAACCTATTCATCATTGCAATTGCAAACAAAATCCTTAGGATAAGTTTTTGGGTGGCATCTGGTATGTACTTTGGGTGCGACGGGACATGCGACTATCCTTATATGTACCAAGTAGCAGCGCGGTGGCGGCACCCACAACCTGACAGTTAGTCCTTTAACGAATTAGCTTCATAATATTCATATAGCTATGTGAACTTACGTGACTGGAATGGCGCATTGCATTTAGAAAATGCAACCAAACACAACAATGTCACTCGCACAGTTTGAGTCAGTCAGACGTGTATAAACGTTTGTTATCCCCTAATGAAATATAGCAAATTGCCGTCATTATTTTCAAAAGGCCACCCATCTACGTCCACCACCACCGGCAGACTCTACCTCACGTGCATAACTTGCTCCTGCCTGCATTCCGGGCGCATTGTCTCTACGACTTAATATGTCGCCTGTGTGTCCTGCAGAGTTACTCAAATGATAACAAGAAATATAAAAAAAAAACTCTTGTCATGTAGAGGGGAGTTTTGGCGGATGGAAAACTATTAGAGTCTTATAATAAGCTCATGTATATATCCGCTTACAGGACTAGATGTAGAGAGAGTTAAAATAATGCACCCAAGAAAGAATGAAAAAACAATGATAAAAAAAAAAGCTCATTTAATGGCACTGACTTATGCACAAGGACAAGGATAAGGGACGGTTATAATGTGAAAAAAGTCAGTCGACCGGCGGCTTCAAGCTTGGGTCTCTGGCAATTATGTCATAATCTTTTACATTTCAATTTTGTGTGAATTTAATTGTGATGTGACACAAGTGGTTTTAGTTATAATGACAAGTTGATTTTTGTTTTTGTTACAAAATCTAGAAATTGAATGCATTCAAATTCAAATTTTGTTTATTAAGAACAAAAATTCCTAAAGTCTTTTTCTTAGCTTCAAACTTTGTATAAATAAGAGAACACCTTGATCCAAAGCTAAAGTCTGAGTTCGGGAATCAATCGATTCGTTCGGAAAATTAATTTGAACAAACAGTAAGATCACCTTGTAAGTCTAATTTAGTTTGGTGTGAAATTTTGTTTTTTGTTCTTGTTCTAATTTGTATTGTTTCCCCTATGGTTCTGTTTGCGACTCTTACCATACCTTACCTATGGTTCTGGTTGCGACTTTTACCTTACTCTACCTCCTCTCCTCCTTTATTCTGTCCCTTAGAATAGATGTGCCTCCTGCCCTCCATTATTTTTGAGCACATACTCGAGATATTTAAATTCTTTTACTTCTCCTTTCTTCTCTACCCTCCATCTCATGTCTACTGTTGCGTTCCTCCTTTCGTGAACCTCATACTTTGCATCTTTCTTTATTTTACGCCATTAAAATCACATCATCTGCGTATACCAGCGAGCAGATTCTTTAGCCACTCACTTTTAGCTCTTCCCAGCTTCAATTGTTAAAAAGTATTGGGCTTATCGGGTACCCTTGCAGTGCTCCTCCCGCTTTCACTCAACTCGAAAACCTCTTCCCACTCTCTCTAAAAAAAACTCTTTCATAATCCTCCATCATACTGAGTCAAACGCACCTTTTAAATCTATAAACGCAGTGTTGCTAGATTGCACTTCTCCTCTGCAACCTCTCTGGTGTTCCTACTCTTCTTCTGAAACCCATTTGATTTGGTGGTATCACCTCTTCGTTAAAACAGCCGTATGTATTTAAATATTTTACATATTTGGATCGTTTTTAAAAAATAAAATTTTTCATATATTTCCAACAGAAATCTGATTGATTCATTATGAAAAACATATTGTTTAAAAAAAATGTTTTGACTAAAACATCTTATACCAATTATTATAAATCCGTATTTTTTAAGAATTTAAAGTTTTGTTGTATTGCTTAAGCTTATTATTTTATTGACTTTTCCTAACATGGTCTTTTTTTGCAGACTGAATCCATTAAAATTAATCTTGAGACCAAAGTCCAAAGCTACAATCTGGAAGAACAAATTGACAAATCGAAATACAATCAAACAGCTGTTACAATCCTGCTAGACACATGTCGTTTGGTGCGTGATAATACCTCTCGAGCCGTTACCAGCTTAGACAACATGGTTCTATATTTTATGAAAACGAAAGGAACTGAAAATGACACATCGCTCAAAGGTGTTTTGCATGTAAGTTATAGATTAAAATTACTAAATCATTCAATTCTTACAATTTACATCAATTTTTCTTTTATATTTTTCAGCTTGGCGAATTCTACGAGTCAATACGTTGGCCAGCAACACTTGGTTTTCTAACTCTGCTTTTACTTTTATGTACCATCTTAGTTATAGGTGTAGCGAGACGTTCACGATGTGCTTTAATATTCTTCAGTGTTTCCGGTTTATTTTGTATAATAATATGTTGGCTGTTATCTGGTATTTACTTGGCATCTTCTGTAGCAGCCGGTGATTTTTGTATGCGACCGCACGAATATATGTGCCGGCAAGTTGGAATGGTAAGATAAACTTATTGTCTACTTTTAATCTCTTAAACACTCTGACTAAGTATTGCTATATATTAACTGCCATTGTCAGTTGTTTATAGGAGCCATCCTTTGTTCATATTCCCATCCACTGTACTTTAATTCAGATTCACAGAAATATCTCATTTTCCGTTTTCGTTCTCGAAACTAACCAACTGTCAACAATAATTTTTGATTGGAGCGCCATTCTTTCGATAGAAAAAAAAAGACATAAGGGCAGAGCTAGCTCTCGTTGAGTTCGGAGAAATTTATTACATGGCTTTGAGGTTATCGGTTTGCAAAAATGTCTGTATCCGGCAGCGCCAACTCTCGACAACGGATGAAGATGTGCCTTCAATTTTTCCAATGCATATTTCTTCCCCTTGTCCCCTACCCACTTCCTTCAAGTGCAAATATCAATCGCATGTGCATGGGTGTGTATAACGAATGAATGTGTGCTCAGAGAATTAAACTTCCTTCCGAATGGGTTGCTTGCTTATCCAATTCCATGGATCATGTACCCCACTAGAGGGCACTGTGGACAAAAAAAAAAATAAAAGAAAACCTATAACAACGGGACTGACTGAATGTGTGTCACGGGAGGATGGCAAACTATCTCTATCGATTTATGAAATTAATTTCCATTTAAGGGATTATAATATATGGAACGCATCTCAGAGTACCAATAGAGGTACCCAAGATGACATAGAACCATGGTGACTAATAAATTTAAATTCTCGACAGAGTTTTTAAAGTGGACCATTGAAGTTGCAATATGTAAAGTGAATTTAAATTTTAAATAAAAATTAAAGAACAGTGTTAATAGTTCATATACTTACCTTACCTTACTTAAAACCTCAGACGTGTTAAAGATTGATTTGGTAGTTGGTGATAGGCTAATAAAGCTGTAATTGTTTGCTTATAGTTTTTATTTTTGTCATTATCTGTAGCTTTGTGCTTATTTTTGATGTCAAATCGTTTATTATTGGTTCGCCAACACTGTTCTTGTTTGTTCGTAAACTTAAAAGAATTGGATTTAATAAAATAATAGTTATTAATGTGTTAAATAGTTATTACAATAAACTGATGATACGTCAAGTCTGATCATTACACTCGGATATCAGGGGATTCATTGTGCGAAGAGTTCCTAATTAAAGTAGGTGCGCACCAGGGAGGCATAATTGGTCCTTTGGTCTTTATTACAGTCCTTAGCTCTCTGCCGAAAAGATGACGGAACCCCAAAGTGAATTAATTATTATTTGCTCGCGATAAAGTACGAGCACTTGACTTGATTGCCCCCGAAACTTAACCTCACTAACAACTAAAACAAGAAAACAAAATAAACGGACTATTCTTAAGACACTGGACGGACAATCAGCACGCCACAAGGTCACTCCTAATGTTATTGCAATGTGGCCTTAACCCACCCAGCCAAGGCAATCTGCGACTATGCTTAGATTTCCCATAAAGAGCCATAGACTCTTAATCTCTGGGTCGAAGGCTCGTGACCCATGTTGGGCGCCATTTTGTTGCATGAAAGTGGATAAGAAAGAGTTGGAAAAATTCTTAGGAAAATTGTATGGGAAGTTTTTAGGATAGGAAGACGGAAGAATGCTAAGTTTCAGTGGCAAAATCCACCTCTCTTAGAAGTTAGAACTTCGCATTCAATCCCTTCTTTTCCTACCCATTCCTCTTTAATTCCATATCCTTTTCCAACTCCTTCCGATCCACTTGCTTGCAAGATCCAATCAAATATTAATCCCTGCGGGTTTACTTCTCAAAAATCTCCGAAAATAAATTCAGAATTCAGTACTGAGTGAAGAAATAGAACTCTTTTACTTCTTTTAATGATTCACCAAACTCAAAAGACTTACATACATATAAAATTAAATTTAAATTGTCATTAAACACATGTGTTTTTCAGAGACATATGTTATATTGAAATATACATCATTTTCAAAGCTATGCACAAAAAAGAAGAAAACTACACGAAAACAACTCACACGACATTACCCATTATACGAATATGAGGGTAATCCCGGAACTTGCTTACCTAGATCCTTTTATGTGTTCCAAGCTCTTTCAGTAGTAGATAATATAATGCTGTCCTTACTTTTTCACTTTAACTGTTTGGTTTTTTCTTCTTTTTTTTTTGTATAGCGTTGGCAGTCTGTGTACTTTGGACATCATTTATACTCTCTGATTAATGTTAAATTACAGAGAGAGCACTTTTTTCAATGTTCTGCAAAACATTTTCGACATCATTCATTTGCATATATCATATACTGCATAGCTATGTGCTATGGTATCTTACCATCGTCGTTCTTCCATACATATGTATTTCTGCTTCTTTCTTCCTACTAGCATATATTCCCAAAGGGATTTTTTGATAGGAATGCAGGTGACTTTTTTTTTGTTCTTGCCATAGCACAATTTGAAATATTGTAAAGAGTACGTTAGTTTTTGCAATGTTCTGACGAGATATGGACATTTTAATGTATTTTAGCTAGCATAGGGCATTGCTCTTGAATCTGGGTTAAAATTTAGCAAATATTGACATTGGAGTTGAGTCTGCTTTTGTATACTTTTATATTATAAACGATGGCATAGGTGCATACATATTTTGGCATAATAAAAAGAAAAACACCCTTGAGGAAAACAAAATCACTATTAAAATTTATAAGCACTCAATAATAATTTGAGTTCGATATAGTTTGTTTTCATAATGTTTCCATTTCGAAGTGAAGTTCCAATGTTGTTTCGGATTTAAGATGATACTCTCTATGATCGATAAAAACTGTTCGATGGAAATCTTCAAAGGTGTTGTTTTCTAAGAAACTAAATTGTGATCAATTATATCCCTAATGGATCTGCAACTAATTATGTTCTTACTAAAAATATGGCAACTAGTCTTCACTTTATCAAGCTTAATAATCAGGCTATCGAGGATAAAATTTTTAATGGAATTTCTCCCATTTCCAATGTTCCACGTAAGATTGAATTTAGTCGATCATAATGCCGGGTCAATGCCCAGGGAATATTAATGTTCGCTGCCAATAAATTCCGACAGAAACTCCGACCGTGAAAATTCGACCCAAATTTCGAAAACGGGAAAAAAAATCCGTGGAAAATTTTATTCACGATATTCCCCATTACTTGTATTTCATTTATTTTATCTTTCTCCTTTTTTTGTTAATTCCTTAAGGCCTATTCCGGTTCTATAAAAAGGTGAATCTAAAACATGTTCACCTTTCCCAAATCCAATTTTAGTTCTGCAAAAGAAATATAAATCCGATTTTAGATCTACAAAAAAATATAATTAACTATCGGAAACTTTCATTATTAATAAATTACTTTCACGGTGTCATTTCCACGTGAATCCAAAATGAATAGCTGAACACCAAAAACAAAATCATTAAAAACTCAATAATTTCTCTTTCTCTGTTCAGTCCATTAATAAAAACGTATTTCTGCATCATGTGTAAAAACATATCAGACAGAGGTAATATGGTAAGGTGGTTCGGTGTTCGGTAATACAGTCTTATCCGCATCGCATATTTGCACAAAGTGAAACCATAAAGTGAACATAGAAAACAATTTGTTCCATTCACTTTTTCAAAAAACCGTAGGACAGGGGGTTATCCTTCACATTCATAATCAAGAATAAGAATGTCTTTCTCTCAAAGTTTTCGAAAGAAGTTACTCACACCTTACTATCCTTAAAATCGAAACACCCTTTCGCATAGTAATTTTTATTGACTCCTCAGTCTTGAACCATGTATAGACTGAACCGATATACATAAATTATTCAATTTTAAAATCCAAAATTAGGCTTTTTCTCACAACAGAATTTTTGTTTGTCAACTAATTTTCATGTTTTTTATCTTTTTTGCAGCGGAGCCCGTACGTCTACTTCCTAAATTGCGGCACCCTTAGGAATCGTTTCATTCTACGTTTGAATGAGTCCAGAGATTTGGTTGAACGTGCTAGAGAATCTGTTTACCTAGTATCAAGGTTTGTATTTCAACACATCAGCATTTCCTTTCGTATTTTAACCTCTTATTATATCTTGTTTGTTTTTTTTTTTTTTTGTCATCAACCGTAAATAGGATGAGCCAAGATGTCTCTCCACGTATCGACATCCGTCACACACTCGAACAAATGGACAACGACTTGGAGGAAACCAAACGAAATTTGAGTGTTTTGTCGGCGACGCTGGATCGTCGGTTCATAGACAAACACTATGCGGATGCCTTAAGGGGCTTATGTGGCGGAGGACTTCTTGGTCTGAGTCTAATGATGGTGGCTGGCTTACTGACATCATTTCTACTCACAATTCTTGTCTATGCGGATTCACACGCTTGGATATATTTAACAAAGAGGTTAATTCAAACTATTTTTTATTTAGCAGTAGCAATATCAAAAATATATATATATACTATATACATTTCAGGCCACCTATGGAGGCAGACAAATCCGAAACAACACCCCTTTTCCCAATATCGTCGACGCCGAACGCAACGATATCACCCACCCTTCCGGCTGGCACAGGGACCATTAATCGAACTTTACTGCACCATCAACAAGCGCACAGTGGCACATTAAGTGCGGGTGGTGGAGTGGGTGTAACTGGTGGACACCATCATCGAAACGGAACCGCTGGATTGAGATCAGGGTTGGCATACACAACAACTACTTCCCCTAACACTGGTGGAGGTGGTGATGGAAACTCATCACCACCGCCCGGTTATGATGTTGTGGTGCATGGCACAAGGCATGGCTTGTATTTATTTTTATTTTATTTTTTTTCATTTCATTTTATTTTTGTTTATTTATTTTTTATTATTATTTATGAGTTTATTTATATATTAATATTCAGTTCTTCATTTTATTTTTTATCAAACAAGCACAAACTAACCAGGGATTTGCAAACAAACATCAGTTATCTATCATCAATATATACATACCTTCACATAAAATGTGCACATTTAAATTTTGCTCTTTTTTCACAGAGTTATTCAATGTTAACTTTTTATAGTTTTTTTATGATTTTTTTTTATTGGTTTGACTGGTTATTTTTCATTTGTATAAATCACCATGCTGCACAATTTTATTTGAAATTTTATTAAGCAAATATTAAGTATACGCCCGAGTGATCAGCAAAAAAATTATTTCATATATTTTTATTGAATTTAAATTCAAGCTCAAAAACATTCACGCTAACAAGTTGATTAGCATGCGTATAGAGTTCGTTAACATTGGCATTTTTTAAAAGAAAAAAAATAGAGAACGATAAATAATAAGAATAGAAGCACAGTTTATTTAACTTATTTCTATATTTAATATAATTTATTTGTTTTTTTTCATTTTTATTAGTCTCTCAGTGCCATTTAAGATATTTATCAATGATACATAAATTTCATCTGCAGTCGTGTTTCTATTTCAATTACTTAGAATCTTCTTATTTTTAAGTGCGACTGTAGGTCCTACATTGCTTTCGAATCGTAAAAATAAATCAAACCTCATATAATACGAACACGAAAAATGTGGGTACCGCAATTCTGTCTGTCTATGTACATATATCTCGCTCGGTCTGTCTGTCTGTACCTCCAGATTCAGTCTAAACAACTACTGAAGCAATTTTCTTCAAACTTGTAACTTAAGATTTTTAGGTTATCCGCTAGAGATGAAATTGATTTTCCTTAGCTCCAATGTATATGTCATTCAATCGTCAAGACAAAACATATTCGTTTAGAAACAGCTTTAGGTTTTTTATACAATTTTTTCTGGGGGGTTTGCAAGTACATAATTTATTCTAAAGCTCGTGAGATCGAGTCATACATTTTGTTTATTTTAAATTCAAAATAAAATTGGTATTCTCAGTATTTTTATTTTGCTTTTGTAAACTTCTTGAATTTTGAGGAAAAATTCTTCAGATTCAATTTCAATTCGGCGTACGACTTGTTTTTATTTTTGCGATATTTTCAATTTGTACCAAAGAATATTTGAAATTAATTGTTTTTGTAAGACTTGGCACTTATTTCCTTATTTTTTGGGGGTCATAACTAACGTATCTGCCTGACACGCTGTTCCGGGCTCAACGGATCTTAACTTTCTCTTCAACTCTAATTTTCTTAATCAACTACATTATTTCTTATCGGTGGTTTCACCCGTTTACTTGTGCGATATTTCATTGTATTTCAGTATTTCCCGCCAAACTAAAATCCCGAATATGAACTTTTAAAATCTGCTCACTTTTGATGCCCAGGAATTGCGAATTGAATTTAATGTACGTTCGTTAGTTTTCCAATAAATTAAATGAAATGTTTATTCATCATTTAAAATATGTTAATTTCTTCATTATATTTTTTAATATAAATATTTTTTTTTCTTTAATATTTTTATTTAATTTAGTAAGTTTGTTTTGAAGACCTTGCAACTTATATGTATATGCGATTGAATTTGATGTTGTATATAAATTTAAACTTTAAATAATGTAAAATAATTTGAGTTATAAATATTGTATGAGTAAAACAAGACAAGGTAAATAGGTGAAACGCAACTAATTTAATATTCTTTAAATAAGAAATTTACATTTTTAGGTCTTAGGTCTTATTTGGGCAACAAATCAGCTGACCAAACATTTTTTAATTTTATTTTCATACATATTTATGCTTCTAGCTGCTTTAATCTGAGTGTTTTGGGTTGAAACATTGGTTAACTTTGCTTTAAATAAATGTTATTTCAAAATGATGTCGAACGTATGATTACGTGTTCTCTTAAAGTAATTCCGTTTGCACCAAACGATAGGAGATTGTTTTTCTATTCAACTCAAACATTCATAGTTGAATTTAGTTTTTACTTATTTCAATGTTAAATTGAAAAAGGGTCGCATCTACGAAACGATAATTAATTTAAATTATAATAATTGATTTAAATTATTTTTTTAAAAATATTTTTTCATTCGCCAAAGACAGATTTTGCTGTATTTTTCTTTCAATACAGATAACTCCGTCTTTCCAAAATAAGTTTGTATTTTTGTTTAACCAACGTTAAGTGCATTGCTCATATTTATTTTCTATTTGCTCTTCAAACAAACGTCTCTCTTCTATTTTCCTATTTATATGCAAAAACGTCCCCTTGTTTGTTCCTTTTATAAATTTAAATAATTAATTGCAAATTATGGTTGGTCGTCATTTTCTAGGTAATATTTTTTTTTTTATTTTGTATGGAAATCTTTCATCATTTTTAGTTTTGCATTATTAATTAAAAATTGAATGATGAAAATATAAATAAAATGGAATAGTTAATAGATTCTTGAACTTTTTTCTTTGTTATGTTCAGCATTTTTTGGGGATTAAAATGTTCTCCAAAAAAATTTGGTTTAATACTTTGTTGTTCAAATTCTTTTTTTTTCGAATGATTCAAATTCTTGCAAATTGGAATTTTTTCTTTTAAAAGTTATTGTTTATGTTTCAGTTTTAAAAAAAATAATATTTTGTAAAGAATCTATTAGAATCTAAAACAAACAAAAAGCTGGTGTGTAAGTTCATTCAATAAAAGAAAATAGTACAGAAGAGGGAGGAAGAGGAAAATGTAAAAAAGAAAAACAATTTAGTAAAATCGTTCGCCTACCATATTGTGCTAAATTAATTATATTTATTGGCAAATCAATTTCCTTTGAAATTGTTTCTTTTCAATAATTGGAAACACTTATACTTTTGTGCTCACTTTGGGGCCTCGAATTGCATATTTAAATGAAAGCCCAAATCCCAAGAAAAATTTCTTCGGATGCTAACAAATTCCTAGAGAAACTTGGACCTTTTATTTGTTTAACAAAATTTCTGGTTTACAAAATTTAAAGAAAAAATACAATAAGCTATGAACTGAGTATTAAGCTTAGACATGTACATACATATATGAGTATCTTTGAACATTATGTAAAGCAAAATTTCTTAGCATAATTCGATTCAAAATCATTCACATATGGTTTTGAATTGTATTTATAATAATAATTAGAGTCGATAGGTGTTTTTTTTCGCTTTATTAAAATTTCTTCTAACATATTTTTTTCTTATTCACAGAAGTGGTCACCACACATTGGGTCGGTTACCATCTCAACAATCGGCATATCTAGCCGGCCCAAATAATGGCAAATATGCCACCCTTAGCAAACAGTGTAAAACGCTCGAATCAAATGACTTTTACTGAGAATCGCTTGCCTGCAACTTGAATGCAGGCAGCAGTTCGTCAATGAAGAACATCTTCGCATCAGCAACATTACCTCGTTCATCAGCTTCATCGATTAAATCAACCACATCAACTGCTCATACAATCTGCAAAACAACTGACGGCTTCGGCGGTAGCACCAATAAACTAGACGAAAATGGCGACGGCAAGGATCCCCGCGATGTAACTAATAATAGTTTTAATCGCTTCGATCCGAAATACATAAGCATTGGCCCAAAGGCGGTGCGTGGAAACAATAATCTAAATATTGTGGCAGCGGCAACAGCAAACAAGTGTGCCACATTGCGTCATGTGGGTAGGTATGGTGGGTCACTCAAAGGCGTGACGAGTCCTAGTCCAAATTTGCGAAGTGCTAAGACACCAAGCATTGCAACTGTTTCCAAGGACTATTGCAACCAACCAGATTGCATACCACCCTACAAAAAGACTCCGACAACGAACACATTCACAGACATTCCAGGTACGACAGGTGTTGGTAGTTCGATTGCTGCAGCAGCAGCCAAGAAGGAGAGTGAGCGCCAACAGCAACTACAACAATATCATAATCAACAACAACAGCAACAACAACAACAACAGCAACATCATCATCAACAACAACAGCAACAACAACAATTACAGCAGCAACAACAGTTACAACTACAGCAACAACAACAATTACAACTACTACAGCAGCAGCAACAACAGCAACAGCAACAGCAGCAACCACTGCCTTCGGTGTATAGCATTGAAACAGTACCCTATCGACCACCACCACCTAGCCAACCAAATCAAAATGTTACCTCCTTGATGCAGCAACCACAGCAGCAACAACAACAAGCTCAGCTATCACACCAACAACAACAGCAACATCAGCAACCACAATCTAGACAGCAAGTGAAACAACAAAATTCAATTGTCAATCAGCCGCTGCCTGATATCCCGCAACATCAGCAACAACATTCAACAAAGATCTCTCAGCAGCCACTTTGTGCTGCGAATCTGAACTCATATCGCTCTTTACAGCGTCCCACTTCACAAAAACTTCAAATCTCGAGCGCTCGAAGTTCTGATTTACTAAACAACTCTCAGTCCTATACAATACAAAGCCAGCAACCGCAACAAAACAGCAAGATAACTCCACCGACCCTTCCACCCAAAAATCGCCATAAAGAAGATCGGACGTCAACACGACATTCCAATGCTAATCCACAAACCCTGCCTCCGAAATCCTCAAGCCTACGCCAGCAACAACAGCAGCATCCATCGACACATAGCACCTTCGGCTATGATCGTGGCGGCCAAAATGTAGCGCATCAACCTCCAGAACGATCTCGACGAAGCGAAAGTCTAGAGAACTCTAACAAATCTTCCTCGGGAATGTCCTACATGGAACAGTATAAAACTAGCTCGAAGCATCAGCAACAGCAAGAACAGCACTACCCGCAATACCAACAACAATCGTCATCTTCGTCACACCGTCAACCATCAAACGTCATCTCCACAGCCTCATCGCATCACAGCAACGTGAATTCCTCATCTGGATATCATCACCAAAGTAGTAGCAAAAACCATTACGACCCCCAGCAACAAAATGCCTACTATCGATCTCTAAAACGTGGCGGTTCCCACGCCAACAACGACCTCTATTCCGTAACAGAATTGTAGGAGTGTGCCTGCTGCGGCGGTGGCGTTGATGTAGCACGACGATGTCCAAGCGGAAAATCGTCGTCCACCTCTGCTCCACCAGCCGCAGCGCAGTCCCATTCGACGTCTTCTTCGAATCATCATCAGCATCGGCAACATCCAAAGTCTAGTAAACGTTCCTTATCGTACCATGCCCCGCCAACCAACCATCCTAGTTGCGACGACCACGAGTACGATTACTATCCCAAGACACAGCGTTCGGCGACATTCGACGTTGCCGATGCTCGAGACTATGAAGTGCGGCTGTTAAAACAGCAACAGCAACATCATCGTTCTAATGTTGCCGCAACAATCAAGCAAAGTCAGCAAATCTTGCAACAGCAACAGCAGCACGCTAGCAACGGTAATTTAGCCTCTAATGGTGTGCAGCGACAGCATCGCAGAGAAAAAACTTTCAAAGTATGATTTTTAGAGACGTCATAAAAATTTCCTCCTACTTCTGGTAGGCGGCAGAGGTAATAATAAAAAAGACACCACTCTACACAAAACACCATCATCAGTAAAACACTTTAGTATATCAGAGTTCAGGATACACGACAAGAAGATGTTGCTAGGGATTTTTTATTATTAATTCGAAGCGAAATAAATTTTTGTGACGTCAATAAACCGAAAAATAAAAAAGAAAAGAAAAGAAAAGTGAAGTGAAGCTAAGCGAAACTAAATCAAACAAAAATACACAAAAATATACATACAAATACAATACAGAGTTCTCAAAAAATAAAAAATAACTCTATATTACAATATTACAATAAGTTACAAAAAAAAATATTACCACCTCATAGAAATTATTGTTATAGGAAAATTCAATTGTAAAACCCACAAAATTATATCAAAGAAATCAAACCGATGTCAATTTAATACTTGCAACAATGGATCTTGCAATAATTTTTGGGATTTATAATTGACTTTCAATAACGATGACAGCTCTTTAAATTCAGTAGGAATGAGTTTTAAACTTCTATCACAAAGTTCACCTTGTGGTGTTTAATGAAGTCTTGAAAAAAAAAGAAGTGATCCTTTGATAATTTTTTTTAATATACATATATTGTATAATAATTCAGAAATGATTTTTAATGTCAATGCCTTTATCCTTTTTTTGGCTTCAACCAACAAATTCAATAACATCATGCAGTCAAAATATTTTTCTCAACAAAAAAAAAAACAAACAAATAAATTTCTGTCAATAATTTCTATCTTGTAATTATGTTTTTCATCAAAAAACACTACAAATAAAAAAAGTTTTTTTTTTGTTTATAACCAAAATCAAAAAAGAAAAAGAAATCAAATTTACCATATATAAGAAAAACATTTTCAAACAAAAGAAAACAAAAAAAATTCTTCACATTGTACAGAAAATCAACTTTTTAATTAAAAAGAAATGTTTTTTTTTGAGAAAGTTAGGAAAATAAAATAAAAATATAGCTCAATTTATATAGAAAACAAAATAGCAGTACATACTTAAAAGGAATAAACGCAATTCAAATAAATAAATATAAAACAAATAACAAAAAAAAAACATTCCAATGCATTTAAAAACAGTTCTCTCTTCTTTCCTTAATATTAAAAATTCAAAATAGCAAATTTCTACTGCCAAAAATACATATGTACAAACACACTCAACAAAAACAAAAAAAAACATAAAAACTAGTTTCTTATTTTCTACTTTGGTAAATTGAAAGAAAAAGCAAAAGAATTAACTTAAGTCCTTATTTTGCAATTTGTTGGATCGGATAAGCAATCAATTTCTCACCTTTAAAAAATCACAAATTTCAATTTGTTCTGAAATGTTTTTTTACTTTAGTGCTTGTCAATTGTTAAAAATATTGTAATTATTGTTTATTAACATATTTGGCAGTTTTAATATTATTGTATCTGACATCAATTTCTTCTTTAAAGGCTAAAAAAACATTTTATTTTGCTTGTGATTTCCCACTGTTAAATTTACCTAACAGATTTGTTAAATTTACTCCTGATTCGTAAAGTAACCGTATACATTTGTTTGAGTCCATTCATAAAAAAAAAAATTTTCGGAATATACAAACTTATCCACACGAATTTTAGAACAAGAAAAAATTTTCATAGCAAATACTAAGTTGCTTGTTCAAAATTACTTCCAAAATAAGTTTTTTTCTATTATTTCATTCATCTAGTTAGCCAAATAAAATAAAAGAAAAATATCGATACTTTTATTAATTGAATTTTGTTTCCTGAAAGCGATGATGATGATTTTTTTATTTCTAAAGCATTTTTATCTTAAATCGAGAATCAGTTACATACAAACATAATTTCCGAATTCAAGATAAGGACAGTTATCATATATCTTTTTTCAATTCTTTTTTTTTATGAAAATTAATATATGTACTCAATATTTGATTTTTTTATTTCAAAATACCATGAGGGACAGTTTGAATTTGATTTGTAAATTAGTTCTCAATCGTATAAATTGTTTTTTTTGCATTTTTATTTTTTTAAAACAGAACTATGTATTTTGATTCAAAAATCAACATTTCAAAACTTTTCTTAATGGTAGGTTACCGTTCATGGCAAATGAAAACATATTTTTAAGGAATTTTGTTTACCTCCGAAAATTATATTCTCCCAAAAATTTAACTGCAAATATTTCAATATTTTATGACCTGTAATTCACAGTTTTTTTAATGCTATATATGTATGTTGCTATACATCTTAACAGCATTTTGTTGTTGTAATGGCATGTCAATGACTACCAAATTCCACTGGAATACTATTTTCGTTGAGCCATGTTTGTAGACCGAAGCGAAGGAAAATTGAAACAGTCTCCAAAAATAGTATAAAATTAAATCCATTATTCTTTGACCAAGGTAGAATAAACTTGTCTCGACCCAAATATAACCAAATATCACTCATCAACACCCAAGCATGACAAAATTTAATATTTGCAAACTTGTTTCACTAAAAATTTGTTTTCATTTCGCTTTGAATTAGAATTCATTGGCTTGCAGTTAATTCCAAGCAAATCTTTTAAGGATGAATTTTTGTTACCTACTATAGAAGATTGATCATTATAAAATCTAAAATTCGCCCAAAACTGGCAAAATCTAAATGCTACAAAGTCATCTGATCTACCAAAGCAGTCTATAAGTTTTCAGTTGCCTTACACGAAAAACAAACCCTAAAACAATGCATATTTGACATGATGTGATTACGACATCATTCATAATGTCCCATTGATACATTATTTGTTTATATTATATTATATTTTTATCTTTCCACAAATTGTCCATCATACTGTATACATATAGTCACAAAATTTCGGTCGCAAAAATTTATGTATTAAAATTAATAATTAAAAAATCGTTAACACCTCCAAATAAAAAGACGAAAACCAATCTAACTAATAATAATAATACTTGGCAAAGGTTGTCGATTTATTTTTGTCACTTTCCATGAAAAGTATAATCTATATTTTACTCAAATATATTATAAATAAAAAAAATTACAAAGAATATAACAAATTAAAACAAAACATAAGTAAATTAAATTAGAAAATGAAAAAAAAATATAAAAAAATTGTTAAACAAACGAATAATTGCATATTTAAAATTGTAGTTTACGCAGAAATATACCAAATAACCTAAGAAATACAAAAAAAAAACGAACCCCTAGAAATACACAATTTTAATTGTAGGTACTACATTAATATAATTCTCAAAATTTTAAATAAAAAAAAATACAAAACATGATAACTTTATAAAAGCAAGAAAAATAACATGAACTGTTGTTAGTGATGTTGAATTTTGTAATATTTAAGCGTTTTAGTCGATTTATATATGAAAAAATTAAATTATATACATAAAAATATTATTAAAAAAAATTAAACAACAACAAAAAGAACATAGAAATAAAATAAATTAATGAAAATACATACATAAATAGATTTTAAGTAACAAAAAACAAACCCAATTTTAGCCTTTAAATGTAAATTTGTTAAATACCCATTAATGAAAAGGATCTTTGAAGAAAAAAAAAAATCATGCAAACATACAGATGATGTCCTTTCATAATATTAAATATTCTTTTTGATAAAACATAGAAAAAAAAAATAATTCTAGAATAAGTACGAACGAGAATAAAAAAAACGCTTATATACAAATTAAGTAACGGAATTTCAAAATAAAAAGTTTTTAAAAGTAAAACAAAATTGAAAAAAAAAACAATTATTATATACATGAAATACTTAAAAAAAAAACAACACTTAAAAATTATTCATAAGACAGCGATGAACTTATGACGACAAACGATCATTGATATTTTTTTTTTTAAATCTCTTTAATATAATCTATTATCTTGTACCTTTGAATGAAAAAATATTGTTTTAACATTTTTCTGTTTAAATTGCTAGCTTTTACGCATTTTTGTCGCAAAAACACTAACGCTAATTATTTATCTTTTGTATGATGGGTTGACATTCTCAAAAATATTATCGTTACGTCATTCTATTTTTTCATCGAGGTACAATGTACACTACTTGAGATTTGTTGTAAATTAAATTTGATTCAGAGCTTGATGAGCATGCTTTCACATTCTTAAAAATGTTTGACACAGCGAGCTCCACGAGTGAAGACACTTGTGCTGTGTTTTTTTAGTATAGTTTAGTATATGTGTTATTGAAACTTTTGGCAACTTAGAAAATTGGCAATTGTCAGCTCATTGGTTGCTATTGGAAGACTTTTGACATTTCGGCCAATATGGGACGATCTTCCAATAATTGCCATTATTTGTGTTGTCGTTATATCTATTATATAATTTATTTGTGCGACACATGAAATCATGAAAAAACAAATTATCATCAATTCGACACATGCAAACAGAATGTATGCGCTTAAAATTTCTCCAAATCGGGTCTATAAACATTTTCCCAAAGTGTATACACTGTTTGAGGCTCGACCAATACGCGCAGTCTATTGAACCAAAACTAACATACAAATAAACTTAGTTCAATACTTATGTGGGACAAGACCTTCTTGTGCATGCTAGAGCTTTGATTACAGTTTTAATGCGACATCGATAAATCTGAGTCTGCATGGCTGAAAATTTCAAATCTAACCAGGTCCTTATTTATTTTTTTAAAAACTATTTCAAAGATTTGCATTGATCGTTTATTTGTTGGTCGCTATACTTATGTTTGGCATTTAAATTCGAAAGCCATAAAAAGAATGTAAAAAAAAAACGATTAAAACCAATTCGTTGCGTCAATTCGATAGACCAGAAAAACAAAAAGAAATTTATAGAAAACGTTTTTGTTTTATTTAAAGAGTTTATTTAAAATTCCAACAAACAATTGAACCAAGTTAAAATTTAAAGGCAAAACCTTATGAAGTATTCGCACTTTCCAAAAAAGAAGAAGTTACATATTTCTCCGAAGACTTGTTTTCAATTTGGTGAAAACGGTGCATGCCATAAAATAATCTTTTCTTTTTAATCATAAAACTAGAATTCTCGTATTTGGACATTTGGCTTATAAGCTTCATCCACTTAAAAAAAAATAAGAACTATGAGTAGCATCTAATGTTATTCTTGTTGGTCTTTATTTATCAAATCTGATAACAAAAAAGGGCTAGCAAGCTACAAACACACGCCAAATTAATCACTTTGGGCCAATGACATCTTCGAAATGTTTGCTATCAGCACTTTTTTTGATTCATACTAAGCAAAACACAGTTTTCACTTTGCCCCAATGACATCGTTGTAAAGATCCCACGATGGCTTTATATTGATTTTGTTAAAAATTTCTTTTCTATGTCCATCTGCGAAAATTTATGTTAATTTATGCAAGATTTTGTTATTGTTTCATCAAATTTTAGTTTGCTTTAAAAAATTATATTGAATAAATTTTAATTTGTAGACCTCTGAAATTTTTCTAGTTTAACCACCCTACCACCCCCTCCCCCATTTTAATTTATTAATAAGCTTTTCATCAAACATATTTTAACACTTGCATAGGAAGGCAAGCTAAAACTTGTATATCTGTTATCTGTTTGGCACCGAGACTGCTTAACTTTGATTACTTGATTGCTATTGTGGTTCCTAGGTTTCAAGGACTACGTTTTTATCTAAATTTCTCATTGTAAAACAAATCCAATGCCATTTGGTGGCTTTTGTTCAACGTCCAACTGTCTTAATTTTTTTTTAATGAATTTTAACGTTTGGGGCATCAAAAAAAATTATTTATATTCTGTCATCTTTTCGTTCTTTGAATAAAAGAAACAAAAATTGAAAATAATGAAATCATTTGATTATATTGTATACGACGTTAATGAGAAATATACATTTTAAAACTCTTCTTATTATTAACTTTCTAACATAATGTTAATTTTTCTTAAGTGCTTGGAACGAAAATAAAATCCAACGTTTGTTTTGTTTTTATGTTTGATTTTTTTTTTCTGTACATGAATATAATTCTTTTTGATTTATTGTGAATTCCTAGTTCTGACTATTTGATATAAAATAAATGTACACTAACAAAAATTATATATTTACTTTTATCACTGAATGTATGTGTATTCTTAAATTTTTTTATTTAAATTCTAAGAGACTGGAAAATAATTTTACAAAAAAAATAAATAATATTTTTTATTATAGAAAAAAAAACAAAAATCATTTGTAGCTATAGTAGTTATTTTAACATAAATTAAATTAAAAAAAAAAAAGAAAAGAAAGAAACCTTCATCGCCATATTATTACAAAAATAATGAAGTTTGTTATTAAATTTAATATTTAAATTAAAAAAAAAAAACATTAAAAATTTAACATAAATAGGTTATAGCAAAGGAAATCTTACGTAAAATTAAAATACACACAAAAAGAAACCGAAGAAATGATATGTAAAATAGAGATATGAAAGTAAATGATGTATATAATAAAATAAAAGAAAATTGAAAGTAATATGAATTCATTGAATAAATTCATTATATTATAAGGAAATAACAGTTTGCGTTTCATTTATTTATAATTTGGACTTTTAGTTGAGAAATACATTAATTTCCAGTTATATTTACTATACCAAAAATAATTGATCTTCAGTTTCATAAGGTTTAACGAGCTTCTGGCAAATTATAAAACTAGCTGCATTTTATTTTTCCTTGGATCTGCTCCACATTAAATTTGCAAATAAAAGCACATGTACTACAAAAACAATAAAAGATTCCTTTTACGAAAGTACTCGTTCATATAATCAAATTCTTAGAGAAATTGTCAATTTATCTATTAACTAGAGATAGAGATAAAATATTTTCGGGAATATCTGAAACCTGCAAAAAACCGTGAAGTCAATTTTATTGTAAAAATGAATGAACAAAAGGAATTTAGAAAAAAAATAGCTTCAGTCGATGCGAAGAACATAAGCATCTATTCTTAAGTTGAAATGAAAGTAGAAACAGTACTTTCTTAGATTTCAGAATGTACTATTTTTAACGCATGAAAAATGAAGAACAAACTTCTTTTGAAATGTGTATATTTTGTAAGGATATGCAATCCATCTTTCAATACTCAATTTTTTAAATATAACTTTTAGGTATACACTTTCTTTTGCTGATCGCAGCTCTCAGTATAGACATAATGGATGAATCTTTTCAAACAACCTGGTGACTTGTGGCATTATACATTTTAACTGAAATTAAAAACAGAACTTCTGGGTTACAATGAAATTGCTTTTGTAGTCTTAATAACGTACATCCCACAAAGAGAAATATGTAAAATACCATTTTACTTAAAATAAAACCAAATGTTTATAAGATAAAATCTGTAACTTAAATGGTGTCACATAATATTTCCGATTATAAGGAGAAACCTAATAATAATATATTTATGAATGTACATAGATAAAAATAAGTAATTTAATTTTGTACACTTTTATTGACAAAACTTTTCATTAAATAAGAAAACAAAATTAAACGTTATTGTGGATACTTCTCTGCATCAGTACTAATTCCATTTTGGTAATGATTGATTCGGGCTTCTTTGTAGGTTCTAAAGAAGAAATGATTCCACTCATTTGCAGTACGTGTGAGCAATTCAAACCAAATTGCTTCGGTTAGCTCGCCAGGAGCGTTATAAATTTGATTGCGCGGTGTCATGAATACTCTTTGTCTTAAGTCCTCTGCAATTGATTGCAGATCAGTATGAAAGCTGCTTGCTCCATTATCTGTAATAAAATACATATTATATTTCAAAAATGAACTGAGATCAATAAGAAAATTAACTAGATTTCTAGTTACCAATAATTTCTGGTATACGAATTGAATTGACAATTTTATCTCCATCTGGTATGAACATAGAAGCCTTCTTCTGTTCATCTGTTTCACCAAGGAATATCTTTAGTTTTGTTTCAGCAAAGCAAAATCTAAGCATCTTGTCCTGCATTTCTTTCTCGGCATCCAAAAAATGAAGTCGCTTTGCACGATTCTTTACAAATAATATATTCGGATAGTAATCTTCTACAAATGGTTTTGTGTCTTGATTTGGCTTGGTCATTTCAGCCATTTGAAACAAACGAACAAGATTCATGTCAAAATTGTCATTCTGGACAAAAATCACCAAATGGCAAACGGTAAGGAATATGATGAGATTATGCATATCATCCATTTCGTTGGTTAGTTCATCTTTTTTGTATGAGTTACACAGAACTGGAGGGCTGTCGAGAAGGATCATTCTGTCTTTGGTTATGTACATGTGGATACTTTCAGTTCGTGGCCAAGCAGCTCCTTTATTGGGTTTGATTTTGATAGGAAATACACTTTCTTGTTCTTTGAAAATGCTCGTGTACGTTTCATCGTTAATCTCCTCGGCAGCCAACAGGTTCATAATAGTTGATTTGCCGACACCTTGTCTGCCAACAACCCCCACAACTAGAAAATCCTTATTGTTTTTTAGCAAAAATTTAGAGGCATTAAAATTTATCTGCGATGTTGATGAAATCACAGTGGCCGGACGAGTCATAATTGGAGTGGGTTCGGTGATAGGAATGTCTGATGTCGTTTCTTTTTGTGGTTGGGTTGATGTGTTATTCGGACTTTGTGAGTTCGGATGGCCGGTTGAATTTGACGGAACGGAAGCAGCACCTTCGATTGATATGGAATCTTTTGTGACAATGATTGTTTTTTGCGGTACCAAATTAGACAGGGATGCCGTCGTTGATGAGCCAACAGATTCATTAGTATCCTTGGCTTTTAATAAAATCTTTGGTTGAACGTGTTGATGATCTTCAAAGGTTTTGGTGGTATTGCGATCTGGATCGCGTTTCGCCAGAATCACAGTTCGTTTCTCTTCTTGCTATGAGAAGAAGAAACTTAATTAAGTTTAACTTTTTTATATTTCAATAAAAGAATTCAATAACCTTTGGTTTCCTATAACGTTTCTTCCTATTTTCCGACATAATACGAGAATTGTTTTATCAAAAACAATATTAAACTAATTTGATGTTGTTATTTGAAAATATTTAATAAATGTCAACATCAACTATGTCAAAAATAATAATGGCCGCATTCATCAGCAAGATTTTTTATTGCATTCAGTACTGAAAAGATAGCGTTGAACGAAATAAGTGCAATGAACACAAACAAAATTCTAATAAAAGCATGAGTCGTATTTATTAGATTTTTGTCTACTGTCTGTGACACTGCCTAACTATTTTTTAAGTGGTGGAAATGTATTTTGTTTAAAAAAAATAAATGTCGCATTACTCACGATTCATACACCATACGACAAAAACGGTTGTAGTTATAAGCGTTCTTTCCAACTATCCAACTTTTTAAAATGTGTTCAAAAACCTTGTTTATTTTTATCTTAAAGCTGTCTAACTTAGACACAATAGTAGATTGTTTTGACCATGAATAAAGTGATATATTTTTTTTAATAATACAATGTTGAGCGATCTAACCCTAGGCATTTACTCACACAGATGTCACACAAACACAGGCCATGAATTTGAATTTGTTAAGTAGGTATACAAGATTAACACCACTTCTTTTGTTTCGCTTTCTTTTTTTTATTCGACTCCTTGGCGGGGACGCGATATTTCCTGTTTTCGGCTCCAATGAAAACGAAGTATGTATTAGATTGCAACATAACAACAGCAGCCTATTTTCCAGTTTGAGAGTTACTGTTTTAAGACAAAATTACTTTCGCACGTTTTTTTATATTCTCATTGTGAATACACAACAACTGAAGTTGTCATGTTTTGACAAGTCTAAGTCAAGCATTTTCGTAATTTTAATTTGGTTCTTGTTCTACCATCTACCCCAGGAAGCATTATTTTTGTTGAAATCTTCTTTTATGCAGTTTTTTATAAAATAGTGTTGTTAACTTATTATTTAATTTCATTGGAAAAACTCTCGTAACATAATAAACTCATAAAAAATCACTAGTTATAATGAACGACAGGCCGCCGATTTACAGCCCACCATTACGACAAGAAGACGAGGAAGATGAGCGCAGACATTTCCTCAATATAATTCAAGCTCTAAAATGTTACAGGTAACATATTTATTTATATTAAAAAATAACTAATTGATATAGCTAAATTATGAATGTACAATATTTAGAAAACATAAAGCAACTCAATAAGAGTACAGGAACTGCTAAAAGTTGTGATAAGTAGGTACCTAGTTCATTTTTTTTTTAAATCCAGATGTTATTTTTTTCTTCGAAAGACGTGTTTATTTGATCTTTGATAGTCTTTACACTCTTGGAGATTGCAACTCATAGCTAACTGCACACTAAACGAATAATCTGTGCTATGCCTTAGGCCACATGAAATGAGCAAGGTTCTTGTGATCATCAGAGAAAAAAATAAGCATAGGTATATAAGCAATTCGATAAAGAAGATTTTCATTCTATTACGATGCCCAGCTCCAACCATACTAGCTTGAAAGCATCTACTCCTGTCATGTTTTCATATCTCACCTGATTACTTACGATATCTACTCATGGTAGCATGAAGTCAGGTTACTGTGCACTCCGTGATGTTTAAGCTAGAAAAACAAACTTTCAGTCAAAGGCCTTCTGTAAATCAATGACCATGAAACTGCCTTATTCAATGCTATTAAATTTGTTCATACCTATATTTATATCAAACCACCCTCGTTTTCACTAAAGATAAACACAATCATTTCAGGTCTTATTCATATGCTCGAGTTGATAAAACAGAATACTACCTCAACACCCTCAACGAACGTCATCAAAATATGTTGGCCAAATATCGGAATCACATCGGAGCCGTCCGCTATTGTATTGATGAAAACTTCAAAGTTATCCAAAAAATGTTACGTGACTCAGATGAAGTAGAGAAACTCTTCTGTCAATATCCAACAGGCCCAGTAGTTCACCAAGAAGATGGACATGCACAACAGAAGGTCCGTTATCAGGACATGGAAAATGTAAGTGAAAAGTAAAAACAAAGTTGGGTTATATGAGCCGATTCTCGATTTTAATTTTCTATGGAAAAAAATATTCCAAAAACACAATGCGGTGTGACTTTCCTCTCGTTTACATAACCATACCAGCAAGTCGTTGAACCTTTTAAATTATTAAAGGTCCAGTCCACATTGAAGCAGTTCGCACGTGATTGGAGCGCCGAAGGTGAACCAGAACGCACGCAATGCTACAAGCCAATTATTGATGCAATTGAGAATTTTTTTGATCCTGAGAAAATGTAAGTTTTTCGCCAATTTTACTACAATATTTCTTTATTAATTTTTCATTAAGGGAACTAAATGAAGTTAAAGTCTTAGTACCTGGAGCTGGTCTCGGGAGACTAGCTTATGAATTGGCATGTCGAGGATACTTCTGCGAAGGCAATGAATTTTCATACTTTATGTTGATTGCGTCAAATTTCGTATTGAATCAGTAAGTATAATGCTTTGTTTAAATAACTATGACCAATTTTCATTTTTTATTTTTAGATGTACAATTGAAAATCAGTTTACATTGTATCCGTGGGTGCATCAGTACGTAAACAATCTTAGAAAATGTGATCAAATTGCTCCTATTAAGTTTCCCGATGTTTGTCCACTTAAAGCACCACCTAAAGGTGAGATTATGATAACCGCTGGTGATTTTTTACAGGTAAAAAATTGTTCTCTTTTTTAACTCTGCAAAAAGCTAATTTGTATACTTTTTCGTTAGGTGTATGAAATAGCGAATTCATATGACTGTGTGGCAACATGTTTTTTTATAGACTGCGCTAACAATATCGTAGAATTTATCGAAACCATATATAAGTAAGTATACTTTTTTTTTGTTGAAATATCGAATACCAAAACTATTTTGGAAAAATATTTTTCACCAAATAATATTAGTTTCTTAAAAACAAAACGACTAAAGAAAGATTTATCAAAATTGTTTGAACCGTTTTCGAAAGATGATAACGTTACTTTTGGAGCTAAACAAAGATCGATTTCGCCTCTAGGGGATTACCTGAAGTTCCAAGTTCATAGAAAATCTCTTCAGACGTGCAGAATTTCGGGACCAGCATTAATGCTTTAAATACATTTTTCGAACTATCGAACGAAGCATTCGAGCGATAAAAAATATTCACTGTCGAATGAGACCTAAATATGTCGAAACGATTTTTTCCGAAATTTAAATTTTTTTAAAATCAAAAATTTATTCCTTTAACTTTTAGAGCCAAGTTGTTTTACGGTTGATAGTTTTGAAAAATTTATTATCAAAATTTTAAAAAAAGAAACACCTCTTTCGTCTCAAAACGCTTATATTTTTTGAGAATTATTATCTTTCTCACAGCTGTTTAATAGAAAAAGTGGGAAAATTCTCTAAGATCTCACGAAAATATGAACCGTACTATTAAGTACATACAAACAAAATATACTTTTCCAAATAGGTTTGATTGTGACTTTTTACCTTTGTTTCTAATTATATAAAATTTATCATTGTGCATTTGACATTTATCTTTTTAACAATTATTATCTTTTTTTTAGAATTTTAGTTCCTGGTGGAATATGGGTCAACTTAGGCCCTTTGTTGTACCACTTCAGCGACATGCAATCAGAAAACAGCATAGAACCAACGCACGAAGACCTAATGACAATAATTGATGCAGTCGGTTTTGAAACAATAAAGAGCGAGACTGGTGTACGTACAAAATATGCACAAAATCCTAGGTCCATGCTGAAAAGCGAATACGAAAGCCTTTTTTGGGTTTGCCGAAAACCATGTGTAAATTCAATGCCACCAACAGAGCCAGAGCAGAATGGGATATCAGCGGAGATGAAAGTTGAATGAGCCAATAACTTCATAGACCATTATCACCTCCAAAAATGAATTAGCTTTACGTTTTTTTTTCTTTTCTTTCTGTACACAAACACATTTATTTTACTTTTTGTTTTATGCACTTTCACTTCTTGTTTAAACGTTACAATTTGAATTCAAAAACTGAACAAACAACTGAGGTACTTTTTCCAGAGTGCTACTAGTTGAATGCATTTTGCTGTAGTTAAGAAATTGCCTTCGCAATCGGTTCAACTGAATCGCATTAATATTTTCCGGCAGATCAACTTTGATATTGCTACCCTTGACTGGTACAGGTCCGGAAATTCCTATTTTGCGCGATGACATTACATCTGCAACTATTTTTTGGGTCAGTTGGTCCATTTCAAAAAGATAATTTGTTGCACTTATGGGAGCCTGAAAATCGATCAAAATATAATTTGGAATAAGAATTAGTGAATCAATATAATTTATCTAATGTGACGATTGTTTTGTTTATATACAACACTAACATAATACATATTTTTTTTTTTTTGTAAATAAAAACATTTATTTAGAATATAAAATCAAAAATTGACTTACGTTTTGTGTGCTCATGTTTGGAGGTAATGGGGCAGTTTCAAAGAGGGCACTATAAATGCCCTCACAGTCAAGTTCATCTTCAGGAAATACCACGAATAATGGTTTGTCCCAGCGACAATTGCCGTGTGGTTCTTCAAAGCGCATACACAATGCATCGAAAATTTCCCGTGTGTAAGGAGTGTTCGAATTATTGAGATTTGAATCGTCATCGGAAGGGAGATTCGCTTCGTCTTCAGTACGTTGACAGTTCAATTGCCAGGCTTTATCTTTTTGAATGCCACAGAAAAGAGTGCATTGTGTGCCACGAGCTGCTTTCGTTGCACAAAAGAGTTCATAGCGATAGCCTAAATTTTAATAGTGGAGAGCTTCGAATTAATAAGTACGTTTTTGGTTATACTACTTAATCGTCACTTCAGAATTACAACGTCGCTTCGTACGTTAAGTAGGATTGATTTGTGGCAAGAAAAAAACAAACAAAAAAATGAATGGTATGTTTTACCTTTTTCTTTAGATACGTTCTTGTAATTCTCAAGCGAAGAAATAAGATAGAACATTTGAAGCAAAATAATAATGTTAAGCGCCTAAACTCAAGAACTGTAATTCTAAAGAAAAAAAATGTTTAACACATCTCAATTATTGAAAGAAAGTCAAATTATTTGGCTAATTTATTTGCCACGCATTGAGATGATGCACGAGTCACTATCATTGTCAACAACAAAATATAGCCAAAAAGTGTGGTGGCTGCGTCGCTTAGAGCAAATAGATACCAATGCTTTATCTCCGGGAAGATTTAGAAGAAGAAGACTGCAACAGACAGCTCTCTAATGATTGAGCCGACTATCGCACTGTCATGAATCTACTTATACGTAAGGATGTACATATTTCGATTCAATTCTCCAATCACCATTTATGTATTAAATTTAAAAATCTTTAACTTTTCTTATTAACGACAAGCATTATGTACATAAAACCTGACCTAATTCATTCAATAAACTCTTACCTTTTATATAATTTCCAGCATCCAATATAACTACATCGTCTTTATTTAACAGTCTTATTGCTTCCGACTTCAAATCACTGCGTACGATCTTTTCTTTTTGGGAATCAGCATAATAAACATTTTTCTTGAATCCTGCTTTGGGGATAGCTTCATTTTCCGATATTAATTTCACCTGTTTGCCTTTTGTCGTTAAGAACTCCTGCAGCTGTTTCGCTCTAGTAGTTTTTCCACTTGATGGGAAGCCGGATATTATAATTAATGGCATGGGAAAATTTATTTAAAAACGTAAAAATGTGGGGATGAAAGTTTGTTTTTGGACGGGTATATTTTTTTAGTAGTTTCAACAAATACGAATGAGCTTCAAAAAGAAATGTCAACAGAGTTATTCACCATACGTGTGCGTGCAGCCATGACAAAATAAAAGGTGGGTTCACGGTATAAATTTTAATAAAAAACTAGGTACCTAAGACCCCAATCACACGAGGAATAGTGCTGGAGATTTATTTTTTGATTTGCTTAAAAAGGCTCTTGTTATCATTACGCTTTACCACCCTACCTACCGCCCTAGAAGAAATAAGAAAAGATGGCCGACGAGCTTAAATTTCAAGATGTTAAAGGGCATTTGTATATGGGTATATATTTAAATCTATGGTTCAGGTATTGTGAAAGTTTTCACCATTTTCTAAAATTATTTTATCACAGAAGCAATAGCCTCCTTTGCCCTGCTGCCATTGTTTGTTATCGACACCAAATGTTTCGTGACAACAATAACAAAATTGATATGATTAACAACAATACGTATGTAATTGTTGGTTAAATATGGGCTTTCCCAAACCAAAGTTTTTTTTTCTTTTCAAGAGTTCGTTACTGATGCATAAAAATAATTTGGAATCTCAGATACATGGACACGCCATAGAAATGACAGCTAAAAATGAGACCAATTCACAATGATGAAAATCAACAAATGCGAGGTGAATTTCTAAAATGGCAGGTGTTCAAAAATAAATTTCGTATTTTCTTTAACATTTCCATTTTTTGATTTTCAAAAATGGCAGTTCGTCCAGTTCGTCTTTTGTTTGTTTGATCCTTTATTATCCTTGCTTGTAAAATTTTATTTTTGAAAAAATAAACTTTTCGTATCTGAAATATTGCCTAAGTAAACCAAAGAATTAAATATATAATAAAAAAAAAATGTCCTGTGCAGTGGATAATAATGCTTTTGAAGTGATAATTACTCCTTCTCGCAAAAGAAAACGCGAATCAGGGCGCTCAGAATTACCTTCAAATGACACTCCTTTAAAAACACCCCTCCTTAAATCCTCTGCATTTACGAATGCTGCTTTCTCATCAACACCAAAGAAAGAAATCCAAAGTATTATTCAAAAATTTAACCGATTTCCACCAAGTAAAAGACGTCCCTTGGGCAAGGAAAATGGAAGTCGCTTGGGTACAACAACTACATCGGATCCGTGCTTGGAAGTTAAATCAATTGCTGATTTAGTTAACCAAAATGTGGAGTCTGAAGGTGGAAATCCATTTGAAGTGATTCGAAAACCACCAAAGAAGAAAAAGAAAGCTGACCTTGAAGAAGCTTGTTTTGTTAACACTGGACTAAATTTAGAAATACCAGAAAAGCAGTTTAATCCGTTCGAGGTGGGTACTAAATACCTTTTTTCAAATTATAGGCATAAATTTGAAGAGATAAGAGACTACGTAGTACGTGATTTAAAAAGTAGGTTTACCCGACAAGTCTTAATACTTAACTCATAACTTTTCCAGGTGAAGAGGGATTCTCCAACTAAATTAGTAAGAACAAATGAAACACAATGTTTTGTCAATCCAGCACTTAACATTCGCACACAGGACACAACTTCAGCAAGAAATCCATATGAAATACAACGAAACGTTTCATTATGCGAAAAAACATCAAACGGCATTGAAAATCCAGGTTTAGACTTAGCAAATACACCACTGCGAATCGGAATTCCATTTAAGCCAACTGTTGGTTGTCGAATTGATTTCCATAATCTTACTCCTTCGAAGATGTTGGCAGAAAAACTGGTGTTTTCTCCAATGGATAAGAAAAATAGAATTTTAACAGATATAACTGAGGAGGATACAACCATGGACATCGGAAAAGAGCTAGATCTGTATCAGTTGGAATTGGAGAACAGTATAAATGAGGCCAAGCAGAGAAAAACCATAAACAATGATTGTAGAACATTCAGTGAAAAATTAGAAGACATAAAAGAAAATTCACAAGAAGAAGAGGAAGCAGCAGACTCACAAGAACCAAAGACACCAGATGCACCTAGTGTTAAGTCGGTTTTAGAAAATACTCAGTCTATGTTAAGACTTGAAGATGTAGAAACGCCACCAGTTCAAAAAAATTCAGATCAGGAAGAAGCTTCCAATGGAGTAGGAGCTTCGTCTATTGTCAACAAAACTTATATTAAGGAGCCCGTACACAATGATTCATTTACAGATGATGAAGGTATTGACTATGACGATACCGAAGATGATGATGCTGGTGTAGATTTCAAAGCTCCGGCTCCATTTGTGCGTGCTTACCGTAGACCAGATCCAATGCCTCCATCGCCACTTAGCATAGAAAATCCTTCTTCTGATTGTTTGAAGCATGAATTGATTGGAGCTGAATCGAAATCTTCAATGAAAACTATTATTCGCAATAGTATTCGAAAGTTGATTCATCCCAGCAAAACTTCGATTGAAGATAAAATAGATAAGAAACCACTTGCTTCTTCGGAGCACCATACAACTGGTTATCATTTTATGGACACAATACGACACAGTTTACGCCGAAAACCACAAAAAGAAACTAGTGGCGAAACGGTATCTGCTGAGCCTTCTATACGTGAAGTTTCCATCATCGATACAAGCGAAAGGAAAATAAAGCTGAAATCGAATACAATCCAAACTGATTATATTAAAATGCAAGACTTTGCCACAGACAGGAAGACTTCTTTGCGGAGTAGCATTAGAAAATCTACTCGTGATGTTAAGAATCAAATTATGAAATCAGTTTTTCATAAAAACAATGAAGAGTATAATTTTTCTAAATGAAAAACTTATCCTTAAAATACCTTTTTATAGGTATCGATTTTTTTTTTAATATTTAAATATTTTTTGCACCAGTATTATTAAATTTTTTTTTCGTTTCACCAATGTTTTATTTATTGAACTATACTTTATGTTTTAAAGAAAATATATTGACACAATATGTCCATTTTTATTAAATTTATTACAAATACATTTTGTAAAATATTGATTAAATAAAATGTTTGAGTTTTAAACCAACCAGGTGTTATTACTTTTACTTTTTAATTCTTCATCTATATCGAAAATTACGAAAAGTAATATGGTTGCATGGTATTATCACTTAAGATATAACTTCATGGAGATGTTCAATTCGAAATTTCAACTAAAAGGGTACAATCTACAATTTCATTTTATAAGTTTTGGTGGAAGAAAGATAGTTCTGAGAATAGTGTCTTCAAGAACAGCTCAAATAATGATAACTTTGTATAAATGTAGGTAATTGAAGTTAGAACAAAGTTTACAATTCAAAAAATGACATTTTCAACAAGAAAATTTTCAAAACAAAAACAATTTTTTCCCATAGCAAATAATTTTTTGTTTAATTTAAAAAATAATTTTATATTAACAAATAACACCTCAAAAGTTTAGAAAAATGGTTTCTTAATCACCCCTATCACAGAGTCCCTCGTAACAAGTCCCCGAAAATTTTTCTACGCTACGAATACGAATATATTTACATCACAGGCCCCGAATGAAATCCAAAAAGCATTGCCACACGAACTCCGATTTTCGTAGCAAATGTTTTTAGTACGACGGGACCAATGATACTTTTTTTCGGGGTTCGTACTACGAATCTATTACGACGGGGCCTGTGATAAGGCTGAATTTGTTTATAAAATAAATTGTAGTAAGAAAGCTATTGCACATCATGTTATGATTGCCGTTAGGCTGCTTCCGTCAATTTACATTGAAAATATTGAATTAAACAACAGAAATTAGTGTGTGCACCAACATATTCTAGCTATATACATCAGTGCAATAGGTAGATCGTAGATCTTGTCATGTGGCAGGTTTAGGGAAGTTTGATTTAAGGAAAAAATGAAACAAGTGATGGTTAAGAACTAAACGTACCGAACAGTATTATCATCATAATATAAATAAACATTTCTTCAAGGAAACGGGGATTAACGTTTGGGGATTAACGTTTCGGGGTTCGTAAATAGGGCAAACATGTGTATACATATGTACTGACTTTTTGGATATCTATTCATTAAATGAAGAAGAAACTTTTGTGCAAAAATGTAAATTACATGTGGAAAATCTTTTTAATATAAATAGTGCTCATACGCCCGAGGGTGCCTAATTTTCGAAAATGATGAAATTTAAGTAAATGTTCTGTTTTCTCCCCTAAGGTGAATATTCTTTTCTCACAAGACTTCTACTCTCCAGAGCTAATTTTTGAATCACTGGACACCATAAGAAACACATAGTGTCAAAACTTTTATTGTGATAAAGAAACGTCGAATCACAAAAAAAAACATAAAAAATCTTTAAAATAAGTCTTTCCAAGAATTTTAAAATACGGAATAATTTTTCGTAGAATAAAAAATAAAGAAATACATATTTAAGATTTATTTTTCAGATTTTTCAGAATATTTAACTTTAATTTTAAAATTAATTGGAAAAGAATGTTACAAAACAACTATTTATAGACTGTTTGGAGAAGTGGTCTCTTCCGTTGTTCAATCGGTTTATATGCATGTTGATACACACTTGCTAGTCTCCAATGCTCTGGGTAGCCGCCTTGTCCTGCTCCACCTTTTAAGCTTGTAAATGGAGGAACCAATGTTTCAATATCATAATTTTTCTTATTGTAAGGATTTCGAGGTCTCGGCACGACTAGAACTTTATTGGTTGTTGAACAAGATCCACTTGACATGGAGCTACATCCACTATCAGAGCTTACTACTGTGCCTGCTGCATTAATTTTTGGTATTCCTGCTCGAAAAGCTGTTTTGTATTCTTCTTTTTCATTCTTATCTGGATATGGTTGAGGTGCGACCTTATGACACATTCTGGCTGTTCTTCTAAAAAATCCTGGCTGTGGTTCGCCATTATTTATCTTTGGTCCATATTTTCGACATGAATGCTCTCGAGACGGTTTTTCATTTTCTTTCGGATAGTCACTAATTTTAAACATGGAAAGATTCGGTGAACTTTGATATCGCTTACGGTCAAAGCCACTCTTAGCGGTGGAGCTCCCACCACGTGAAACACTCTTTGCTCTGCTGGAGTTTTTGCCATTTTTAAATTCTATCGGTGATGTTCCACAGGTACATTTCACCGGTTCCGAACGGCCAGCTTGAGCAAAATCTGTTTTGCGCCGCATAATATCCTTATCAAAAAAGCCCGGTTCTCCAAAAGTACTCGTAAAGACACCCGCTGAGCGTCCAGTTTGAATCTTTTCTGGAGTTCGAGGTGTCTTGACAAAAGTGAACACAGCTGGACCAGCAGAGTCATTGGATCCATCTATGTGCCGAGCTAGTTTAGGTTCATCTGCAGGATTGTCTGGCCTGTAGTCCCAACAAATCGCCAAATCCATTGAACCCATTTTCTTAGCATCAATCGATGAAAATGGACGATGGTTCGATTTCACATCATTGTACACCTTTGGGACAACTCCACAGGTTTTCGGGCGAAAAATTTTCATTTTTGTACAGTGAGTAGGGCCAGCATTGTAGGTCTTGACCCCCACTCCCGTGGCGATGGGATTCATATTTAAGGCTAAACCTGGATGTGCTATGCCCTCGGCTTGTAATTTTCGAAATGCTTTATCAGCAACACAATCAGGTAACGGTTGATGGTCCAAGTTCTCCTGATGCATTTTTCTAGCCATTTGAAAGTTTGTATAGGCCGGTATGACGGGTGACGGAGAACGTTCATGTGGCTTCTCCGTAATGGCTCTATTTACTGATAAATGCATTTTTTCAAAATTATTTTCAACTTCTTCGTTTGTTACGGTGTTGCTTATGATTGGAAAAGCTGATTGACTACGATTTGTTATGTTTAAAAATTGGTTTTCATCTTGCTCGTTTTTTAAATATAAGTCATTTGTTTCTGGTTGTAGGTGGATATTATTGTCTCGTTCATATTTTTGCTGTAAAATAAGATCTCTCGAGATGTGCTGTTGTTGGTTAGGTGTTAAATCGCCTGGAACGTATTCCGTATCTAAAGACTAAAGCACGAGAAGAATTATAATTATTTATTAATAATTCTATAATTACAAGATATTCAATAATTTATATTTGTGCAATATGCAATTCTATCAGTGATTCGGATTATATGTATATTTATATTGAAGGATTCAAAAAGCGATATGGGAGTTTCTTGAGCAACGAAACTTTTAAAGAATCTGTGAATTACTAGGTGGGAAATAGAATTAGTGAAATTTATTAGCATTAAATAAATTGAGCCGCCATTAGAATATTTTATTCCAAATGGCTCCTTCCATTTTGAACTTGACTTACTTTTGATTTCTCTAGTTTGTTTTCTTTTAGTTTATTTTCAAACGTTTCAAATTGTTCCTCTCCTTCACATTCAAAAGACTTGTTTTCAAATTCCTTCCATTTATCTCTTCTAGTTAACTTCCGGTTGATTTCGTCAGCTTTTGCACGTGAGATTTTTCGTGGAAGTTCATGGGTACCCTTAAAGTATCCCCAAGGTGAATCGTCAGCTCTAGTGATTTTATAAAAATAAAAACATTGATAAAAAATTAGTTTAAAATCCAATTAATTTAACATTACCTTTTCACGTTTGGCAACAAATGACCCCTATCGTTTGCTATTGTTTTTGTTGAGCATTTACGCTGACGTGGGCGTGGCGGATGCCATTTGGGTACTTCCCAGTTACACAGCCGTTGTGCTTTAAACGAGTTTTCAAACTAAAATTCGTACAAAAGGTCATTGACAAAAAATTACTTTTCTGAGCAAACAACATAGATAACTCATGTCCAAATAAAAAAAAAAAATAAGAAAAAAAAATGATTAATAAAAATACAATAAATTATAGTACACTTGCTTAGTATAATTTTGATCCTTTTATAATCCCCTTTAAAAAATTACTGGTGAACAACCCTAATTGAATGTGCTTCCCTCGACCTTCCTTGGACAAAATAAAACACCCTTCATCAATTGTCTCAATAGGAATTGGCCCATTACAGTGTAATTTTCATCATTGCATGTTGGTGCTGTTTGCTATATTGGGGGTGACATGTGTAAAAATGCATTTAACATAATCCTTCAAAAGATGTTGTTTACTTTTTTAGAAATTATTCAGCAAAGATAGAAGAGGAGGCATATTATTGAAGCCGCATATTTTTTTGTTATACCTATATATTTTTCAAACAAGTAAATCACATCTAATCCAGATATCATTTATCATCGATAAAACCAGATGAAACAAGTGCCTTGACATAATATTGGGCATATGGATTGAGTTTTGTTGTGGCAGTTTAGTTTTGTTTTAGAGGAGGTTTTAGCATCTGTTTTCAGATTTTGTTTTAAGAATTTAGTCTAAATAGAAACTAGTATTTGTCATTATAAGTCCAAGGAATGCAAATGTACCCTTCTCTCTTTATGGGTATGGTTTATTTTTCGAATTATTGAAAAGGATTCATATGGACATATAAATTCTTTGTATAAATAGGAAAAAAATATTTTGTTTAATCTTTTTAGACGACACTATAACTTCTATTTGTATTTATTCAGTAAAAAATATCATCAAATAATGAGAAATTGTTCGAACTTTCAATGCCTGGTTTTTTGTGTGGGCCAGCAAGAAAAGAAAATATTAATTTTCTCTGCAAATATTCTGTTTTGGCCAGAATAAGAATGGAGTCTTTTGGAAGACTGAATTTATACTTTAAGACTTTAAGAAGACGGTCTTAAAGAGATTTCTAAGCTGAATAACAAAGACTGATGCGCTTTCTCAAGGCTACCAAATGGCTCAAGAGACGACCTGCTGATTATTATTTCTATTATTAAATATTTCATGGGTAAAACGAGCTATGGTATCAAAATGGTGCTAATTGGTTCACGAAGTAAAACTGTTTGTTACCGCCATTCCTTCTAATGTAACATAATCTAAAATACATCCACATATATTGCACTTAAATGCTAAAATACCACGAAAACTAAAGCTAAAACTTCAGATAAGTTGTTACATTAGTTACATACATAGGTAAGTAAGTTCATAGTTTTAATTTAAGAAAAAAAATTAATTATTGGCGTTTTTGATTGATCACAATTTTTTCTTTTGAAAAGATAGGAAATTAGATCTTTTGTTTTAAGAATTTCCCCAGGCCCGTTCACACGTAGATACATATCAAATTGTTCTTCCGGATTACCAATCAAAAAGGCTTTATTGTGGAAGAGTGAGACGAAGGATTAAAGTAAATTCTAAACTCAAACTTTAAAAATATAAAAGCTACTTTTTTCCATTATTTAAAGCATAACTTCAGTTATAAAACTTAGATATTGTTTATAGCTACATATAATCTGCTTGCTTCGCAAATTAACATTGATTAAATTGCTATGCAATTTAACACAAAATACGATACGAATACCCAAAGTAAGGTAGTATGGGGTGTAGAAGTTCACAAAAATGTTTACATAGCGCGTCAACATTTGAATTTCAATTTCATATGTAAAAAAACATATCTACAAGATTGTTTTCTTAAGACTTTTTTAATATTCAATTTTTTTTAGTTTGACATGCTCTAATTGTCTTAAAAAGGACCATCACATGTACTTCGATATGAAACACATATAGTACTATCATGGCGAGTATTTTTTAATGTTGCCCGACCCTTGTGGTGGCGCTACAAAATTTTAGGTTCAGAAATTGATTTGGGGAGCCTTTAAGCATCGGAAATCGGGAGTAGAAGCAAGAGATGACCATTATTTCCATTGCATTAACCAAAAACATCAATAAATATCGATTGAAGCCTCCACGAACTCTCCACTTTTTAGATGTCGCCCCATTCGACTTCCACCATGAAAGTACTATGTTTTTCATATACAAAGACTTGTATTTATGTAGGCTAAACTTTGTTTCGAAAACATGAAATTAATATATAAAAAAGAACACAACTTCTATCACGAATGTGAAGGGTTATTTCATTCCCTCAAAACATCTGATTCCATTTGAATGGCAACGTCTTCACGCCCTTGGTATACCTAGTAATAATATTTTACAAAGACAACTATGTTTACAAGTTTTTTCAATCCCACGCTTTTTTTGAATAATAATTTTAGTTGATATTTAAATTAAAAATAACAACCGCATAGCCACATTCAACACCCGCACAATAAACTCATCACTCATATTCAAAATCACCCACAATGGACCACAAACATACAGGACACGTTTACCACTCAGATATCGAAACCACTCCCTGACACGCGATCAAAGTCTCTCATTTCTCAACCCCGGTGGCGGCGTGTAGTGCAAGTCACATTATCACTTCGTTATATTATTAAATTTACACGGCAATTACATGCTGGTTACCACAGTACGTATTTGATTCACCAGACAGCAGCTACACAAAAGCTCTCCAATCAAATTGATTTTAAACCCAATTACATTTTCACACTTCCGATGAGACGCACTATAATTCTGAACAAAGTCTCTACGTGGTGCAACTCGTGAAATTAGTTAGCAACAAAATGATGCGCCTGCTAAAAGTATCTATTTCCCTGTATCAACCCTCCGGGGAATAATTTATCACGTCCAAGGATTATTCAGTCAAAAAGTTTCCATCACTCCCTTCCCTTATGCTGAAGAACACGTGTAGGTATAAAACACGATTAATCTTATGTTTGGTTATCTCTTAAGCGGAATTGAGTTGGTATAGAAAAGCGAATAGAAAGAAACACTTGTCTCGTTGTCAATTAAAGTAATTTCACGCTTCTGATCTTCACAATATACTATAGTTGAATACTTTTCGGACAATTCAATTGCTATCAATAGACGTTTATAGCCTTCCAGCAGATGGCTTTTCGATTGTCCTAATTGAATGAAGAATCTGCTTTATGTGCTTAAATAAATTATGCGAAACTCAAGTTTGAGTCCTTTTAGACGAAAAGTCACTAATAAACTGATTCCTTATTTTGAGAATGTAAAAAAAGGATAAAGTGTAAATATACAGTAAGCTACTTATTTTTATTTCTCGAGATCTAAAACAAACAAATACTTGGTTACCTGGTGAATTGCATGTTAAGAATTCTATATTTAGTTTGGCTTACGAATTTTTGTCAGTTTTTCTAGCAAACTATAATCTGATTTTATCTTCTTTTAATTGGCAATGGTTTATGCTATTTTTTGCAAGGGTTATACAAAAGAGCCGTTATATTGATTTAAATGATGTGATGTGGTAGAAAACTGTCAAGGTATAGCTACATACCTAATTATATGTACATACATATATGTATATTCGTTTATTTGCACAGAAACAAATAAAAATTATATTGAAATACATAGTTGTGTCTAGCCTAATAGAGGATAAAAAAAGAATGTTTTGGAGAAAATAATTTTTGCGAAAATTGTTTAAACAAAATCCTAGGAATTAATTATTTATAAAAAAGTATTAACATTATGATACAATAACTTAATACAAATGATTATATGTTACTTTCCTTCTTATTATTGACTAATGAGGGGAGAATATGAGAATTGAAACAATTTTGTTAAAAGTTAGCCTTCCGTCCATAACTTGAAGTTTTCTATCCGCACTAAAAATTATATATAAGTAGTAGATAAGACCTAATATCCAGGTCCAGACATTTCTAAGTAACGATAGACTAGAAGTTATTTTGACTGAATCCGTTATTACGGATCCTTTTTATTTTGGAATATGATGAAGTCTAAATAATTTTACATCAAATATATACTGAATACATGTCGCTTTAAATTAAATATCGATTGTATATATGCACACGTTGATATATGATATATGTATACTCAGCACATAACTTGCTTTGATTTATTTACTCAAAACATGAAACTTCCATTCGGATTTTAGATTTTTTTAAAGTCGGTAAATATGTATATCACTGTAGCTGCTCAATAGCTATATGTAATGAGTCAATGTCTGATTTACATATGCTATTGACGTGATACCTTTGTTTATAGACTGACTACATATTTTTTGGTGGGTTTCTGTTGGAAAATAAAATGAAAAGTAATCAGTACACGCTAACTTAACTCAGTAAATAGACATCTCTTAACAATTTCATACAAAACACCAGTAAATAGATCTTACATAAACATGTCTTTACTGAGAACATACATTTTTCCCTCAGGGTAAGCATGGTGATCACCCATCCCGGATTTCCGGTAATTTAGTACCATTTTTTTTAAAGAAACCTTTACGCATAAATATCACGTATTTAGTTATTTTTGGCGTATTTTAAATTTTTTTAAAAATAATTTTATTAATAATATTTTTATGTTCTGTAAAACATGTTAAATAAAAATGTTATACCTACATACTATATACATACATATGTTTTTTGAAGCGTATATTCAACATTATGCATATTATTTTATGTCAAGTTGGATTTCTTAACAAAATACTGAATTATTTATGTTTTAAGTTTGTTATGTTTTGAATTTATTCTTTATTTTATTGTTCCTAGCTTTCTTGTTCTTTTTTTTTCTTCGTGTGTCCGTTTTTTAAATATTTTCATTTAATATGTATGTACATATTACGAGTATACTGTATAACCCGGTGTTAACTATAGTTAGTTGTCAACATATACTGTTTGTCAATAAAAAAAAGGACAAGCCAGCTGACTAGCTACCTGCTGAGGTTTGTATATGCGTGCTTGTACTGTAGCCATTTATATTTTTCTGCTTACATTTTAAAATATTTCAATTTTTTATCCTGGGTTTCGGTCCCAGAAAAATGTTAAGATCAGTCTCAGAAATATTAAAAGGATTCCTCAGTTAAATTTCTCAGCTTTGTCGTTAAATCTCAGCAACGTTCACTAATAGATTGGGATCATATTATTAACCAAACCAAAATATTGTGTACATACAGTTTTCGAAATGCGAAACGAACTGTCAACAGACCGATTCTAATTTTTTTCCTTTCATTCAACAAAACAGTGCTTATTTGTGTATAAGAAAAATTTTCTATGGGATTTGACAGTAAATTGTGAAAAATACATACAAACATACTCACTATTTTAAAAACAATTTTTGAAAAAATTGAAAATTTTAAGAAACACTTTTTTCTTTCTTCCCAAATTTCACATTTCAATTAATGATAAAATTGTATGTACACATACATATTAGAGTGTAAACTATATAACTGACCGTTATTGATGTTTGTATTCCTTAACAGCTCCAGCTATGCATTTGTAGGTATTCAAGGTTAAAATTGATCGTCACTGTAGTTCACTACTCAAACGGAAATGGAAAGCCTTATATTAAAAAAAAATAGCTGAACCCGACCGAAACAAAAAAGTTGCCCCAAATAAAGGACTGGAGTTCCACATTCAGTTGCAGATTTAAATTCTTCCAATTACATATATGACAATATCCATAAAACAACTCCGTATTTAATGGAATTGCTTTGTCATGCAACATCACAATCCATTAGTATGTCATTGACAAAAAAAAAACTTACGTTCTCAAAACAAATAAGAATAGTTTCTTCTCCTAAATATAAACAAAAACCTCTCCCATATGATCCATCAACTCCATGGAAACAAATTTGACAAGACTTCACTTTAATGTCTGTACATGCATTTTTGATTTAAGAATATAAAACCACCTTCAATAAAAATATAGATTAACAAAATCGTATTTCGTACATACCTGATTAGCACTAAAGTTATACGCCATCCTTCTTTGGGTTTCAAAGAAGAAACGGTCCAATATTTATTTATTCAAATTAAAATTAAACTTCAAAACCTAAATTAGTAACATATCGAATAGAAAAATTCTGTAAAAAAAAATTCGCTTAAGCCCAAAGTGATTTAAGGATAAGGTAATACTTTCCAAGAGGAACTGAATAGTAAGAGTCGAAGTAATGGTTAACCTACAGGAATTTTTCTTTTGCATATTGGAATTTCCCTAACAACTTGTTATTTTGTGTATATTTTGCTTTGCTTATATTTTGCGTTCTTCATTTACCAAAAGGGAACCACTTCCAGAAAATCCAGCTTATCCCAGACCACGTGTACTGTACACTGTACATACGATGACTCCATAACTACCCGTTACAAAGTCCGTAATGTTTGCTCGATTTTGTGTTTATAATTTTTTTACCTATCTATTCCTGTTCCATTTTTCCAGGATAGCAACATATTAGAATTTTTTTAATAATATACATACATACCTACTTATATAGTAATTCATTATTTAACTTTTTATTACGGATTTACATTACCTATGCTGCTATTAAATTAAAAGTCAGCAATTTACAGGAAAAAAACTTCAATATTATTTTATTCTACATTAATGTACTCTAAATAATAATAGTCTCCTTCGTGTCTTTGATGAAAGGCAAAGAGATTAATTGATGAATATTTATTTACCAAAATGCCTTTTCTGAACAGAAGAAGAGGCATCGCATTTACCTACAATTTTTTTAGATGATGATTCGAGGGTGAAACATTATTTTTGCAGTGTTTCTGAAAAAAATCTTCAAACCATGATTGGAATCAATTCCTGTTTGGGGAGCGGGTGTATGTATGTTATGTTATGCAATGCTGGATCGACCAAATTTGGAGCCCCGTTCAATAGGTGTATTTTTTTAAAGCCTCATTGCAGCCACCGCTGCTGGGGTAAGAAATTCACGTGTTAATGCAAAAACAACAAAGGCTACTACTGTATCAAAGCTTTGCCTAGAGATTATTCGGGGCTTCATCTGGGCGCGGATAGTGATCACTGATCGGTCATCATCAGCGATATTTTCATAGTTGTTATCACTGTTTATAAACTTAATTTTTTGCAAGATACGTCATTCATCCTAGACGTCGATTTGCTTACTATAAATATAAGTGAAACAAACCGATAACATAACAGAACAATACAAATCTAATGGGGTCTTCGATTCAACCATCTCACGTTTGGATATAGGTGAAAGAAATTTTTTGATATCACTTCAAATCAATTCTTCAAATCTGAAACAGTTGAAGGCGAAAACCACACATAAAAGAGCTTGACACAGCTGTATCATGGAATGCCTCAAACTATCGGTTTATTTAAAAATTGACAGTTAAAAAATGGTGCCAAATAAAAAGTGAAACCTTTTCTTAGACAACACTTTATATATGAAAATGCATTTTTGCTGTCGTGCAAGGACTTAGAACTCTTCACCATGTCTGTATTATGAAGTTGACAAAATTGGAAGAAGTTTATTGACGAATCTGCACGATTAGAATATGAATAATGAATAATATATTCGGATCTATTGTGCCCTCACATATACATATACCTATGATCCTGGGTTTTCTCATGCATAATTATAAAATGTTACTACTTACTACACTGAGAATACTTAAGTTGCCTTCTAAGCTTGCACAGGGTCCATTCGATAATTCCATTCAAGATTGCTATCCACTCATTTCCTTATGGCCTGTACCTTCGCTTGGAAAATGCTGACAGACTGTCCCATAAGTATGAAAAGTTCCCAAACATTCTTGACCCCAAAGGTCCTTTTCTCAATCTCAATCTACCACTGTATCTGTACCTCTTGGTTCTACCCAATCTTTCTTTTTACTTAAATCCGCTCGATTTTCTAGAGGTTGTTCTCTTTGGCCATTCCGTCTCTTGGAATATCAAGAAGGTTTCAATAAGACCAATGATTTTGCCAGCCCTAGTTCTCTTTTTTTTAAACGAGGTCAATATTTGAGATTCATAAAGTTATTGAAAAACATCGTTATATATCCGTACCCTTTCCTTGTGATATTTTACAAGTCTGGTCATGAAGTTTGTAGGTATTTAAATGGAGAATATCTATAGTAGTGGCCATGTTTTATAATGTACAGAACTGTTGGTGTAGGTACATCTCAGAGAAAAAGGATACAAGGTTTCACAAAAGCGGATATATGGCGCAGCTGCTACTCTGCAACAAAAGCCATTTAAATGCTCCAATGGAAGTACACCAACTGATGCCACCTAGCTTATATGTACATATATACTAAACATACATACTTACTATAGGAATAGGTAGAAAATAAGGAGGCGGGTTAACGAAAAAATAAAGTCAGCAAAATATTTATACGTAAATTGTACTTTCTTAAAGTAATCTATTTTATTTTGGTCTAAGCTTAAAAAATAATAAAATCAGTAATTTAAGTTAAAATAATAAATTATAAATTATAAATTATCACACTTCTAGTTATGGAACTTAGATTTGAATATTATGTTTTATGAGAGGAAACAAAATGAATTACGTTTCAAGAACATGATTTAAATATGCAATATAACAAATGGCTAATTTCAAAATTTCGATTTTTGATAGCTTCTTATCTGGTGGCAGGGTAGGAAGCAACTTACGAAGCTCAGCAAATGATACATTGAAAGCTTCAACTCGAATTCTCTCTCGTGTAGCATGAGCCGTCCGATATTTTAGAGTTGCTCGCCGACGACGTCGACGTTCTTCTCGTGACAATCCTACCAATTCTGATGGATCCAAATTCGTGATTGGGGTAGTTCGACGCCGGGGTGTATGTGGCGTTGTCTGGGGTACATTTTCACATGGCATTACAGCATGTTCTTCAGGTATGTAGTAACTTCCCAGTGAGATGCTCTGAGAAGGTACTAAATGGGTCATGTCATATACCATGTTTATTCTGAAAGAAAAAAAAAATATGAGCAACGAAATCATTTGAGTCAACCCCTTTGAAATTGAACAGAACTTGGAAAGATAACACACGTTTTATTGCAGTGCAGACTTCAGACTCTTAAATACTATAATTTGGGAAAAATGTCTACACCCCTAGGGTTGGTGGGGGTGTTTTATTTGAATTGTTCTACAAACACAACCCTCGGGCTAAGAAACTTTCTTTTAGATTCTATACTTATTTTGTTTTTATTTATATTATTGTTTTTCGTCATTCGTGGCATATTTTTACACCTAGAATAATAACTGGTAAATATACTTGAAAGATGGAATAATTCCCAAGGGGGTATAGAAAAAGGGTTATTTTTCGGTCAAAGGGATGTGAGAAATCTCAACTTATTGATCCAATAATCTAATAAGCAATAAAATTTAATATTTATCGAAAAATATGTCGGCGAGGATTGAATGTTAAACGAATGTGAAAGGTGCCACCAAGATCTGCGGATAGGATTTTTCAAATAACTTTTAGGCATGGCAATTAAAGTGTTCATAGAATATATTTCTTTAGACCAAAAATGGAGTGATCAAAAACATTTGCAGCATATACATTTTTTGAGCGACCTGCATCGTGACAGTGACAGCTCGATAAACTATTGACTGCTCAGAGCATGGCCTGGGACAGTATCGCAATGATGTGCCACAATGAAGTGCTTGTTTTACCTGCTTTACGTGGACGACTCTCAGCTATTGTACCCGAACAAAGATTGGTTTCTCGAATGAATGAAGGATGCTTCTTGGTGAGGGAAACGCAAGTTTAATACCGACGGACTAAAGAATTCCACTGTCTGCCAACAACTAGGGGACCATCTATCAAATTGATTAAAAGCAGCAGTCGCACGGAACTCACCTTCATCGAAAACCAATAGGGCGCTGTGACAAACGTTTTAATAATCTGTGCTGTGTCACAAATGAGCCGAAAGAAACTTGGGCAAGAATCGAAGAAAAGAAACATCTCAAAGCTAGGATTGCAGCTACTCATGCAGTACGGAGTAATAAGCTTGTTTTTATAGGCACATAAGGTACCGCATGATGATGATTGAAGTTCACCGAAATGTGCGGTGTAAGCACATCAACGCATTAGCAACAAAAGCAGAAGAGGGTACTAGCAGGTGTGATTATAGGACCTTCTACAGGATTAATAAAGAGCTAACAGCTCTGACAAAGCAAATAGCCGCTAGTTTGGATGAGGACCAGCTCAAAAGTGGAAGGAACACTTTTCTGTGCCCGCAGTTGAGAACAAATCTTTACCGCATTCAAAGCACTGTAGAAAAAAGAAGCGTTTGAAATTGACGGTATTCCGGTAGAGCTACTAAAAGCAAATTACGATTCTTCAGCTCCAATGTTGAAGTCGTGCTTCTTTATGAATGCGGTATTCAACAAGAAACCAAGATGATTGTAAAAATCTGATGCACACAGAGAAATATTATACGATTCACTTTCAATTCGTCTACAGCTGAAATCCAAGCTTATCTAAGCGTGGCATAAGGCCATAAGAATGAGTTTTAATAATAAGAACACTAGTTTGAAATAAATCCAATAAATGGAACCAGCTGGCGACTGATAATAATTAATAAAAATTAGTATTAGAAAAACTTATTTTAATTTGATAAGATTTCGTTTTATTTCAAAAAGAATACCACCTAAATTGTGCATCAATAATACGAAAAATCCCTACAAATTCAAAGTCCAGCCACATAGACAAATAAATGTTTCTATTATTATCAAGCGTGGTTCGAGGTAATTATAACTTTTAACATTGGAATTTTCTAATCTGGAGTGCCGCAGATATAGAGGAAAAAATAATAAAACAAAATTTCAAACTAAAAGCGGCGGCGGCGGCGGCGGTGACAAAAAGATTTTCTATTTTGTTTTAATACAAGATCTTATAGTTTTACTTAAGTATGTTTTGACACTTAACTTCAACATTAAAAAAAAAATTAAAAGAGTTTTCTTTGTCATACCATATTAAATAAAATCGGCGACTGTATGGCAAGAACTTGCTCTTATGTTAAAGTTATTTAGAATAAACGAATGAAGTACAAAAACAAGAATTTCATTATTGCAGAAAAATATGAAAAAGCATTAAGTTCATTATTATTTGAATTGATAAAATAAGCCAATAAAGAAGTTTGAACTCAAAACCAAATTTGCCATCTTATGTATCATAAAAACAAAAATTAAAAAAATAGTAGTAGCCGTTTTTTCAAAAAAATATGTTTATAGGTACATACATGTATATAATATTTTGTAAGTATTTTTTTTTTTAAATCTTTTTTTTTGAAAATTTTGTTACGGGATATTATATTATATAATAATATGCAAAGTAAGATTTTTTTACGAATCCATCTAGTAGTCGCAAGTAAAAATATATTTTGGCAACGTTTCATTTTCCAAATCTAGAGGGGAAATTGAATTCCATACCGAATGGGTTTAATATGTAAATTGTTGCAAAAATTTTTGTTTTTCTCAAAGATGTTATAGCGGCTGCTCCAGTTTCGTTTGTTCTACTATACCTTTGTATGTATACAGGTACGTTAACTCCATTATGTATGTACCTACATTAATCACAAAACTATTTATTAATTTTGAGTAAAACAATTTCTATATTCATTTATTTCATAGAAAAGTTTTTTTTTCAATTCTGTTTAGTTTTTCCTTTTTAACAAATTATCAAAATTAAATTAAAGGAGTTAAAATTGAAAGAAAAACTAAACTCTGTGGTAAAGGTGCAAGTAGATACCTATATATTTATGAATTAATAATTTTAAAACTTCACTGCGTTGATACCGAAAAAAAATCGTATGGACTTTCTTTTTTGAACGGAAAAATACTTTCTTTTATTTGTATTTTTATTATGAACTATTTGACAATATCGTAACAAATTTTGCATTATTATCACATATGAAGCTTTAGAACAGCACACATTATTTATACCTAAATGATATTCCAATAAAGTGTAGGTATTTGTGACAAACGACGCACGATTATTATTTACTTTAATTATTAAAAAAAAATAAAACATTTACCTTATATAAAATATCAACTATATGATTAATCCATACAAATTTTTCTCTGAATGAATATTTTGTTTATTTGCTAATGATTGAATTTTTAAGTACCCGAACAACACGAGCCGTTGTTGTTGTCAATGCGATATTTAAATTTAGACTGCAAACCAAACCATTTTGCAGCATCGATTTATACAATAATTTTATCAGTATAAGATTGAAGCGCAGGGGTTGGTTATTTGAAACAAGCATCAGTCATCCCTCCACCCTTAAGAACAGGAGATTTTCTTTCATCCCTTATTGCATACAGATGAGTGCTCTCAACAGATGGATACATCCAATAAGCATCATCTGTTCATCAGAAGATGGACGAAAACCCGCCCATTTTTTTACTATATTCATATAGGTACTTACCTATCGTATATAATATATAGGCCGTAGGAATATAGTAATTAATATATAAGCAATACATAATGTGGTTACAAAGTAATTCTTCTGATGAAAATTTGTAAAAAAAAAAAGGAAAACAAAAGATATACCTACCTCCTACAGGAAGATTGTTTTAATTTTACATATAGATTATTGGAAAGTAATGCCTTTAAACATAAAGTGAATACACTGTCCCTCATTTGATTGAGGCCCCCTTTACGCAATCTTTTTTTTATTTGCGATTATTTCGTACTTGTTGGTACAAAATTAGATAAATATATTTTCTAAAAACAAAGAAAAATAACATTGAATATTGCTTTGTATATGAAAAACATAGTACTGTCGTGATGGAATTCCAATGGGGCGACATCTAAAAAGTGGGGGAAACCCTTACACAATTTTTTTTTGCGGAGACCTTGTGGAGGCTTTAAGCGATATTTATTGATATTTTGTGGTTATGGCAATCGAAATAATGGTCTCTTCTCCTACTCCCAATTTCCAATGCTTAAAGACTCCCCAAATCAAATTCTAAACCTAAAATTTTGCAGCGTTAAAAAATACTCGCCATGATAGTACTATGATTTTCATATACGCAAAATCTATCGAATTTTCTAAATTTCACTAATGATATCAAAAACTGGAATGCTAGTTGATTTTACGTATGTATGTAGGTGTTTTAGTTTTTGAGAAAATTGTTTTTTTTTTTAATTCTACTTTTGAAAAGTTTACTTGTTTAGAACAATATGCAACAAAATTTGAAAAACCATTTTTGCTGTAAAAAAAAAGGCTTTGGGTTGATAAGGTGGAATTCGGGGCAAACCTCGGTACTAAAACTATTGCTCCGGATTTTAATTGTTTGTATCTATAGGTACCATAGTTTTTGAAATCCGTATGTTACTGTACAAATGTTAAGTCTAGTTTGTTTCCTTGTTTTTTTTTTTGAGGTCGGAATGGAAGACTTCTTTTAAATTTCAATTTTTAACTTCCTTCAACGTGTTTTAAGATCCAAACGAAAATTCAGTTAAAATTAGGTGTACCTATATTCTTGAGGTTTATACATATATGTATATTTATGTATAAAGCTTTCCAAATCGAAAAATATAGGAAAAACGTTTAAGATAGAGGAAAATTCGAAGTAAAGAAAGTTCGAATTAGTTTGATTGTATTATCTGTGAGATTAACTTCTCTTGGATATTGGCTCATATGCTAGAAGATGAAAAAGATCTCAGTCAGAGTTGACGAGCTTGAATTCGCATGTGAGATCGATCGAGCAGAGTATGCAAAAAACGAGTTCACTCTCTACAGTTCTGACTCGATGAAATGAGCAAAACTCTTCGCATGAATAAATAAAGCTTTATGGTTTCTATGCGGTAAGTCGAAGTGAAAGACGGAAAAATATGTTCTGAAAGTGTAAATGAGAGCGTTTTAAGCAATAATTGTGATCATCCAAAGTGAATTTTTGGTAAAAGAACTTAAACTTAATAAAATTTTATTTATAAGGCAAAAAAAGAGGCTCTGCTGAAAATCATAGCAGCACATAGAAACAAATTCGGTGAAGACATATGTGATAACAAAAATTATTAAAAAAGTCGCAAATATAAAACCCCGCTTAAAATGCAAAATAGATATACATACCTACAAGAAAACTGGAAATAAGAAAATAGTTCTTAAGGACTCGGAAAAAGAATTACTTATTTTAATTGACTCCGAAAATAATCTATAATAATAAATCTTCTATTTTTATAAACACGATTTTCAACAATATTATTCTGAAACTCGGCTATTTTGATAATTGTTTTGAACTGAGTAAGAGAATGATTATGAGATCGATCTCATGGAATCAATTGTTTTCTCATCTTTTTGCATACCAAAACTATAACTTTCTCACATCGAGCTTTCGTCAAGAGATCGATCTCAACACTTTGAATTCTAACTCACAGCTTGAGATTGATCTCGGTCTTCGTATTTTTTTTTTGCATACCACTCTAGGAAAGTTCTCAGAAAAGTGAGCAAAAAGTCATCTTTTTGCATATGACCCATTGTCTCGAAAGAGAATGGTTTTTCAAGATTTTTGGAGCTAAACGGCACCATCTTGAAAGAAAATAGTGATTCCATACAAGCTATCGATAAAAACTATGAAATTTATGCTGGTGTTTCATATCTATACGGTTAAAGGTGTTACTTCCAGAAATCTCTGGGCAACGCGATGCCCCAATATGATTATTTTTTGTTGCATTTAACCCATTTAACAGCGGTGGTTTTACTAACATGTCTATTGAGGTTTAAAAAACACACTAACTACATTCTGCCAATCAAAAATGACATTTGTCGTTTTCATTAGGCTTCGTTAACTTTCGCTATATATGGCTGATTTCTCCATTTGAGTGTTCGGAAAGCTTATTTTCGTTCGGTTTTGACATTAGCTTCCTACCACGTCCTACTTTTATACATGTCGATTACAGAATCCGCAAAACTCGATCCGCAATGATTCACAGTGTAGTGTTCTCTTTTCTTCTCATGATAAATGAATAGGTGGGAAACAGAGCTCTAACTGCGGATCGAGTTTTGCGGATTCTGTAATCGACATGATAGTTCTACCTTTATGGAAGTGATTTTTACGCCAAAAAAAATTAGCGTTTTTTTTATCGAATTGTGAACCAGCCCGATATGACAAAAAAATGTATTCACCATGAATTTTCTCGTGCAAAACAATATCACACACACAAGTTGTTGTTGTTCATTCAAAACCTTGAATACAATATCACAATGTTTTTTGTAAAAAAAAGAAGTTTGACATATTTTTTTTCTCAGCACATATACCCCAGATATATTTTATTGTTGCATAATAACTGTATACTAGGCTTTGAGGATGCCAATGGAGCTTCCATACAATCTATCGATAACATGTAGTAAATTATAGCACACTTCTTTAGTGGTTAAGACCCCGGGGGTTAGTTGTTGTTCGATTTAACACTACCTCCTGCTCGTTTTTTCGTCATATTTTCTTTGGTGTAGTAAAAACACGGACAAGTACTAAGGGTATTCATGCAACGAGATAATTTTCCGCTTTGCAGAAAGACATAATTTGCCGCTTAACGTTTGCATGAGCACCCCATAAAAATTCTTGCATAAATGTGAGAAATAATCAGCTGCCACAACTAAACGTCACAAATTACTTCTCGAAACTTTATGAGGTTTATTTCTTCGCTTTCTGCATCAAATCTGTGAGATAAATTTATCTGGTTTGCAGAATATTTTTCCCATACAAATTTTGACAGCTCGATTCTGCGGAGATAAAATTATCTGGTTTCTGAGGTTTATCCGAGTTTTCCACCGTTGCATGAATACCCTTACTAAATTCTTTCCGAGCCCTGTCAACATTTAAATTCCCCACACTCTTAAACCACACAACCATCAAAATCAGCTGTTTCTGTTTCATAACTTCAACCTCACTTTAGACGTTTTATCAAAATCAAAATCCAAAAGCGCTTCAATTTGCCTATAAACTTAACAAATTAATAAATTTTATTTAATAAAATGGATGTTTTGAAGCTTTTGCAGACCTTACGACTATCGGTCCAACCTATCCGTACATATGGTAAGCATAATAAGAAGTATGTTTACAATAATGGAATCAAGTACGAAGGAATTTATTACTACCCACGGTAAGTTAACCTTCATCCATTGAACACATAATACAATAAATCGACTTCTTAAATATTTTAGAACACAGGACCATCAAGATCCACCAATAACTCCAGCAAAACTATTTCGTGTCCAACGAATCAAACCTGTCAAAGGAAACCCTTACTGGGAAAAGCGAATCCTTAAAGATCTTGGATTAGATGGCAAACAAGGTAACTTCACTGTTGTCAAAAACATCCCTGAGAATAATGCTAGGCTATGGAAAATCAAGCATTTGATTAAAGTCACTCCAGTCATATTTAAATTTGGCGAACCCACAGAAAACGACGTCAAACATACTATACTGAAAGAGAATGGTGAATGCATTGTTACCAAAGAAATTGGTCAGTTAGAAGAACGCTTCGATGCCATTGAAAAATTCGAATCAGACCCTAAAAGACTCGATACCGAGTTATTGAAGAGAGATGCTCGTCTTAAGTGGTTAAATAATTGGTAAAAATACTTGTAATAAAACAAATTTTGTGAAATAGTAAAAACATTTTATTTTTTAAAACATAAGCTTCGCCTCGACATCTACCTTTTTTTCGAGTCTTTTACATCCCGATGTTGCAAATAATCCAGTTTTCTTCTCAAACGAGACGAATTCTTTGATAATATTTCTGTAAAAAAAAAAGAAATTAAGTTTAACCGAATGACAAAAATTCTGGGCCCTTAAACTTACTCAATTACATCACTGGGCGGCCTCTTATCCCAACGCCTAAACTCTGTCTCAATACACTTTACAATATGTTCTTTTTCTAGTGGTAAAAATGGAATATAGTGGTCTACGACATGTGCTTCTATTAAACCTGTCTTCTTCATTCCACCTTCTAAATTATACGCTCCAAGCTCAAGAATATTTTCAAAATCACTCATTTTAGTCTCTTCTCGTAGAATTCCCTTGCTCAGAAGAGATCCTAAATGTAAAGCAATATTTACTCCAGCAGTATTTGAAACAAACACAAAAATAGCTTGTTTATAGTCAGCTCCTTCTCTGGTGGAGGACGAATAATCTACAAGTGATGTAAGTGCTTCGAATATCCCGTTAGGCATTTTATCCACTTCATCGAAGATAAAGAGTGAGCGTGGACAGTCGATGATTGCTTTTTTAACAGTATCTTTTAATTGTTTCTAAAAGAAAATTTTGATAAACTCATTAATTAGTTTTTTTTTGAAAATACATAATGGGAACATTTGGATGTGGGATCGATATTGGAAGACTCAAATAGAGCTGATACAGCATTATTACTAAACGTTTTCGGCAGGCCAAATTACTGTAATGCTCTCAATAACCCCGCCAATCTCGACAAGAGACCATCAACGTTTATTTGATTTCTAACTTATGAGCCTTAAATCGTAAATTGAAGCTTTAGAAGTCGTGACTTTAAGAGACCGTTATGAAATAAAATCTGCTTTCATCCCTTCTTTTCTGTTCTTTGTATTTGAACTATTATCTGTTATACTAAAGATCCTTTGAGTTTAGATTGCACTACTAACTAGAAGGAATACCTATTACGGTATGAACAAAATTGTATCGGAATTTTATAATTTTATTTCATTAGGAGTCCACTTTGTCATTAGCCTATTATACTTTATACCGTAATTTTAACTCCCAAACATTAGTAATTATTAATTAACCAAAAATATATATAATTTGGCAACCAAACCAAAAATCGAATGCCATAAACCAAATGTTTGTAGGTATTTTGATTTTTCATAAGCTTACAGAGTATTGTTCGCTTTCACTTTGAAGCGGAAAGTCCGACCTGCCTTTGAATAGATGAACAAAGTTACTCTGCAATCCTTTTGCGTACAAAGATTTGGCTATAAAATCAGAAACATAGTTTTTCCCCGTGCCAGGTGTTCCATGGAAACTTAGTACTAATGCTTTTTTAGAAGCGGTACCTTTACTTAAGTGTGCTCGCAAAGCAGGAACAACCTGTTGTATGACAATATGCTGACCAAACAGATGTGATTTCAGTTCGTCCTCTAACACTGGATTTATAAACGTTAATATGCATGTCTTGTTTTTATATCCGAGTAGTAACTTACTATTAATATTACCAGGAATGTAGTCATCAATACAACATTCTTTCATCTTACAATAGGTATTTTGCTTCACATAATCAAAATTATAGCCCAAACCGGCTAGTACAGCTGCTCCAACTGATGCAGATATTGGATCCACCAAAGCATTAGAAGAATAAATTACTGATGTTATAATAAAAAATAAAATTATTCCATTAATATACATTTTATCAAATTTAAAAAAATATTTAGTTTATAGCGTTTTCTTTTCTGCTGTCACTCTGTCAGCTTTCAATTTCTTCAAAATATTATGTCATTTCACCGTCACTACGTTTACAAGTAGAATTGAGAGATCGAGTTGGATTAAGGTCGAATTTTCGATCCAGGGGCCAGATTCCGCAAGAGTGAGTTTTAATGTGTACACGAAAAAATGTGTACACCCTCTTATTTCGATTACGCAAGGGTGAAGGTGAGTTTTTTTTTGACAGAAACCGTGTACACAGTCCTATAAATTTATTCACCGTATTTTTCATGGTGAATTTTCAAAAGTAATAGTGTACACGGGCATGAAACTCACTCTTGCGGAATCTGGCCCCAGGGGCCAGATTCCGCAAGAGTGAGTTTTAATGTGTACACGAAAAAATGTGTACACCCTCTTATTTCGATTACGCAAGGGTGAAGGTGAGTTTTTTTTGACAGAAACCGTGTACACAGTCCTATAAATTTATTCACCGTATTTTTCATGGTGAATTTTCAAAAGTAATAGTGTACACGGGCATGAAACTCACTCTTGCGGAATCTGGCCCCAGGTTTTTCGTCATTTGAGTTGAGTACTCCAGTTAGATTTTAGTTAGAATAGACCAACATCACATTTGACCAACCTTTGCCTTTTGAGGTGAAGGGCTATAGGTTCTATATACAATGTCCATGGGCATTGTATATGAATTTAGGTAGTACTCTCATGAACACGTTCCACACGTCGTCCCCCTGGCGATCACACAACTAACTAATTTTCTGGTTGCCGTTTCTGTGTATATACAAGTGCGCCCCCAGACGACCACACAACACAACTCAAAAATCATCGTGATGATAGTACTATAAGTTTTATATACAATGTCCATGGGTAAAATAAAACAACCTGTTGTGTGATTATAATTCTTGGATCTTGAAATAGATCCAGATAGAAAGCCGGATCAGTATAAATTTCTGATCATGGGTGGATGTGTTTTGGAAAGTTTTTTTTTTAAATAGGAAAATCTGCTGATTTAAAGAAAAGCCTAGCATATACTTCCTCATAAAGTGAACAATAATCATTGCAGTAATTGATTTTTTGGCAATAATCGCAGGTACAAACCATTTGAATATGGTGAGGAAAATACAAGAGGAACACATCCAATTTTTAAATTCACCACGCACTGAATTCCGCTCTAAAATATACTCCCTTAACACATCCCTTCTGACGGCCATTTGTAAACTGATGGTTTGACATATTTGTGGTGGAAAAAATCTTTTGTAAAACTCCTTTCATTCTGCCAAACGCGTGGCGAAATATTTTTCCATTTTTCTCCATAAATAAGGACGCATAATTGTAAATAAAACGTTCAAATGATATTATACAGAACCTTTGTTTACATCTAATTAATTTTTTCTTTTAAAAACAGATGCCGGGCGTAGGTACAATCAAATCATCCTGGGCCGATGAGGTCGAACTGGATTTCGGTGGTCTGCCACCTTCCACTGAGAATACCGAGAACGGCTTGAAATACGTCACCGAATACAAATACAATAAGGACGACAAAAAAATTCAAGTGGTACGTACGTATAAAATCAGTAAGCAAGTTGTTCCCAAAACTGTAGCCAAACGCAGAACTTGGTCAAAGTTTGGTGATTCCAAGGACGACAAGCCGGGTCCTAACTCACAAACAACGATGGTATCAGAAGAAATATTCATGCAATTTCTCAACTCAAAAGAAGAGGAAAAGACGAACGATAATTTATTGGATCCATCAAAGAACATTGCCAAATGTCGTATTTGTAACGGTGAGCATTGGTCAGTCAATTGTCCTTATAAGGGAACGGCTATGGATACTCAGTTAATGGAAAACAAGGCAGCCCCAACCACATCAGAAGCGCCAAAATCCGGCAAATATGTTCCCCCATTTATGAAGGACAGCCAAAAAGGTGGCCCTGGAATGCGCGGACGCGATGATACTGCTGCTATTCGTATTTCCAATCTATCTGAATCCATGACAGAGGCTGATCTGGAAGAATTGGTAAAGAAAATTGGCCCGCAAAGTAAAATGTACCTCGCCAGAGACAAGAACACTGGCCTTTGCAAGGGTTTCGCCTACGTACACTTCAAACAGAGGAAGGATGCCGCCGCTGCTATCGAAATCCTCAATGGTCACGGCTATGATCACTTAATCTTAAATGTCGAATGGTCAAAGCCACAAACTAATTAGCTGAATATTTTTAACATGTATTTTGTGATTTGTCATTCACCACAGATATAAATAAATCATAAATTGAATAGAGGCATACATCTTTTGTTGGCTTCTGTCTACCAACTAATATGGTATTTTTAGGCTTGTATTCTTCGAGCGCACTTAAGTGTAAGTGCCTCTCAATTCAAAGAAAAAAAAATGTATTTATTCAATAAGAGGAAAATTAACTTTACTAGGTGAATTCCGGCCTTGGTCTTCGCTTTATTTCCAGTTAATTATTTTGGTTTTGTCTTTAACAGCAATTAGCAGCAATAATCGATTGCAAGAAGTGAACAACTCCATTTTTTGAATATACATACATATTTCTCGAATCCTAAAAAGAAATATCTACTTTGCTTTATCGAGTAACAGGAGTCTAGGAATATATTGGATATTAGACTGATCAAACGAGTTTCTTAAAAGAAACTATTTTCATTTTAATTGAATTTTTGGAAAGAAAATTTAGAAACTATCAAAAAAATCCCAATTCAATAAAAAATAAAATTCAAATATTTATGAATAATAGGAAAAAAGTATATGTAGATTAAAAAATGCGGCAAATTAAAGAAGTTCGAGTGCGTGATAATTCGAAAGCAATTCGTATAGAAAACATGCCCCTTTCGTCAAATGATGAAGATTTGAAATTACTGGCTTACAAGTGCCGCGGCATAAAAGAAATGTATTTGGCCAGGCAGCGTAATACAAGAGAATTTAAGGGATTTGCTTACATACATTTCAAAACAAGAAGACAAGCTGAGGATGCAGTATATACTCTAAATGGACTTAATTATAAAAAGAAGGTGTTAAGGGTAGTGTGTGCTACATCATCTTTTTAAAAAAGGGTACGAAAATTTGTCCAAAAAAATAGAATAATGCACTGAAAATTAATGTATAAATTTTAAAAATGAATACAAATTTTTTTTGAAATGAAATTAAATCAACCAATTCAAATTTTATCTTCAATGATCAAAATTTCAACTTTAGTGTTATCCTTATCATGCATAAAATTTTACCGAAAATGTTTGCTTCCTTCGAAAATAGGAAACGTGTATATTGTTGGAAGCTTCCCTAGAATTTAATTGTTTTCAGATATTCTATGTTAGGCTAAAGAATTGAGTTTTCATTCCAAAAGAGCGAAATTTGATTATTGGAAAACAATATGTGTAAGGCTATGTATTCACCATTACACAGAACCATTTAAAGACAAATACCAATAAAAATTATTAGAAACTCAATAATAATATAATATTTAATAAAAAGTATTGAAATTTAATAATTATAATAATAAAATTATTTTAAGAAGTATACCACTTAAAGCGTTTATCAATAACACCAAAAACATTTACATAATTTTAAAAGTTTACTTGTTAAAATTCAATACCTACAAATGGAAATGCAACGCTTATGCCCAGACACCAAGAAATGTTTCTTTTATCGGTGGTTGGACGTGATTGGAATTTTCTATGCAGATTCGCACAAAAGGTAGAGTGTTTGACTAAAACGAATTTCAAAGAAAGAAAAATAAATTTTTATTTTTTGCCGGATTCTCGGTAAATTAGAAATAGGCCAGTATGTAGCCGTCTTAAAAACTTTTTAACCAATATCGGTAAGATCAGACGACCAAGGCAAGGATAATTTTTTAACTCCTGACTGCGTGCAAGTGCAGGTGACGTTTAGTGGAAATAAAGGCAAAAAAAAAAATCTTCATTGATTCCAAATTAAAGTTTAACCGGTAATAATTTGTGTCAAATTGTTGTATAAAGAACAAGTAGTTCGCTTAAACAAAATGTAGGCTCAAGAATGCAATTGACTGTTTTTGCAGTCTTTACTTTAGCTGTGAAGAAATTCATTCAGTTTCATGCAAACATAAATACTTTCTTGCAATCGAAACTGTTTCAATTCGTTTCAATTGTTTTTCGTTATTACCATCTGTCAAAAAACTTTGCTTATAGAAACAGAAAAACACTTTTGTTTACCTCACCTGCATACCTCTTCATTTTTAGAAAAACAACACTTTCGCTAAATGCGTTTCTAAAAATATACATTTGAATTTCTTGTTTTTATGATTGACGCCGAAAGTTCCTCTATAAATTTCTTAATTCAATATCAACAACAACACAAATAAATCCTAAAATTAAACTCGACGAACGTCACCACACTACGGCGAGGGACTTGCCCCTATAATATAAATAAATAAATTAAGAAAAACAGCACTGATCAAAGATTTCTTCTTTTGTGGCACAAAAAGTGTATTCAGTTTTTATTTGCATCTTATCAGAGAAAGGAAGACTTCACAAATCAAAATATGCAATCGAAACCAAAGAAGAAACTTATCAAACGAGGGGATCGAATCCTTACAGAGAAGCCCTTTGTTTATGTTCTTCATTCAAAATACCGCAAAGAACGATGTGACAATTGTTTAGCTAGGTAAGTTTTGAGAAATAAAATCTAAAGTATCTTAAATATAAGGTTGCACTTATCTTTTTCATTAGCGGTAAGCTTCTCAAGTGCTCCAACTGCCAGTATGTATTCTATTGCGATCGAGCATGCCAAATGCAATCATGGATCATGCACAAGCATGAATGCAGTTCCTTGAAAAAAATTGGTTCTCGCGTTGTGCCAGATGCAGCACGAATTCTTTCTAGAATTATCATCAAACTCGATTCGGGCGGTGATTTGATTAAGGGCTACTACACAGAGACATCATTTCGTAGATTTAAAGATCTCATGTCACGTATGATATATATTTTATATTTTGAATAATTAGTTCTTTTAATTGGTATAATCAATTAGATTATGCTGAATTGAAAAATGATGCAAAGAGAGTGGAGCATTTAGAGGCACTACACTCGGTACTGTGTGAATTAATGGAAAATAAAACTGTGCCAAATTTGTCAGAGCTAATGGGGATCTACGGACGGGTGAGTAACCTTTTTTGTTAAACTATAAAATACATTAAAAATGAATAAGTTCCTAAATACTAATTTGGTTTTTGATTGCCAACATAATTTTAATTATAATCGTAAGCTTTATATAAAGGTGCAAAAAGTAAAGTGGAATTCTTATTTATTTTTCGTTTTTTTTTTTTTTTTTAATGTGTAGTTGTTTTTACTATTTGTGTTTGCAATGAAGAATCGCAATTTTACGCACGAGTTATAAGGATCAAGTATCGATTTTTAAATTAAGATCTCAGGTAGGAATCTCCTAAAGTCAAAAGCTCTTAACTCGACTCTCACCTTTTGAGTAAGTTGAGTATCAGTTTTTATTAGAAAAAAACGCATTTTCGGCACATATAGTATATTTTATAATCTTATATCGACTTAGGAACTTTTGCCTTTTGATCAGTACGGTGATTCTGATTTTCTTTGAGGAAAATGAATTTAGCTTATTGATGATGCCACCAATCCAAAACGCCAATTATGACTTCATTTTTCGAAAAAGCATTATGTTTGTTGCAATGAATTAAACACATCTTTTGTAGTTTTTTTTTTAAAGTTTAGAAACTCATAATTTTATTTCTATGTTACATTACCTGCGCTATTTTTAGTCCGCAGTGACTGTAAATATTTTGGCGAAAGGCCATTTTACCTTTTGACTTCAAGCACTGTGTGCATAATAAAGGCTAACAGCACATGTCTACACCAAACTCATGTTTTCTAACTACAAGAATTTTTAAAGTGCGCGATCAGAATTTAAGCAAAATATACAGCATGTGCGGGCTGTGTTTTCTCAACCCGAAGTGCGTCGCTATTTTTATCTAAAGAACAAATATATTGGCATGCACAAATGTTTGCCGGCGTTAAACTGTTTTCCCTTTCTTTTTTTAATTTGCAGCTGGTAACAAATGGCTTCAATATACTTGATCCTGAAATGAATGCCATTGCAACAGGTATTTATCTGGGAGTTTCTGTGACAGATCATAGTTGTAAGCCCAATGCTGTGGCCACATTTGAGGGAACAGAATTACACATTCACGCAATTGAGGATATGGAACACCTTGACTGGTCAAAGGTTTTTTTGAATAATTTAAATAAAACAAAATATTTCTTACTTACATTTTCATATACTTGAGTTTAGATTTTTATCAGCTATATAGATCTTCTCAACACTCCTGAACAGAGACGACACGAACTGAGAGACAATTATTTCTTTCTGTGTACCTGTTCTAAGTGCATTGATCCTCGAGAATCAATTGAAATGAACGGTGGCGTGTGTCCGAATAAGAATTGCAGTGAGATGGTTCAAATGTCAAAAAATAATTGTTCCAAGTGTGGAACTGGTATAAGTCCCAAACACAGGAATGCATACAAAGAAGTTTTGGAAATGACAAAGAATCATTTGGAAGATATGAAACACACAACATGTAATTCAAAGCACATATTCTTTAATAATGAATCTAATAACAAAATTGTATCGTTCATAATAGATCTTGATATTTGTAAAATGTGTCTGCCCAGGCAAAAAGGAGTTTTACATTCTTTGAGTCTTTGGCATGTAAAAACACTCGATGCTGCCGTAGAAAGTGCATTTTCAATGAAAAAGTGGAACGATGCATTAGGATTTGCAATTCAACTTATACCAGGATTTAAGTAAGTATCGGTTTTTAATTTTTTTTTTAATTTAAAAAATCGGTTCCATATTATAGAAAATATTATGGCGAATGGAATCCATTGCTGGGACTGTTATATGTCAAAGTCGCTAAGCTTCAGTTGTACGAAGGCTTTTTTAAGGAAGCTGAACATAATTTAAAGGAAGCTTTCAAAATTATTGAAGTTACACATGGTCGAGACCACAGCTTATACAAGGATACATTATCTTCATTGATGATGCAAATAACCTACGAGCTTTCGAAGTAGTTAAAGATTTCGCTTTCAATATGTGATATATATGTAATGTATGTTAAAATTTTAAAATAAAACAAGTTTTTTTTAACCTAAACTATCGAAGCCAAGGCATTCGCTCGACGGTCTGTATTTTGGAAAAGTGCTCGTATTAAGTGTTTCACTTCATCAGCTTTATAGTTCGCTGTTAGAATACCATGACCTTCACACCATTGTTCGGTTATTTGTACCAAAGACGCACCAAGGATCATTTTCAATTGTTCCAATTTCATCCACGCTTTAACATGAATTATTTGATGCTTGTCCTGTAGTTAAAAAAGAATATTAAAACATGATGATGTGGAATAATTATGCATATTCCAAACCTTAAATAATGAAGGTGCTTTTTCTAGAATGACTCCAATCAATTCGGCTAATTGATCGCCGACCTTCGCAGATATATCCTCCATGACCATAATTTTTCTTATGAATTCTAAACAAAAATCATCTATTAGGCCGCTAGTGGTTTTGTTATATACTTGATCGGGTAAAATATTCTGCCAGACATTTTTGAGTAAATCTAATTGTCGCAAACATTGACCAATTAGTTTTTGTGGCCCATTTCCAAGAGCAGTTATGGCATCCGATAGATCTAAAATTAACAAAAAAAAAAAGATTTATTAAACTTAACTGCCAAAAAAAAAATACATAGTTAAATCTTTATAAAATTTCTCTTTGCCAAACTACTAAAGTGCTAGCCGAGAAAGAGAATATGAAATAAACAAAAATGAATAATGCAGAATGTTGAAATCAAACAAAATAAAAGGAAATCACTGTCAAAAATAGGTAAAAACTAATGTTAGGATATACTGAAAGAATATTTAGCTGCCCTTACCTAATTCAGCAAGGATTCCCATTAGTAAGCTTCGCTGATTTCTTATCTGACTATTAAAGTGTTCCTGTGCGAGTCCTTGAAGCGATTTAGCTAAAGTCGCAAAGGTAGCTATACCCTTGTCGGAATTCTTCGTAACCCAATGACTCAAAAACATTGTGTTATTGTAAAATAGTGCAGATTGCTGTGGGATGTTTTGTAAGAATTTCTCATGATGTTTTGGTACTTCTGCTACGTAACGATGAATGAGTGTCGGGATTACGGAAATCAACTGTTCGCTTAGATTGTCTTCTACTGAACCAGCATGGCGAATGATTTTTTCCATTAGATGTACAAGTTCCTATTAACAAATAACATAAATTAAGTCAACACCTTAAAATAACTAAAACCTGTTAAATTACCAAAATACTCTTCGAGACCATGCAACGCGGAAAAAGAAACGGGTTGTTCGCCACTTCCTCGGTACTGTTTCGTTCAGCAATTAATGTCATTTCATGTAAGTCTTTTCGCATTATATCTACCGCAGTGTCCATAATGGTTCCGCAAAAACGATTTCGAAATAAAATATCCACCTTTTCAGTGAAATCGCGAAGGGCGAGGTCACTTTCTTCGTTAATAAGCTGGGAATCCACCAAAAACTTATTGAAATTCAAAACATCCTCAACCAACGTGGACTCATGCATTTCGTCCATTGTCTCGGGTACTGCATTTAAGAGGCATTCATTGATAATCAATGATAACAGCCGCTCCTTCATCTGGTCGCCAAAAATTGTAAAAACGTACAGCTCGTCGGATAACTGGATATTCATATGTCCTAAGCAAAGCACAAGCATTTCAATATTCTTGAAAACTACTTTGTAATTTGGTCTTAAGCTAGAACCGAGATCCTTTAAACTGTATGAGAGAGAGAGTTGAAAAAAATCGGGACTGGCATCATCTGTAAACTCCATAGATACTGGTTTCATGACTATGGGCACAAAACAGTTGTCCAGCAAAAACTCACACATTTTCTTTGGATTATACCGAGCATTAAATAAAGCAAGTACAGTATCTTGTAGTTGATTTTCATCTTTTGAAATCTTCAGAGTTACCGATTTGGTATTTTGAAAATTTTTTTCCGAAAATTGAACTAGACGATCAAAGCATTTTTTCATGTTTTGTAGAAGCATGTCGGATTCGAGGCGAAATTTTACTTTGATAATGTGATAGCATTCCAATCGACTGAAGATCTTGTCAGTTGGATCATCAATAAGATTTTTAAGCTTCCCAACAATGTCCATTACTATTAAGTATTCTTTATTACTTTTGGCTTCTTCCAGACTCTGAAATAGATCATCAATGCGAAGGATTTTACAAGAAACTTTTAGTCCAATTGATATTTCCCTGAGTTCGTCGATGTATTGTTGAAGATCTTCGTTGGCTTCACGAATAGCATTTTGAGTATCGCCTTCAATGTTTTGAAGCAAATAGTCTACCTGAAAGTATTTGTGAATTTAAAGGTTCATTGGTCAAGAGTGCTTTATGAATTAATTACAAAAAAAATCTTAGAAGTTTTAAATTTTAAATATTGATTAGGTTGAATCTTTCAAGAAAGAAACGGATTGATTTAGAATGGGTGAGTTACATTAGGACCAGTTTGATAACAGTGGAATAACTTTCTGAGACAACTTTCAGAGGTTTTAATTAAATGGTGATAGTCAACAGAAATTAGTTTATTAGGCATATCTATGATTTACAGATTAAACTATAAATTCACGTCAAAGATTAGTATGCAATCACATTCGAGATTTTATGAGTTGGAATCATCATGGATGATTAATACTATCAGTCTTCATCATATGTAAAAAACTTACCAAACGTGATTGCAAATATGTATTATCTTGTATGTTAATAAAATGATGCCATTAGAGTTGCTCGTCAAACTTTTACCACTTTAATAGGTAAACAAAATCTGGCTATGTAAAGAGTATCTCTAAATTAGGCTTTCATCAAATTAAAGTAAGGATTATTATGTTTCGAGTCTGAGGATGTTACTTACCTCCTTGATCAGTGTTTCACCCTCTTCTAAATATAACTCATTACTAGAGAGATTCACTAAAAACTCAACGTGATTTGTTTCGATGTAGGATTTGATTTTCTCCTGATATCTTTTGATTTCTGTAGTGATTTTCGATATCTGCTTTTTGGCATCGACGTTATCGCTATCGTTTAGGATTTTTATAATATCCTGCGAAACGCTTGCGGACATTGTGTAAAAACAACTTTTTAAGAACCTTGTATGCAAATACTAAACCTACGCCAGAAGATGGCCAGAAGTTAAAAATATTTGCATCAACGAATACAAATTTTGACAGAACAGACAAGAAGCGGTTTCAATTTCAATTGAACTTAGTTGAAAGATGATGGCACTTTGGTGATACCATTTTTGGCTGTGTTCGTGAAAAACAATTTTAATTTCTTGGCTAGACTTTATTTAAGCACAGTTAACATTTGAAAGTAAAATCTTACAGATCGTGTTGAAAGTCATGGGCATACAGAAAATACTTACCTACAGAACCGACTGGTACCCCCATGCCCATTGTATATAAATTTGCATAGTACTCTCATGAACACGTTCCAAACGTTGTGTGATGTGGTCGTTTGAGGGCGCACTTGTATAAACACAGAAACAGCAACCAAAATATTAGTAAGTGATGTGATCGCTAGGTGGCCGACGTGTGGAACGTGTACTATGCAAATTTATATACAATGCCCATGCCGATTGTTTTCCTTTCGGTGTATAAATATACATACAAGGCATGTATGCCCTCATTATTAGTAGCGAAGAAAACGTTCACTTAAATTCGAATGTTAAAGCGAATTCCTTTTTTGATGGTATTATCGTTAGCGTGCTAACATTATTTCATTGAAAACAAAATGAACCGTCAAATAATGACTTTCAATTAGTATTATATTTCTCAAATTGTGTTTTTGTATTCTACTGATTTACAACATCAGATCATTTGTTGGTGCTCAATATTTATAAATTTTCACAATATATTATTTGTATTTTCGTCTAAACAAAGATGCATTTATGTACAACCTCACGAAACGGAGGAGGAGGACCAAGAGTGTTCAGTTCTTCTCCAAAACTTTGCAATAAATCTTTCTGGTTCTTTTTTGATGAACCGAATTTTCCTATGCCCCTTGCTATACCGAGATTCTTTTCCATTAATTGAACCAGCCTAGCAAATTGATTTGCATTTGTCCATGAAAATATAATTTTTTGTTTTATTTTCTTTTCTTGTTATAGATAATAATATACAAATTATTTGCTAATGCCTTTTTCTTTTGTCACTCATTTTAGCACATAAAGTCATAAACTAGGGTTATCACTGAATATTTTCATTCGATAGAATTTAACGTTATGACTTTTCTTTGTATATGAAAACTATAGTACTCTCATGGCGAGTTTTTTTTAGGGTTGCCCGGATCCTGGTGGTGGCGCTGCAAAATGTGAGGTGTAAAATTCGATTTGGTGAGTCTTTAAGCGTCGAAAATTGGTGGTAGGAGCAAGAGGAGACTATTTTTGGATAGTTGCATCCAAAAAATATCAATAAATATCATTTAAAACCTCCATAAGCTCTCCGCAAAAAAAAAAGAGTAAGGGTTGCCGGCATACATTAGATGTCGCCCCATTCGACTTCCACCATGAGAGTACTATAGTTTTCATATACAAAGGACTTTTGAGCCGTTGAATTAGCGAACATTCGCTAATTATAATTTATCGATAGCCAAGTTCGATAATGTTTTGACATTTGAAGCGAATCAATACTCATAATACAAAGTTATCGAATTCGCAAGTTTTTAAGTTCGCTTCGCTTTTCGCTACTCATAACGAGGACCGTAGTGGACATGCTCTCATAATTGGAAACAATCCTCTAAGTTCAACTTGTAGGGCTATAGGGCGAACAATTTAAAATTCACGGGACACTGCTATATGCTTGCACAATTGGAAACAATCCTCAGTACTCAGTCCAGCTTGTAGGGCGAAAGATAACGAACCCCCTGAGTCGGTTCTCTAGGTAAGTATTTCCTCTATGATCGAATAATTCAAAAAATAAATCAATTTATTTTGCCCATCGAATGCAAAAACAGGGAAAATCTGATCTTTGACTGATCTGGATCAAAAATAAATTGATTTATTTTACCCATGGAAAACCCCATAAGAGTTCATGTCTTGACAGGTGGACGGTGGGCAATCGAGTTTGCTTATTGTGTTAAATAGAAATATTGTAGAAGGATATAACTTAATTTCATTGTAGTTATTTTAATTTTTCTATATTTGCAGTTGCGATCACTTCAATGTAATTTGTTTGAGTGCAAACTTAAAAAAAAAATTCTAAGGTACTACTGGTTTTGCTATTTAAAAGATTTTTGGTGGATCAAAATAACAGCTTTTTTTTGAAAATTTAAATAGTTGATTTCATGAATTATCAATAAATTTTCATATAGAATCTTATGTTTTCAAGGAATATACTTAAAATCTTTTTCGTTGATACGTTCCATTTAATTACGGTAAAGTTAACGACAAAGTTTAGTAACCACGTATTAAGAAGAACAACTATTTATAATAATCTTTATTTGTTAATGCTTGTATAATACTCCTCTTCTAAATCATACAAATCCATTGCCATTTCATCTCTCAATTTCATCAGTTTCTTATCGCATTCAATCTGTGTGGCTCTGAATAGCTGTGAATTCGATGTAATTGCCTCATTAACTGAATGGAAATCATTTAAAATTAAATATTGCTTAATATCAGATACTAATTTCATCAAAGATTCACCAGCACGCACTGAAAACAAGAAAAAAAACCACCAAAATAGTCATTAATTTAGATTTTAGACAATATTATTTTACAAACCGATGTTTGCAGCTCGAACTTGCATTTCATATGTATCTTGTTCGCATTGTGTGGTTTTTGATATCTGAGAGTCCCCTTCTCCTCTTGCAAGTTTAACTATTTCTGTTGAATACAAATTTTTAAATTTAAAATTTACCTTACATGGCTTTTCAAACTGTAAGATTTAAAATGATTTTTATTCCAACCGTTTTATCTCCACGTATCCTAAAATGAAGTTTCATAATTTACGATTTAATATGTTAATGCGCACTCAAGAAGTACACGTCATTCATATTATTTGCATTTAAACAGCAACAAAAGAATACCTGAGGTACAGATCAAAGTAACTCGTCGTGTTGTAAAGAAATAAACCAAATTTTGAGGTATCCATTTTCGTTGTTGATAAAGTTCGGTTAAAATATTCAAATGGGTCTATCGATATCATATCTACTCTCGCGTTTCTTTCCTAAAGAAGATATGAGAATTCTGATGATTGGACTGGACGCAGCCGGGAAGACAACAATTCTGTACAAACTTAAAATTGGAGAAGTTGTAACAACAATTCCAACTATCGGCTTCAATGTAGAGACCGTTGAATATAAGAACTTTCGATTTACTGTCTGGGATGTCGGTGGACAGACAACAATTCGTGGCATGTGGCGACACTATTTTCAAAATGCTAAAGCAATTATATACGTTGTGGATTGTTCGGACAGAGAACGAATTCATAGAGCAGAGTCTGAGTTGTCAGCAGTTTTAGAGAGTGACGAGCTAAGAGATGCAAAAATATTGCTTTTAGCAAACAAACAAGATCTACCGAATGCACTAACTCCATCGCAGTTGGCTGACGAGATGCAAATGCACAATCGAAGACATCAATGGTATGTCCAAGGAACGTGTGCAAATACTGGAAGTGGACTCTTTGAAGGACTTGACAATTTGCATGTAATGTTGTCCAAGAAAAATTAGTATTATTATTATTATAATTATTATTAGTATCATTATAAAAGTAAACAAAAATAAAGAATTTTTACATATTTCATAAAACAAGAAAATAGATTTGTTTGTTTAAGTAATTTAGCGATTTAAGAACTGGGCCCTTAGTTGGCATAGGATCGTCTAAGTTTGTTTTACCTTCTTAACTTGTTTTGACACATATGTATGTATCTAAAATAATTTAACTGATTACAAATAAAATGTTTCAAAAAATTTTAAAAAGCGTTACTATCCCGGTTTTTTGGGAAAAATTTATTTAAAAAATGCGTATTTTTACTTCTTTTCGCAAAGCTTATATGATGATTCTTTTTTGTTCATTTTACCTCAATAAAACTTAACTCGGTGGAATTATACTTCACACAGTTTCATACAAATAAAAATACAAAAAATAGTGGAAAAGCGATTTTTTGTGAGACAAGAAAACTCAAATTTATACCATTTTTCACCCATCAAATAATTTTGACCGAATTAAAAAAAAAAAAACTAAAGGTTCAGGAAATATTCCCACTGTCGCAGGACTTTTGCTTTGAGGCAGCATAAACATAGCTCTAATAAGCCTATGGCAAGCTGGATTTGTAAACTCCGCCAGATTGCAGGCATTTATTTTCCATAATATTTAGAAACATATTATTTCTGAACAAATTTTAAAAAATTATAAACACTTTGAACATGAAAATGACAAACATGGAAAAAGTTCATTGAATTTTATTGACTTGCAAATAAAATCAATCCAATTTGCCGGGTTATTACAAGCTTCTAAAACTGTTTTAAATCCAACAACAGCAAACCACGTATACGTTTGTGAAATTGCAATAATTTGATGATATATTAATCGTCATTATCTGAAGTGTATTCATGATTGATAAATCTGTGGCGATGAATCACATTTTATTTTATTTATAGGTTACGTAGTGACCATACAACATTTGTTGTGAAAACAAAGCAATTTGAATCTAGTGATTACGCCAATATGGGTCTTTCATTTTCATCTGTGATTTATTTTTTATTTCCAAAAAAACAAAAGCGTATTATAATATTTGGACTGGATGGTGCTGGGAAAACAACAATTCTCTACAAATTGAAACTCAATGAACTAGTCAATACAATTCCAACAATTAATTTCAATGTTGAAACCTTAGATTTTAAGAATATTCGATTTACTATTTGGGATTTTCGAGGTGGTGAATCTATTCGACGTAAGTTTCGACACTACTTGCAAGGTACTGATGCAATAGTTTTTGTAGTTGATTCGACAGATGAGGGCAGGATTGAAGATGCAGAAATGGAATTAACCGATATGTTATGGAGTGATGAATTGAAAAATGTGCCCATACTTTTGCTTTCTAACAAACAAGATATTCCTAATGCACTCAGTACGGAGACAGTTGCAGAGAGAATGAAAATGAATGACAAAAAACACGAGTGGCACGTGCAAGGAACTTCTGCATATTCAGGAATTGGTCTTTCTGAGGGATTCGAGTATTTACATAGCATATTGTCAAAGAAAAAACAAGTAAACTAGACGTTTGGGTACACATCAAATAATAATATAATTTTAAGAACTATGTTGTATAGTAATTAAAATAACTTCCTGTTTTTGTTTTTTTTGTTTTGTTTTTTATTTTGATTCTTGTACACAGTTGGTATTCTTTTTGTTTGTATTCAACTGGTTAAAAAACACCTTTTTCAGTGGTCTTTTTTCATTTTTTTTTTATTAAAAAATATAAGAATTTACATATATGTAAATTATCGCTCGAGTTAATTTTTCTATTCTGAAAGTGAAACAAGTGATGAAATCTTGTTTGATGCAATGACACAGAAATAAAATAATAAGAATACAGAGAAAGCAATTATAATTTGAGTTGCGAGTGGGTTTTACAAGACGAATAGAGATGATTCAGTTCATACCAACCTTATGTCAGGTAGATGAGATCTACAGCTGACTTTTCAATAATATTCAAAGATAACACAAGTCAGATAAATAAATTTCATTTCATGTAAGCTGGAATATTTAGTAGCACTGAATTCAATAAAAACAAAACATCGAGCATTGACTTAAAACCGATCCTTTTAAAGTGTTGTTTATAATTGCAGTGAATATTTTTGTGCGCAAATTTAAATTGAAAAAAAAAATGGGTCAAATTTATTCATCGTTGAATAAATACTTTTTCTCCAAACCAGAAAAAATTATCGTACTTTATGGATTGGAAGCAGCCGGCAAAACTTCAGTTTTCAATAAAATGCAACTCGACGAAATAACATATCCAATGCCTATGCCAGACTTATGTGAGGGAAGGGTTGATTTGAAAAAGTTTAGATTTTACATTTTGGACATTGCAAGACGTTTAACTGCCCGATACGAAGATACCTATTTTGCGTCGAGATTGGATGCAATTATTTTAGTTGTTGATTCAACAAATTCTGACGGAATAGACGAATGTAATAGGATACTAACTGATATGCTGTTAAGTGAACAACTTAAAGATGTAATAATTCTTATATTTGCAAATAAACAAGATATGCCAAATGCATTAAATCCAACAAAAGTGGCTGAGAAAATGAAATTATCTGAAAGAAAACGAATTTGTCATATACAAGGAACTTCTGGATCAACAGGAGATGGAGTTTTAGAAGGATTGGAGTATTTGCAAACATTTTTTTACAAACAAAAATGGTTTAATATTTTTTGAATTAATGTAATAAATAATATTAATACACTTAAATTAATAATTTACATGTGTTAGATTTCTTTGTCTAATTTAGTTTTTTTTTTTCTTGATAAACATTACGTGGCCCAAAGTGAGTGAATAATTATATTTGTATTTGTATAAAGCACTGAAATAAAAACCACTAGAATGTAGTTTTAACTTGCAAAATAATGTATAATTATGTATCTATACTCTCTAGTAGCTAAATATGTACTACCAAAGAACTAGCAGTATAAATTAAAGGGAAAACTTTTTCAGTGCAGGTGCTCCATTTGAAAATTGACCAATTTCTAATGTATATATGGATTGAGGAACTTTTTTTGTTGATCGAAGTGTTATAGATTTCAGACTTGGCTTCAATTAACATTCCAAGAATATAGAAACAGGAACACAGGCTAAAGGTTTGTTATTTCTTTCAAAACTGTTTAAGATCACCTTTTCAATAAAATATCAATGAGACTATAATGCGATGTTATTTTAAGTAAAACGAAACGTAAACATGCATATTATCACTAACCATAGAAGTATTTGAGCATACGTGTATCTAAGAAAACATGACGTGGCATAAAGAACCAAACAATTTAAAACAATACCCCAGATTGCAACAAGATGTTAATATATATTTAGTTGTAAGTAAATAATTTTTATAGAGACAAACTACAATTGCATTTTGTATCTTGCCAGCGAATCCTCGTCAACTCGTCATTCTTGACTTAAATGCACTCAGTTAAGCTAATGACTCAAACATAAGTCAAGCCATATACCTGTGCCAGTTAATTTTTAAGAAAATGAGGATTGCATTTTCTATTTCGAGAATTTAAATGCAGATATTTTGTGCAAAATGTGGACAGGTCTTTTAGGGAGGGTTGGAAACTTTACATAAACTATTGCCAAAGATAAAACTGTGACAAAAAAAAAAAAACAAAGTAAGTATAAAAAAATAAACAACTATAAAGTTTCTTCGCGCAAATAAAATATTCCTCTTAGTTTTAAAAATGGGAAATTCATTTGGAGGAAGCTATGTATGTGCGTAGATATTAGATATACTCGGTACCTTCAAAGTTTTCCAGCATACTTTTTACATCTTCTTTAAGCCTTGTGTTGTAGGATTTTAAAAGGGCTTCCTTTGATTGGGGTAATGACCTATTTCCACTCATATCTATTGTATTTATTTTATTACTTTTGCAAAGTAAATTTGTACAGAATTTATCAAAAAACGAAAAAACATAAACAAATCAGACATCGGCATTTTTATTAAAACTGTCAAAATATACTTCATCTACTTCCCACATAGCATACTCATATCGGTTGAGGGGATTAAGGGTATGTTTGAACTATGGAAAATAAGGTTGTTTTTTTTTGTAAAACGATTTCAGGGTAGATGTGTGTTATTTGTTTTTGTAAAAACCACTTTCCGAGTAAGTTTCTTTGATAAAGTGAAAAATTCCAACACCCACAAATTACAAAATTGAATTTCATGTTCGCTTTCGATGTTTACAAACACGTAATTGTATAAGGTAGTTAACGATTTGTTATGTAAAAATTCTCATATAAATATTGCAAGTTCGTTTACAATGTTTAAAACCAACGGTAACGTTAACTATAGGTGTATTTTTTATCCACGGGCATTGTATATAAAACTTATAGTACTGTCATCACGATGATTTTTGAGTTGTGTGTTGTGGTCGTCTGAGGGCTCACTTGTATATACACAGAAACAGCAACCAGAAAATTAGTATGTGCTGTGATCGCCAGGGGGCCGACGTGTGGAACGTGCTGATGATAGTACTATCTAAATTCATATACAATGTCCACGGGCCTATATGTATCTGGAATTCTGGATTATGTTTTCTATCTAGATCTATCTATTGTTCTTTAATGATCCTTTGTATATGAAAAACATGGCGGCAGTCGAATGGGGTGATATCTAAAGTATAGGGGCAACTCTTCCTCAATTTTTTTTTGCGAAGATCTTATGGAGGTTTTAATTGATATTTATTGATATTTTTTTGGTTATGGCAATCGAAACACCTGTTTCTCCTACTATCAATTTCCGTGCTTGAAAGATTCCCCAAATCAAATTCTACACCTTAAAAAACGCAGCGTCACCACAAGGGTCGGGGCAACATTACAAAATACTCGCCATGATAGTACTATGTTTTTCATATACAAAGAATGATCTGTATGGATCAAATCTGAAAGTAAAAAATGGACTGCCAACGGCAGATAATTTTTCTAAGCAACAACTTGTTGTTTTTGTTATTGTTTCGCCACCCTTACTTAATGTTTTTCTTTGGTTTAGGAGAGCTTTAATATTTAATTGATTTTTAAAAATCTAGTTCAATAATTTTTTGAAAGTCCAAATGTAAACAGGGGTTAAGTTTTTGTATTTTCTATTTCTCACCTGATAGCGTTATTATCATATAAAAGAATTTTCGAGAAATTCCTCGAAAAGAGAGCCACTTCATTTAACGTGGGCCAATCAAATCGATCAAAAATGACAACTAATTGACCAATCAGAAAGCCCCACGCTAGATTTTAAGGGGTAAAAATAGGCGGCCGGCTCGAGAAGAGCATCAGTTCAAATTTATACGCCACAAAGAGAAGAACATACATTTATTTAATAGCAAGTGAAACAAATTTTGTGATTTTCCAATTGGAAGAAAAAGAAGAAACGGATAATTTATTTTATTATTTGTGTAATAAAAAATATCAATTTTTTGATTGTATTTTCGAAAAAAATATAATGTAAGTATTAAAAAAACAATATAATAGTGCTCGCATTTATGCGGTGAAAATGGTTATTAGTGATTTTTTTTTTCATTCATCCATGGCAAAAACGAAGAAAAAGTGTTTCTTGATGGTTTTCAAAAGTTCTTTAATGTTAAAATATTAATTTTCGCTTTGTTAAAACAGTTTTTTCATAACACTAATGAAATGTGTTAACATAAAGTTCTAGAATAATTATCCCGTCATACTCTCCATAGCAACGATTTTCTACTTTCGAATAAAAATGTGTGTGAGTTTGGAGAGATGCGACGTCATCATTTTGTAGTTATAGAGCTTTCTTTTTTGCTTAACATATCCGTTTTTTCTCCTACGTTCAAGTTTTTTTTTTGTTCTTTATCTCCTTGGGTTCGGATTCCGATTCGATTGAAGAAACTGCAAAGTGGTTTTTAAATTAATCAAAAGAATAATATAGTCTTATGTGGCTGACGTGTCTCAAACTAAAATATTAAAATATAGTACAAAGATAGTGATGATGAGTGCGATTAACAGTGGGCGTTTGCTTTAAAGTCGATATCATTATTCATATACCTATACTAAAAAAAAAATAAACTAAACTAAAATCGCAGACCAAAAGTTTGTAAAATCGAAGTGGGTACATCTGTATGTATGCATATAGGGTTAGGTACACGTCATGTTGAAACAAAGTCTCAAAGAAAAGTTTAACTAGCAACAAACAATTTGCTTACAACAGCATAAATTAATTTTATTAAAAAAAAGTTTATTTTCTTAAAAAGTAGATTATATCTTGTTCTCTTCAGAAATCACCCCGAATTGTGTTCTGTTACACGTCCCGTGAAAAATAAAAAAGCTGAATAGAAAAGTACCTATTAGATATTTTTTTTCGGATTCGTAGCAAAAACCCGATTTGTTATTAACTCTTGCTAAAATTTAATTTGCCCCAATTAACCTACCTGTTCGAGTTCTTTTTGCTTGTTAATTAATAAATTTGATGACGTAGACCTACATATCGCGATTTCAACACGTATACCTACCTACGCCCTGTACAAAAATATACCTAGTTGGTTTAACTCTAATCTTGATATTCTTTGCGTCTCTTCATAGGTATTGATTATCATTTCCGGCGATTTGTTTAAATCCAATGTAAAACATAAGATCCAAGAACTAGGTATGGTACCTACCACCTAATGAAAACAAAAAAAAAATATTCCATTCACGAATTTGTACGTGTCATTGGCCGTTATATACCGGTTTCTAAATGATCATCTTAATAATGTTTTATATTTCTACAATGGCGAATTGTACACCTAGCCCTTTTCTTTAAGTTGAATTCTACACATATTGTGTAGAGTTGTTTTTTTTTTTTATTTTTAATGCCGGTCAATGTTCTTCTCTTTCTTGTGTTTGCTTATTGAAAAATGAAAATACATAATTAGGTTGGCAGGTATTTGGTGCTCTTTTTTTATGATTTTTGTTAATCACGTACTTTTTTTTTATTTCTTGAAGATCTACAAAAGAAGAGTTTTATCTAGGTCACAATAGTTTACGAGTACATTTTTGTATGTCATATATGTTTCTACCTGCATATATGTATAACCTATATAACTTTACATAAAAATAATAGGCTTTTATTTTTATTATTTTTAATTACGTACTACCTACATTTTAAGTTTATTACATTTATGTTATTTCGATTTAACAATAAATGTGTCTTCTTTTTTTTTCAGAAATAAACACTCAAAATGAGGTTATGCATATTATTGGCTGTAGTGGCCTTTGTTGGCCTTTCTCTTGGAGAAGAGAAAAAAGAAAAAGATAAGGAACTCGGAACCGTGATCGGTATTGATTTAGGAACCACATATTCATGGTAAGTTAAATTATATAGGTATTATATATTTATTAAAAATACAAATAGCAAAGGATGGAATCAGATATGATTAGTGAAAACTGATTTAAGAGTAGTACAATTTTAGTTCTAAACTGATAAAGATAGTGATTGAAATTATAGTTAAAATTGTAGGTACCTATTCGAAATATACATTGATGATTAGCTCTATCATTTGTTTTTTGGTTTTATATTTTTGTTTAAAGAATTTCAATTAATCTTTTATCATCAAAAAGAAAAGAAGCTCAGTGCTAATTCCAGCAATCTCAAAAGTATTTTATTGTTGTTCTCAAATTACTAATTGTACGTAATCATTCGCTGTTGCCATGCTTTAGAAAAAAAAAATTTAATTTAATAAAGTAGGTATAAAAATATTCAAATTAATTTTAAACTTCAACCTATTTGGAAGTTTCTTAGACGATAATTAACTTGACACTATTTTCAAACATAAGCTTTATTTATTAAATTTTTTTTTTTAATGGTTGACAACACTTTCATAGGTCTAAAAAGACACTGATTGTTAAAAGCCCCTATCTTATCAGATTCCGATTCCTAAACTAATATGAATTAAAATTATATGGAGATAACATTGTTTTTGTTTTTTTTTTTTTATTTCAGTGTTGGAGTCTATAAGAATGGACGTGTTGAAATAATTGCAAACGATCAGGGTAATCGTATTACACCATCATATGTTGCATTTACTGCTGACGGTGAACGTCTAATTGGTGATGCTGCCAAGAATCAGTTGACTACCAATCCTGAGAACACTGTATTCGATGCCAAGCGTTTGATCGGTCGTGAATGGTCTGATGCTAACGTTCAACACGACATCAAATTCTTCCCATTCAAAGTTGTTGAAAAGAACTCAAAGCCACACATTAGTGTAGCCACCTCGCAGGGTAACAAAGTATTTGCTCCCGAAGAAATCTCCGCCATGGTTTTGGGTAAAATGAAGGAAACCGCTGAAGCTTACCTTGGTAAGAAAGTAACACACGCTGTGGTCACAGTACCAGCCTACTTCAATGATGCCCAACGTCAAGCCACCAAAGATGCTGGCGTCATTGCCGGTTTGAATGTTATGCGTATCATTAACGAACCAACTGCCGCTGCTATTGCGTACGGTCTAGACAAGAAAGAAGGTGAAAAGAATGTGTTGGTATTCGATTTGGGTGGTGGTACGTTTGACGTGTCCCTTTTGACTATCGATAATGGTGTGTTTGAAGTCGTTGCTACCAATGGTGATACTCATTTGGGTGGTGAAGATTTCGATCAGCGTGTAATGGATCACTTTATTAAGTTGTACAAGAAGAAACGTGGAAAGGACATCCGCAAGGACAACCGTGCCGTTCAAAAATTGCGTCGTGAAGTTGAGAAAGCAAAACGTGCTCTCTCGTCCAGTCATCAAGTTAGAATTGAAATTGAATCTTTCTTCGAAGGTGAGGACTTTTCCGAAACTCTGACCCGTGCCAAATTCGAAGAATTGAACATGGATTTGTTCCGTTCCACATTGAAGCCAGTGCAAAAGGTCTTGGAAGATGCTGACATGAACAAAAAGGATGTGCATGAAATCGTTTTGGTTGGTGGTTCCACCCGTATTCCAAAGGTACAACAATTAGTGAAGGACTTCTTCGGTGGTAAGGAACCATCTCGAGGAATTAATCCCGATGAGGCTGTTGCCTATGGTGCCGCTGTTCAAGCTGGTGTCTTATCAGGTGAACAAGATACTGACGCCATTGTTTTGCTCGATGTAAATCCTTTGACTATGGGAATTGAAACAGTCGGAGGTGTGATGACCAAATTGATCCCACGTAACACTGTCATTCCAACAAAGAAATCACAGATTTTCTCCACTGCCTCCGATAACCAACACACAGTGACCATCCAAGTGTACGAAGGTGAACGTCCAATGACCAAGGACAACCATTTACTTGGTAAATTCGATCTCACAGGAATTCCACCAGCACCAAGAGGTATCCCACAAATTGAAGTATCTTTCGAAATTGATGCCAACGGTATTCTGCAAGTTAGTGCCGAAGACAAGGGAACCGGAAACAAGGAAAAGATTGTCATCACCAACGACCAAAACCGTCTGACACCAGATGACATTGATCGCATGATCAAGGATGCTGAGAAATTCGCCGACGAAGACAAGAAACTGAAAGAACGTGTCGAGTCAAAGAACGAACTTGAATCATATGCATATAGTTTAAAGAACCAAATCGGTGACAAGGAAAAACTCGGTGCCAAATTGAGCGACGAAGAAAAAACCAAAATGGAAGAAGCCATCGATGAAAAGATCAAGTGGATGGAACAAAACGCCGATGCCGATCCAGAAGAATACAAGAAACAAAAGAAAGAACTGGAAAGTATAGTGCAGCCCATTATTGCGAAACTGTACCAAGGACAAGGAGGTGTGCCACCAACAGAAGAGGGTGACGACTTAAAGGATGAACTGTAAGAGACGAGTGTTCCAATTATTGAGATACAGGAGAGATAAGATTGAAGGGGAGAAACAAATGGAGAGGGCATCTAAGAAACCATGAACCCCAAGCTCTCCAATTAAAGCGCTCACACAAAAGAAAATTCTCCACTAAGTTAAGGCATTTCAAAACACAAACTAAGATCATATGTTTTTTTTTGTAATTTAATTTAAATTAATTTATTGATTTACTTCTAAGAGTTTTCTTCATTTTTTTCTTAATATTTTTGTTTAATGATAAAATACAAATCAAGTCAACATTTTCGACTGACTAAAGATGAAGAATCTAGAATTGTTTCAATAGAGAAAGAAAAAAAAATGAGAAATAAAAGAATAGCCTTTTCGATTTTTACGAAGGGGCTATACATATTAAAGAAATATATTTTTGTTTTTCTTTTATCACAATAAAATATTTTTTTTCTTTTGTAAATCAAACCTGCGATAATTTGGTTCAATTTAATTTGAAGTTTGAATGTATTTTTAATTAAATGGCAGAGACATACATACGTGAGAATCTCTACTTTATTTTATTCAAAATAAATACAATAACATATTACTATAGTTTACTTTTTTGTAAGAAAATAAACTAAATTTAAAAAAAAAATATGTTAAATGTTTTCTTATGAATTTCAACAATGAAGAGGCTAACAAAATATATATCAAAGGTGTTCTTAATAAGTTTAATGAAATTTAGTTTGTGAACCACAAAAGAACTTCCGCCTCCATATAAAAAAACGAACAAAAAATTGGAGTGGAAAAATGTTTGTTTACCCTCCTTTCTTTAAACAGATTACATTGGAATCGATCATCATATCGTTTCTGAGAAGTTTATACGAGAAGTTTAGGAATCAGAGGTATCAAAGAGAACTATTAAACGTAAAACTTGGGCAACTCGATTAACAATGTTCGAGTATCCAGCTACAGTTATCGGGTGTATTAAGATGCGGTTTTTGGCAACGCCTTTCGAATAGTTCACGAGTCGTCATAGAGGTATTTTATAAAAATTCGACAGCAGGAAGGTACTCAAATGCAATTTGATGATACAAAAATCTTATCATCATGTCATTTTTCTGTCCCTAAAAGCGCCAAAGATGTACTAATAATTCTATACTAAAACAACAGTGTTAATATTTGAAGTTTTTTCATTTTATTCCAAATGCTGTTCTTATTTAATATATTATGCACATTATTATAAACGTGTTTCTATGTATTAAATGTATATAATTATATATATAGGCTATTCGTGTTCAGTTGAACTAGAAAACGAAAGACCTTCAAACAGTGTTATTGTTTCTTATCATTAACATAAACTTAAAAGTTAACATATTACAATTTTTATTGAACCATATTTTTTTGTTCTGTTTCTTGTTTATCATACTAAAATAAAATATTTTTATCTAACTATGATTTTGGATTAACGATAAAACTTGAGGTTTGTAGAAAAAGTGTCAAAGTAATAAATTCCAAATCAAAAGGTAGAACTAAACCGAAAAACAAAAACTAGATATTTTTATTAATGGCTGTACGAAAATGATTCAGTCGTTGGTTTGTACCTTTGAATGTTTATTTTATAATTTGCTTCTATTATTATGATGATTCGACACGACAAACTTTTTGAGGTGAAAAGTCAAACCTATGCCTACAAAAGAAACACAAAAATGAAATGTGTGAATGGCCACTTTTTCGAGTTCAAAAAGTTTGAGAGATTATTTCTTATTAGAAAATAGATATTGGGAGACTGAGATGACTTTTTTTTTTTTTGCTTTCACCTGACGATCGTTTATTTTTAAATGTTTGTTGGTTAAACTGGAGTTAACATGATATGATATTGAAATAAAATATAATATATAATATAATATATTAATATATGATTTTTTTATCCCTTTTTCTGTGTTTTTAATTGCATAACCTATCAATCTCCTGTGCGTTTCTGATTGATTCTCGACGACTTACTTATGAATTTTTTGAGTTCGATATTTTAATTTTCAATTGGTTTCAATGACTCATTACAAATTTCCAAGTATTGAGTTCCAATTTAGTTGAATAAACCTATATATTCATTATTTTTTGAAATATCTTTTCAAGTGCCAACATAAACACATTCAAAAATAGACAGATGTTACATAAAATAGACAGTTTTTAAAAAAAGTAGTGTCCGTACTTTAAAGTAAAAAAATTAAGAATATTAAATTTTTAAATGATAAGATCATTTTTAGGTCTAATAGAAATCAACGAGTTTGAACTAAAAAAATGTCTGAAGAAGAATTTGTTGAAGCCTGAAAACTTTAACAAATTGCCTTTTCGCTTTAATTTCAGACTGAGAGCCAATGATTTTTCCAAGTGGTGGAATATAATGTACGTACCTAAAATCTCTCACTTAAAAAAAATACAACAAAATTCAATTTTGTAGCGCACTGTGGTGCAGTGGCCCAGTCTTCCTAAGTAAACTGATATCTTCATGTCTATTTGTCTTAGAAAAAATGACGAGTATCAATTCCTTTTTTTATAAAATTAAAGCAGTTCAACCCGGACAAACAATTTAGAAAATTCGGTATTAGTAGCAGAATAACAAGTTAGTCTGACTCAACGTCTGTTGGTTGTTTATTAATGTGGCTATTAGTTTTAAGTTTCCTGATAGCAAAAATAAATTGGACATGTCCGCTTTTATTTCTTCGTTTGACGGTAAAAGTTCTTCTTTTTAAAGCGTTCGTTTATCCGTTGCACTATGAATCTAGTCGATAAACAGTGATAGATAGATGGAACACCTTGAAGATTTTTGAACAATTTTGGCTTCATTTCCTATTTTTTACGAAACGAACTGTAGAAAAAAAAACGATACTTGAGGAAACGAAAGTCAAAGTCGTGAAAATGTTGCTAGAAAATAAAAAAATATACCTACCTATCTTTTTAAAAAATGCTCCTTTGGTCCACTGTTGAGGGATATTTTTTTTAAAGAAAAATCCCATCTATCATTCCGAAAATTGCCCTTTTTCCAGTTATTTCCGTTCCGGAAGCAAAAGTAAAACAAATTGATTGATTCTTAAGTTTCTTATCACTAAAGGTGTTTGAAAATTAATTAAAAATTTAATTGCAAATTTCACATGATTTTCAATCCATAATTTATTGATTTCATTTGATTTTACACATTCTTTGGAACGTACATAGATTTTTTCCTCACAACATTAGGTTATGACTCTCATGATCTGCCTCTTTCAGAAACCGTCTAAGTCTTCCAAAATAGTCATCATCGATCACCGGATGCTTCACATATTGTAATTGATTTTTTTTTTCTCATGGCCGAATAATAATTAATTTATAATTTTAATTGTTTATATTTTTTACATATGTAGATAGTTGAATTTTTCTTTATATCAAATATAAAGTGTCGGGGACAAAAAAAAAATCAAAACGAAAGCTATACGAGATCTCAAGGCAATCGTTAATAAAAATACGAGTAGGTATGGTAAATTTTGCAATAATAGGCCGCCTGCCGGTTCTGCTATTCAATCAGATAGTTTTTAATTCAAATTGCCGGAAGTTACTTTTACAAAATTTTCTGTCTTTCAAGTTTAAGGCTTTACCAAAATTTATTTTATAAATTTTAATATCATCTAACTGTAAAAATAGTTTTGATTTGAATACAAATGTTCAAGAGAACTTTTAGCAGATAAGGGGTGATAATTCTCCATTATTATCAACGATATAAAGTTAAGTGCAGCAAAGTGCTTAATTGTTTGATTAAATAAGCGTAAACAAGACTTCTTTAAATTTTATAATTATGTTCAAGTAGGCTCCCAACAGGAAGAACTCATTTGAGTTGAACAAATGTTTCTTTACATAAAAAAGAAGAAAAATTCAGTTACCGAAAACGGCAGAGTTTAAGTTTGGGAATTTATTGATGATGATTTTTTTTTAAATTAAGTTTCAAAACTGATAGATCTAAAGAAAACATATTTTTTTTTCAAAAGTTTACAGTTACGTACCTACTTAGTTAAAGTACGACTATAAAATAAATTTTACTTAACTTTGGTGTGCTCCAATTCAAATTTATATTGATTAATATTTGAAGATGCAACCATTATGTTCCTACATAGATTTTAAAAAAATGTTCGAATGCTGGTCGGATGATATCGGCTGTAATACACATTGTATATTAATTAAATGGATTTCATATGCAAAGGCTATACACAAGTTTGAATTTTGTCCCTCAGCCAAAAGTGTCAATGATTCCATTTTCTTCCGACTAATGTTAGGTATATTATATAACTTAAAAACAAATGTTTTTTAATTGAATTCCCAAAAGTTATCAATAATTATTTAATGAAACATACCTAATAAATATTCGCACTTACAAAAAAAGTGATATCGGCCATTTTGTGTTTTTGTATGTTAGGCTTAAAAGACTAGAGGAAATATGTAAATGAACAAAGAGGATATGAAAGGAACCATAATAAAAGATGATACAAAAATTTTATTTTGAATCAAGCGGATGATGTGTCATTTAAATAAAATATTTTTCGGGGTTAATGTTCGGTTGCACCAATATTAAACAGGCTTTTAAATTTTAAAATAAAGTATTTTCTGAAGAAAAACTTCATTTTAAGACTTAAAAGCCTGTCAAATTTTTAAAAACTTTTGGTGTAACCGGCCATAAGTTCTTTTTTTTTTAATTATTACAAGCGCGGCCAATATAAAAATTACTATATATTCTCTATCCCTTTCTCCTATACATTTATGTGTGGTTGTGTGTACCTTAGTAACAATATTCTTTCTATATGCGATTTGGACGGTCATTAGCCTCGGCTTCTTCGTCCTTTTGTGGACCACGCTGTAAATAGAAGAAAAAGAGAGAAAAAAGAAAACACACAATAAACATAAATATACGAAAAAACATAAAAGAATAAAACAAACACTATTGTTTTTGCAATTTTGTTTTTTTTTTTGCTTAATTAGGAAATTTATTTTTTATATTATTTTAGATAATTTATTTATAATATATTTTTGTTTTTCGTATTCCAACATTTTGGTTGATAGATACTACAGGTGATAAAAAAAGGAAGCAAGGGTCGCGTTCAGATCAAAAAATAATCACCATGTAGCAAGTGAAAATACAAAAAGGAACAAAAAGAGAATATGTACATACACAGATGACCATCAAAATGATGCTTGTTGTTTGGAGACAAAATTACGGTCTACAACAAAAGGAGTACACAAAAAGAAACATTTTGTGGATAAAGGAAGCGGAAGCCATATCATCTTCACACCACATATATATATGTACATATAACAACACTGATGATGGGATTGACAAAGAACTGTTTGCCACATCTATGAGTGCGATTGACACATCGTTGAGGGAGAACTTGAACAAAATTTAACTGCCCAGATTCGAATAATTTGCGATTTGCTGCTTTGCTTGGTAACTACTCTGCCTCGGGTTCTGGTCGGCTTAAGATTTCCTGACACAAAGCAATGTAGTCCTGAAAAGTAATTTGTTTTTAATTCACGGTGATATTACAAAGTTCCAATTTTTTTTTTGTTTTTCTTCAATATTACCAACAAGAGTATTTATTATTCACGGTGTTTCTAACAACATATAACACTGCATAGTTTTTTCTGTGCTGGGTTTGGGGTTTTTACCACATTCAATAATCTAAAATTGGTATAAATCACAGCATGCATATTAAAGACAAATATCTATCAATAGGTATTTTCAGAGGCCAGGCCTCCCTATCAGAATTCACAACAAATTGCAAAGACTATAGTACAAAATGGAGTTTTGCTGATAAAAATGACAAAATTTACAATAAAAACATACAAGCTTTGTTTTTGTAAATTTTGAAATTGATCTCTGGAAACTTTATTTCTGACGCATGATTCTGAAAACGTTGGGAAGATATTAGCTTTAATATGAATGAGGCTAAGATTAGAAAAATGCCAACTACTCGTATGTTTAACTGCTATATTATTCAGTCGCTTGAATCAGGTTTTATATTTCACTTGGGTTAGAATTGTAGACACGTACATAAACTCGAGTTTATAAAGCTAGTCGATTTAAACTTGATTAAATTTAAACTACACTCCGAAGACTATTTTAAGTCGTTTTTACAATATTCATGCCTATTGTTCAGATAAATACATAATGTGATGTTCCCAGTCCCAAAAATGGAATAGGTATATAAATAAAAAAATATGAAGATAAAAAGGACACAAATGTCGTAAAACAAATTTAAATATTTTTGTTTGCAATTTAACATAGAACCACAAGGATAACAACTAGACACATGGAATAAAGAAAATGACTGGGAATGTCAGTTTGAAATTACTTAGGGCTAAAACGATTCAAAACCTATTTGAAAAAATGTTTAATCGCATATTTTAACTTGCCAAATAAATCGCGTTATTGTTGGGGTTCAAATAATGCCAGTTTAATGCACGAGTTAAAAATTTACGTAAATCTGATTTACACCTTGAGTGAATAATATAGCAGTAATAGTTTCTAATAAAAAAAGTTTTTCCTCCAAGTTCTGTCACATCAACGCGTCTTGAAAAATATATATCTAGGTGCATGTAGTATGCCCACCGACAAAGGTCTTTTATGATCACAACTGTTATAAATCGGCATGCTTGGAGTCTAAGTTAACAACAAGTAGGAAGACGATAGTTCGTGAAATTATTTTAAATAAATAATTAATCGGTCTTAGCGAGGTATACCTATTAATTGGAAAACTTTTGTATAGAATTGTCGGCAATGCTTAGCAACAAAATGGGAAAACTTTCCACTCCGACGAATAACTCGCTAGGACCGATTTTATCTATTTTTTTTTATGCAGCCGTTCACATTAACATCTAAAAAGTGCATAATGGGCCAATATAAATAACTGGGCTTTGAAGGAATGCAACCAAAAGGCATTTGCAAAACTCAATTTATTCATTTTATTTTTTAAGGATTTTTTAGATTTTAACTCTATAGTTGTACTAAAATCAATTCAATAATATTTGAAGTTTAATTGCATTGTTATCACATTTCAAATTTTAAAATACGAGTGCTACGTACTAAATCTTACGAAAGCATGCAAATACATGTAGGTACATATATTCATACTTTTGAATGATATGAAAACATTTTTCACCGAAGGAAAACGGAAATATCATTTTGAATTCAATAAATGCAGTTATGAATTATACAAAAATCATTCTAATTTTTTAACCGATTATCTGGATTGTCTTGTTGTTGCACTCCCTTTTAAGTTTTGATGATCGCCTCTTGTGTAAAGGCGATAATCAACAAGCGAATCAAGCCTACATTTTTTTTTATGGGGACTTATCGATGTTAACGATAAAACTCCAAATAGGGCAGGATAATTCAAGTTGGGTGTGACTGTTAACGTGCTCTTATTACTTGTTACTATGGAAAACACCAATAAAACACTAGGCTCTTTATAATTTAAATTCTATACACATACTACTGTAATAAATCAGCCAAGTAAAAAACTTAGCACTACTTGACTTTAACACGAACTAACGATGTATTACTTGTATTCTATTTTTTATGCGTAAACAATGAGTCCATAGGAAAACGGGTAAAAGCTTAGCCCTGAAAAAATATCTTCGCAATGTCAATGTTTAAACATAATAATGCAAGCACATTTACAGTTGGTCAAGTAAGAGCGTGACGAACTTTAATGTTAATATATATGTTAAAAATAATAATCGATCCATTTTAGGCAACATTAATTACTCCTTTGTATTTTCTACATTTTTTAAACAAATTTTTCGATTGATCTGTTAAAAAAATAGTGAGGTAATTGCATTTTGCTTCAAAATCTAAGATAAAAAACGATGCATACTTTTACTATTATGTCTTCTTGGCTCAAATTTGGACTACTTTAGGTAGTTTGATTAATTTATCAATTTTTGTCCATTGAAGAAATATATAGTCCATTAGCAACACAGATATTAAAATTTAATTTTATTAGGAATTATAGAACCAATAGTCTCAGTAGCTGGTTCGAAACTTTTGTATTATCATGTAATTTTAAATACTTGCTAATAAATAATTATAATAGTAATAAATAGTCCTTTAGATCTTTAATAACACCAAGGATTTCGACTTTGAATGTCGTTGCCAAAAAATTGTAGAATTGATCTAGTTTAAAATTTAGTTTCTATAAAAACAGATGTCACGCTTTTACTTGACTGACTGGGTCATTTATTTTTATTCTAATGGTTTGTTGTAATTGCATTTAAATGTAAATGTTTGAACACTTAAAAAATGCAACCCTGGTATAATTTTAATAAGTTTCTATTTTTTTCGTGAAAATAAAAAAGTCTTCGTAATCTCTCTATTATGTTCTGGGGAGTAAAAAAAAAATAAATTTCGAGTACATATATTTTTAACTCTTGAGAGTGAGACTGTTGTCTTATAAAATTGAATTCAATTGCCCTACAAGCTCAAGTAACCATTCCCTTGTCGTAATGTTAAGAATAATTGTCAATCAAACACACATACAATCAGTGTTATGCTACTCATATCATCAATTTTATACATACATTGATATAGAACAGAATATATAATCAGTCATTATAGATTTAATATTTGCCAATATTCAAAGAAAATACACAAAAGTACTACAAAAAAATGTGTAGATATTTTATGAACACAATTTTTATAAACTACACAAAATGTTATATAACAAAAAGAAATCAAAGAAAAATTTTAATATAAACAATGAAAGAAGTGGCATGAGTTTGATTTATGTTTTTTTTTCTCACGTTTTTTTGTTTAGTTTTTTTATAAACCAGAAATGAATTCTTTTTTCGAATAAAATGTTAGTTCTCGTTTTTTTTTGTTTTTTTTTTTTTATTCTGTTTTGTTTGTTTACTATTCAATTAGAGTTTGGCATTTTGTTTTTGTTTTAACATTATTGTTTTCTCTTTATTGTTAATATTATTGAAATTTTATTATTTTTTTTAATGTATATAAATGTAAATGCAATAAATTTGTGAGGAAAATAAAAAATATATAATTAATATTAAATGTTTTCATTTCAAATTTACCGCTCGAAGTGGCATTTTAAAATTAGCTGCGGCTTGCAGTTGAATTTGATAAGCTAAGCTATGTATTTTGAATCCATAAAGTCTGAAAATAAATATTTAATTAATTCAAATGTAGCTTTTTTTTTATCTTAAAAATGTCATTACCTTGGAACAAATTGGTTGGTGGGTCGCTTTGGGCGATATTCTGGATGAACCATAAAGAGCATGTGGGGGAAGCCAGTACCGAAGTATGCCCCATCTGTGTGATGGTGACGTGATGACTTTGGTGTATAAACATCAATGCATTTGGGGCAATATGTTTTTACCATTGCTTCGCCGGGAATATCAGAAAGGCCTTCGAAATGAAAATGGTAATAATTAAACATTTCTAATTGACAAAAACAAATAATTTTTACCTAGTGGAAGCATTGGTTGACTTTCACAGTAAACACGTGGACAATGACCGAAGTCTCCAGTTTGATATTTCTCTATCATCTGAGCAATTCCACGATTTGTCAAAATGTACCTACAGTGGATTAAGCCGTAGAGCATTTCAGCTGCTTGTTCAGTCATATCCGATTGATGTGGGTTGTCTTCCAGTTCGTCCTCTGAAAATAAAATGTTTTCTTGATTAAATAAAAATTTCGCCAGAAATACACAATAAGTTAACTAAGAATTTTAAAGCACCAAGAAATTCAAGGGCACCTTGAAAGAATTCGGCAAACATTTTAGCTTTTACCTCTGGGGAATGGCTAGTTGAATTTATAACACATGTGTGCTGGACAGATTGAGTCTAATCCAAGCCTTCTTTTCAAAATAAAAAAAAAAACCGTTCTGAAATCATTTTTACTCAATGTATTTTTGAAAATTTCCTAGCGGCATCTATCTTTTTCATATCTTCACTTTCACGCAACAACTACAGATATTCATGTTGACGTCTCTATGTTTTCATCGAAGAAATTTCGTACTTGTCGAATAAAACTCGTGTACAAAAAACATAGTTTCTGATAAATTGGCTTTTGTGTGCCTGCGCAAAACAAGAAATACATACTTTCTTTTTATTGCCTTTTACGCCCTAACAAAAGAAGAAACGTTACACAAACTCTTCATAACACCAGCGTCACAATATTCATATAAACCCTGATTGCTTTTTTTTGGAGGAGCAAATATTGAAACGAGAAAGGAAATATAATTTTTTTTTTATAATAAGTGTTTGCTACAGAAATGGTTTATACCATTTCGGATCTAACTCTTTTTCGGAAGAGCTCTAAGACGTTCCATTTTTTTTAATTTGGCTATGAAAAATTAAAATATGTACTGAAATACTTGGCTCGTTCATAGAAAGGTTGGCTTCTGGTATTAAAAGTTTGAGATGTTCTTAGAAGAAGATACTGCTAAAAATTTAAAACGTTGCAAACAAACCATTTTTCTAGGTGCATTAAGATAACAAAGACGAGTCAAAATACGTTCCAAAACTTCAAATTTGCCAAATAATATCCCACCAAAAAATTACTTTAATGAAGCTTGCATATTTTTTTTTTAATCAATAATAATTTTTACTAAAATTTTTTTTTCGTGTGAAAAACACAGCACGATCGGCGTGTTCAATATCAGACCGTGGATTTTATCGACCATTTTCTGGTGTGACGAGTATAATCGGGCGACTAGAGCGTCTACAGTGAAATTGGACAAAACAGTTATGGATTTTTTCAATAGATAAAGAAGAATTCCCATAACAATTTTTGATTTTTTTTTTTTAAGTTTTACCCAAAATCGAATTTTTCCATTTTGAAATTTTGAACACCCTTTGTTTATTATTTTATACACAGTGCTGTGCAAAACATTTGCAACTCGAACCAGCACAACATATAATCCAAAGTATACCAGAGGAACAGGTTAACCGTTAACAGGTCTGGGATTTCTTCTTTGGCCAAGGAATTGGACCAATTCGACAAGCCGTCAGAAGACTACGTTGAAATTGCAAACGCAGAAGGATGTAATGCGGATTGGGAAATGCCACTTGTCTGTAAAAACACTGTCATAAATGGTTCAAAGTTGCAATTGTATCGCACAGCAATTTACCCGTACTTTTAAGTTTTTTTTTGTTTACATTTATTTTTTTGTTTTAGGTAATATGTAATGTTGTTTTTTTTTTCTAGTCATGTAGTGTTGGAGGCAAAGTTTTTAAATTTGTGACACTTTTTTATGAGGTGGAAAGATCTTCTGGTTCGAGTTGCAAATGTTTGGCACAGTACTGTATATGCATAACGCTACAGAAAAATTATTTGAATTATAGTTAATAACAATCTTATTGTTGGATTTGAGATTGAAAGCTTATAAGTGTAAATTTACAGGAACCTAACGACCCATCCTAGTATGAGCACGGTGGCCAACATAACCTTCATTAGCTGTACTTTATTATCATCATCATCTGAACCAAATCAAACATTAACACAATACAAAAATATTTTTTAAAATTGTACATCATTTTGTGTTAAGTGGATTAAAATTAATCAAAAATTAAATAAATCGATGCCCAGTACTATATATTACTACACAATGGACACAGATTAAATAAATCCCCTTCAATCAAAAGTGCACTCCCGGAGTCTTCTTCTGCATTTATTGGCGATTGTCATTATCACGAGTTGAACTACAACTCTCTCACTCTACTGAAAAGATGAAAAGCTTAAGGCTCTAAAAGAAAAAGTCGACAGGTTTTGTAACGTTCCATAGCTGAGGATAAGTAATTTCAGGTCTCGTTGCATTTGTTTCATCCAGCCTTTTTTACACGAAAGTGTTGGAACGTCGAGTGCTATTGCTTTTTGAACTGGGTTGTGAGGGCATTCCCGGAGTATTCTATTTATATTTCAGTGATAGAAAAAAAAAAAAATGAACCACTCCGAAAACCCAACGGAAAACGACAAATTTTATATCAAAAACAAAACCAATTGAATATTGAGGAACAGTAAAACGTAAAAAAAAGTTACGACGGCCCACAGCAGGCTCCATCTCCATAAAAGGCTTTTCAAATAATGGTTGACAACATGATCGGCCTAAGGTTTTAAAGTCCTTCAGACTGATACGCACCTGTTTTTGCGTTTTCCCAATTTTTACCTGCACACACAATTTGAAGTTGTAAATTTATGAATTTTACTTTTTATAAAATTCAAATGACTCAAATGTGTTAAACTCTCATTGTTCTGAAAACTTAGTAACATAGTTTCTCCGTATTGACTTAGTTTTCATGGCAACACAATTTTCATATCATATCTTAACTGAACCTTACCATACTACTCTTTTAATTGAATGAGCATTTTATAAGGCTACTGTGTAGTGTGTCCCCAATCACATTCTAAAAACAAAATAGAAAAATGAAAAACTTTGTCCACTCACCTGGTTCAAGATCCAAAATCATATCAAGAGCCTGTCTGTAGTTAGGGACTTGTTCATTTAATCCAGTCAAATTAAACTTGTCCTGTATGTAGTCTTCATCAACCTTAAATATAAGAAAAAAGCATTCAAATCAAACTTTCCTTTGTTTTTTTCTTTTTAATAAAATTACCTCACAAAAGAATTCATTTCCACGGAGTCCACAGAACCATGTTACCCAGGATACTTCCTCGGAGCTGCTCATTTTTCTGCAAATCAATCTGAAGTCTTTTATTAAGTTATTATTAATACACTTTTACCAAAAATAAAGTTTTTTTGATTTTTTCACAAGGAAATTATTGATAAATTAATTGAATTTTTAAATTGAGAAAAAGTATTTTTTAATTCGCCGCCATTTTTCCTCCAATATTTTGTAGAAAAAAAAAATTATAAATCTCATTTTTGTGCAGCGAACTTACTTTTTCTCTGTGAATCTTTTTTTTTTCTCGCTCTTTTTACTTGGTCTATGAAAAATGTGTAAAAAAATGTTTTCTCCGGAAGGGAAATTTGTTAATTTTTCACTAGAAATACGAACGCACGGTAGTAAAATAGTTTGAAATATGACTTTAAATTATTTTTGGAAAGCTTATGATGTTATTATTTCTTAAAATTTTCACTTGAAATACGTAATTTTTAATGAAATTAACCGACTCACCTTTTAACACTTTGCTCCACCTCAGCCACGCTTATTGAATTTCTAGTGGGTTTGCAGTTGCCAGTCGGACAAAACAGGGATTCTTTTTGATAAGGTAGTGTGAGAGGTGTCATTCGAACTGTGTTAATCATTTTCGGCAGTGTTCATTGTGTATGGTTGTTTCGTTTTCGATTATATTTTGCAATCGCGTATTTAATGAATCTATTTTGCCCTATATATTCTTGAGCCTCTCCCAACCCAACACAATCCTTTCACACTAAGATAGAAAACAACAATAAAGACGTGTTGAAATGTGCTGTTCCCGCCAGAATCGGTCTGAGATAGTTTTAACCAATTTCCACAAATTATTTTTCAGCATATTGACAGTTCATTAACCAAATGAAAATAAGGATAACAGGATAATCTACGCCTTACAATGTTGTCAGATCTTTTAGTAAAAACTAACGTACAAGTAGATGCCCTACTTTTCACTGGCAAATAATTAGGTGTGTTTTTTTTTAACAATGCCATTTTGAAATAAATGAAATTTCATACAATATATCGATAACATGTATAATAATAATGTAGTTAACTCAGCAACACCTGTGCTGACTTCTTTTACGGTTTAGTTACGTTCAGCCTTAAAGGCCTTGTCAAGCAAAACGCTGTCCAGTGACCTTTATTTAAGGCCTTGTCAAACAGACCACTGTTCAGCGATCTTTGTATAGTTTTACAAAAAACTGTCAAAAGTTGATAATTTCCAAAAAAAATATCTTTAGGCCCGCCGGATCACGCTCTGTTTAACAAGGACTTAAGGCACAACACGAATCAAACTGGAAATGTGACATCGTCACAACACTCGCGAGTAGTGTGGTGTAGCCCTTAACGTAGGCACAGATAATACAGTGCAAAATTCCTAACAACTTAGCGTATACCCTATTGCAAACCTTGTCATTTTTTTTTTGATATTCTTAATGTCAAAAACTCAAAATACTTAGAGCACGTTGTGTGGATTGTTTTCTTTTCCAAGATCCGAAGTTTAAATTTGTTTTACTTTCATTAAAAAAAGATTCAACATATTTAAATATGAATAATGCTAATAGCCGATCGAAACCACCCAAATTTAAGTCACAAAATAAAACAGCTGCACGATACTTTGATAATCCGGTAGATGAATCCGAAGTGAAAAAAATTAAATTAAAACCCGAAAAAGATCAAAAATTTAAGGGTGAAGTAATTAAAGTGGAACCTAGAGCCAAACCATTAAGAAAACTAATCAATGATTCCAAAAAACCACTTCCTCCACGAAAATCTAAAGTTCCGAAGCGACTTCTGAAGAAACATTCGCGCGGTGAGCAAATGGAAACAAATGGCGTCAAAACAAAGTTCTTTAAGGAAAAGATAAAGAGGAAAGAAATCTACCATGAGTATGCAACAGAACAGGCTGCCAGAACTGAAATCCTTCTCACAGAAGATGCAGGGTAAATTGCCGATTATGTCACGTTTTACAATTTATTTTAACTTAACACTGTTTTTCTTTCTTTGACAGTTTTATTTTACCCGATGAAGGTGAACGTACAATATCCTATAGACAATCAGAGATAGCTGCCAATGTGGATATAACAACTGCATCGAAACTTTTTAAGTTAAATTTAGATTTCGGACCGTACTCAATGCGATACACAAAAAACGGGCGACATTTACTCTTAGGAGGTCGCATGGGACATGTAGCAGCATTTGATTGGGTCACAAAGCGTCTGCATTGTGAAATCAATGTTATGGAAGAAGTTGCCGAAGTGGCCTGGCTCCACGTTGAAACAATGTTTGCGTGTGCTCAAAAAAGCTGGGTCCATATCTATGACAACCAAGGTACACAATTACATTGCGTTAAACGATTATATCGGGTGAATAAAATGGAATTCCTTCCATATCATTTCCTACTTGCGTGTGCCAGCAGTCAAGGGTACTTGTCTTGGCTGGATGTGTCCATAGGCGAACTAGTTGGTAACTTTGATTCAAAATTGGGTGACATTCGTATGATGCGTAGCAATCCTTCAAATGGTGTTCTTTGTGTTGGAGGGGGAAAGGGTGTGGTGACAATGTGGTCGCCTAAAGTGAGGGAACCTTTGGCCGAAATGCTTTGCCATACATCACCAATGTCAGCCTTGGCCGTGGATCCAAAAGGTCAGCACTTAGTGACTGCCGGCTTAGACAAAAACATCAAAATTTGGGATATTAGGCAATTGAGTGGGCCTTTGGCATCATACCATTTGAAAATGCCCGCAAATCAATTGGACGTTTCACAGAGAGGCGTACTAGGATTTGCTAATGGAAATATTTGCAGTACGTACAAAAACCTATTTGTTGGATCAGATAGTGAGCCTTATCTGCAACACCGTTCTGATGATTTTATTCATGGACTTCGATTCTGTCCGTACGAGGACATTCTTGGTTTATCCACTGCTAAAGGTTTCCAATCAATAATCGTACCTGGTTCTGGGGAGCCTAACTACGATGCTCGAGAAGACAATCCCTTCCAAACAAAGAGCCAGCGAAAGGAGCATGAAGTACATGCTCTGTTAGAAAAGATTCCTCCTGAATTGATCTCCCTTAATCCCAACGAAATTGCTGGTGTTGATGTACCAACACTGAAAGAAAAGGTTGAAGCTAAGAAAGAATTATTCTTCCTGAAACCTCCGCAGATAGACTTCCAATCCAGACATAAGATGAAAGGACGTGGTGGCACTGCGAAAGCATCTAGAAATAAGCAAATTGTCAGAGATGCCGCACGAAAGGTAAGAATAGAATTGAATAATTCAAAGAACAAAATTTAATTATTCTTTTATTCTCCCTAAGGAATTCATTGCAGATATTCGAAAGAAGAAAAAGGAAATTATTGCAGAGACTAAAGTTGAAGATTCGGAAAACTTTATTCCACTTGAGAAAAGCAAACCAACGGCTCTTGATAGATTTAAACCAAAAAAGAAGAAATAAAAGTTTTATAATTTTCATTAGTTTCAATAGTATAAGTTTGGATACGTGTAAATATGAATATATACAAAATATATATAGGGTGTTTTGTAAAGAATAGGTAAGCCTGAAATGGCTTATAGTAGACTTTGTGTCTCTTTTTGAACACTGACAAAAAGTTCTCTCTAAGGCAGAACGAACGATATGATATACTTTTATTGGCCTTACTTTACAGTTTTGAATACCATTAATTCACCATCTCTTTAGCGCAAGCATGGTCTACCATGCTGCTTTGTATATGAAAACTATAGTACTCTCATGGCGAGTTTTTTTTAGGGTTGCCCGGATCCTGGTGGTGGCGCTGCAAAATGTGAGGTGTAAAATTCGATTTGGTGAGTCGAAAATTGGTGGTAGGAGCAAGAGGAGACTATTTTTTGGATAATTGCATCCAAAAAATATCAATAAATATCATTTAAAACCTCCATAAGCTCTCCGCAAAAAAAAAAGAGTAAGGGTTGCCCGCATACATTAGATGTCGCCCCATTCGACTTCCACCATGAGAGTACTATAGTTTTTATATACAAAGCATGCTGTCATCTACCATAGATTGTACCACAATGGACTTTCCAAGCCGGTTGCTCTTCTCTCATGCGAGTTAGGTACCTAACAGCTTATCCTCGAAACCATTGATTTAAAAACTGGAATCACTTTTGTAGAACTGACTATTATGTAAGTCTTTTTTAAACAATAGTTTTAACCTACTTTTCGCCAAAAATGGCAAAAGTGAAAAACTAAATAGGTATGTGTTAGAGATGCCTGTGTGATAAAAATGTTAGAAAATTTTTGTTTGATTTTTCATTTAAAAATTATTTAACAGATCAAACAGCATCCAGAGATATCTAGCGCATATTTTTGTTTTTCCTTTTTTATTAATTTTGGCGAAAAGTAGTTGAATAGCTTTTACAAACACTTTCACCACCATTAAAAGGCCTATGTACTCCGGCACAACATCGCTTCGAATATGTAACCAGCTTAAAGTACTTAGAACTACACTACCTACCGACAAGAAACCCTAGGTAGTCGGTACCAAATTACCGTGACAGCTGCATATAAAAAAAAATAAAACTATAGTTCTCTCTATTCACCACACCAACAACCATCAGCAAAGAAAATTTCGAAATGTCTCTCACTCTTGCACATGACATACGGATACGAATTCGAAGGAAATATCAAAATGTCCGACTTGAAGTAAGACCAAATTTTTTTCTTCCAAAATATTTTTGCAACTGAATTATTTTAATAGTTGTTTTGTAAAAAAATAATCCATTAAACAATAGAAGAACTTGCACTTTATATTATGTGCAAATATTTTGTATCAAAAAATACTTTTTACCATTGAATTTCAAAATGAAAAAATTCTATGTTGGGGTTTGAGTTTTTTCATCTACATAGATTGTGTGTAGTAAATCAGTGAAGCGGGCAGGGGGCAGCATACTTTTTTTTTCTTTACATATTGTGCAAAAATTATTTTCACTTCTCCAATGACTGCAAAACGTTTTTAAATATGGCTTTTAATATTTGCAGTGATGATCTACTGAATTATGAACTCGGCGATGATCTTGATGACCATGCATTGTATGGAGCTGATGAGGACGAATTACTCCTATCTGACGATGGTAAGTTCAAATACATAAATTACGATTTTTATTTTTTCCAAATTCATATTCACATTTAAGATTTAGAAAAGGATGTAACACAAGAAGAAAAAAGACAATTAAAAGAAGAAGCTGAAGAATGGGTTAGCGAGCAAACAAACGAAAAAACAAATTCCAATGGCAATCTTTCAAAACTACCTGAGGAGGTGTCTTCGTCGGGAAATGCCAAAGAAGACAAACAAGAAGAAAACACAAATGTTGCAGTGCCGCCGGCCGCTAGTGATTCTGATGTTTCAACAAGCGAAGAATCTCCAGTGAAACAGCAACCAGCTCCAGTTTGTGACTTTAAACAGCCAATGCAGCAGGCGATAGCAATAGCGACGACAACAAGCAGTTGCGAAGAAATTGTCACATCGACCAACTATGTGGAGCAATCACATGCAGAATACCCGAACGTGAGTTCGCTGAATATACATGCCCCGGAATTCATGTTGCCAAGTTCTCAAGATAGCTCCAGTGTGGCTGGCACTGAATTCTCAGATCCTCGGGAAGATCCAGAGGAAGAGCGCGAAGAACGTACAAATATAAAGCAAGCCACAGAACGGGAAATGGAAGACGGAATCGATTCATCTCCTGGTAAGTTGAAAAAATATAAAAAGAAATTACACACAAGAAACAAATTCTCCATAGCCAATAGCTTATAAAAAAATGTCAAACTCTGTCTGTTACTGTAAATTTCCGAAATGCTAGAACTCTAGAATTTACAGGTAAGACTTAGAATTTTCCGCCTGTACCCTTAGAAGAGCGATAGAATTGTGTGCCTCCGAGAAGGGAGTTAAAATCCGTTAAACTCGCTAAGTGCGAAAGGCAAGGTACATTTAATAATAAAAAAATGTTTACCGCGACATTGGAAAAATCCTAAAGGCAGTATTACACTATCATAGGTATAAAAAGTTAGCGGTATGAATACGATCCAAAAGTGTCATGCTGGTGGTCTGGATATACTTTTATAACGGTATATTTATGGCTAAATTTACGTCATATATATTTTACCATAGGAAAACTCTTATCAAACTTGCATGTCACGTTCGTATTTATATGGCAAGTTTGCCATATTTATATGGTAGTGTAATACTGCCTTAAATCTTGCCGGTAAATTCTAGAATTTCAGCATTTTGGGAAATTACATTTACGCATCGATTTGTATAATACTCCTATCCAGCTTCCGTTACGGTTTCTGGATTGATTTTAATTCCTGGAAGAGTGTAAATAATTTGTTTTATTTGTAAAGTGTTCATAAATGCTCCAGTGGTAACGGAACAATATTTCAATTTGATAGCCGATTCAAAGGATTCAAAGTGGGTTTTCGTTCAAATTGTCTTCTTTTTGTTGCAATTCTTAATTCTGATCGAACCTAAGAAATATTTCACTTTTGTGAAGATTTCTTTTGTTTTTGTATTGCTCCAATAGCTTCTATATTTTTTCTTTTATTTGTATATCAAGCTCAAATTCTTAATATCTAAGCCTTTTAATTAAAAGAAACCTTAAAACTATTATTGACTTTAAAATTCGCAGTGTGGATCTTTGTTAATTATCAGAAATATTTTTATGAGTTATAAATGGAGAATACCGGCCTTAGTTATTAGATACAAGTTTTGATTAACTAATATTTATGTTATTTTAACATAAGGCTTCCCCAGACTTCTTCACCTCAAGCAGCCTTTGAATTGTGTGCCCATGATTCTTTTTATATCTAGTGGTTATCATTTTTTCGCATAATATGTCTAGACTGGTTCCTAATTCAATTACATCTTCAAAATTGGTTTGACTTCTTAATAATTAGTGATTTGTTCGTCAAACTGAAGATAAATCCATTCCATTGTTGAGTTATTTATTTTCATAATTTTATTTTTATTATTCATTTAAATGAAATACCAATTAATTCTTAAAAATGACAAAAAATGTCTGTAGTCGTAACGCCTGAAACAAACGTTTGTTTGAAACGATTACTAAAAAAAAAATATGTTTTTTTTTTAAATTATAAAAGCTAATACATACTTCCACTTCATATTCCCCAAGAAAAGAATAGAATTTTGATGCAACACCCGAACTGGGTAAATTTCTTGCTTCTCTCTTCAATTATTTTCTTTAATTTTTGAATAATCATAAATGAAATAAAAAGTCGAAAAGTGCTGCTTTTATCGAAAAACTTCAAATTAGCATTAAAAGTTCATACTTTTGTGTGTACAAGTACATTATTGGCAAGTAAAAATAAGAAATAAGGCATAACTACTCATTTGAATTCATATGTATTCATGATTATGACTTTAAAAAAAAAATCTAAAAAAGAGTTGCATTTTCCAGATAAACATCAAAATCGTTTTATGCATGCCAAACGTGGTCGTGGAGGCATTGGTGGTGCATCGATGATGCGTGGTGGTATGATGTATCCCGGTCAGAGGCCATTGCTGCGATATCCTCCGCATGGCGGTGTAATGGGTCCAGGTGGCGCTGGTGGTGGGTTCCCTCAATATCCTCATCATCCCAATGAGAATATAAATCCTCAATTAATTCCAGGTCAATTTCCCGGCCCAAATCCCTATCTATCCGATCAAAAACCATTGCGACACACATATCCCCTAAATCAGCATCCAGTGCCTGGACCAAGAATGGATTTCCGACAGCCAGGGGGCAGTTATCGCCTTCCTAATCCAAATATGTATGGGCAGGTTCCACACAACGAGTATTCTGGTGGGGCAGTGCCCTCAAACGGTTTGCCCTATGTCGGCTCGTTTCCTCCCAACCATCATCAGCGCCAAATGTTTCGGCCTGAGTTGTCGTCTGCAATGCCTGGAATCAGACCACCACGCGTGCCGTTGCATCGACCGCCAGGTATGATGATGCAAGGAAATCCGAATTTCGTTAACCCTTCTGCACCTCAACAAGGAGGAATGCAGCGACAGCAAATGCCCCCCCAATCCCAATTGCCAACAGCTTCGGCAGCACCAATGGCAACGTCACAGCAATCGATTCGCCCTAGTAAAGTGCTTATTAATCCGAACTTCAAAGGTGGTGTTGAGGCAGCCACAAGCAAATTCATTCAAGAGACTCAGTTTATGCACACTATAAGTAGTCATGTGTCGCATTTACAGAGCGATCAAGAATTACTACGGCAGCAAGAGGAGTTCATAAACAAAAATCGGCAGCACATTGAAAAGCGCCGCAATGAAAGATCACCGCCCCCAAGACAGCGTAGTCGTAGTCGTGAGAGGAGCCGCAGTCGAGAGCGCAGTTATTCGCCACCAAAACGTGACCGCCACATGGATCGTGGCAATAATAGTGGTGGTGGTAGTGGTGGCGCTGGGGGTCCCGGGGGTCTAGACAGAGATCGTGATCGTCGGGCAGGAAGTCGTGATAGATACAATTCGTTTAACAGGGGAAGATTTCGTCGCGCCAATAGTAGAGATTATGAAAATAGAAATTATGGCAAGAGGAGGAGAAGCGCATCGCCGATGCGAAGACGAGACCGCGACAGAAGTGATGTAAGTTTAATGAATGCATATCAAAAATTATAACAAATAGAATTCACCAACATAAAATGTGTACGCTTTAGATGGAAGAGGACGAGGAGACAAGAGTGTATCGGCTGGAAATAGAGAAACAAAAGGCCTTAAGAGAAAAAATATTAAAAGACAAAGAAATGCGTCGTCGAAGGGCAGCAGAAGAGAAACATCATGAGGTGAGTCTTTTTTATATATTTCTTTATATTGTTTATCTTCTAAATGAATCAGCAGTATTGTCGGTTGCTACTTTTTTGTAATGTAAACAATCGGCCATCTAAGAAAATAGCTTCTCTTTTAGTTTTAAAAATCAATAAAAATCAGTCCATTTGTTGTTAAATGAAAAAAATTTCTTATTACCTTACTTTTTTGTAAGGTAAACAATCGGCCATCTAAGAAAATAGCTTCTCTTTTAGTTTTAAAAACCAATAAAAATCAGTCCATTTGTTGTTAAATGAAAAAAAGTTTCTTATTATAATTTGACTGCATGAACATCATACTTTAAGAACAACTCTGCTAATTCTCCCAAACATAAAAAAAATATATGCTGTTCATAAAAAAAACACATATGCAAATATGAATAACCTGACAAAATATAATAAAAAAAATGGTTAACATTATCAACACATTCAATAAAGTTTGGTAGGATATCTATTTGCTTTGGTTTTTTAAAAACTGCATTAGAACGATATACATATGCTCAAACTTGATTATCAAGTTGTTAGTGCTTTTCAAAAATCAATGTTTCTTGCCCACTTTTGAACAAGGTATAATTCACTTAAAAATAACTTAGGTATATATGTAGGTAAATATATATATTACATTTTCTGTGTTATTTGAGATCGAAATTTAATTTATTTTAAGAACAGAGCATTTGATTATTACAAGCCAAAATGGTCCCAATAAAAAAAATTACAAAACAGAAGAACTAAAAACCTTAATAACCATTTTTAATTTCTTTCCATCGGCTTTTACTTTTATACCTTTTGACCTCCTCCTCGTCTTTCGTATCGCTCACTCTCCCACCCTCTAGTCTGTTCTCGGGTTGAAGTCCCTCTATACAAATTTATAGCATCACTATAACTTCCCATTCTTGGGGGTTCCTTCCCAGAACTCCATGTCTTTATTTGCTAGCACTGCAACATTCCAGAAGTATATCTTCTATCTATCCTCTAACTCTTCTCTTCTTGTTTTGACTCTTTTTTCTTTCTTTATCCGTTGTTTGACTCTGTTTGCTCTTTGCCTTCTAGCCATTCTTTTCTCTATGACCTCCCGTTTTTCATCCCATACACATGTGTCCCCATTTGCTATAAGTTTCCATATATTATCCTTATCCTTATCCTTATTTCTCTTTCTCCTTTTTTTTATTCTGATCGCTAACTTGTTCCTCTTGGATTCGTTTTCTTTCTCATCACCTCTGCTTTCCCCTCTAGTGTTTCCATATTTAGTTCTATCACACCTTCTTTCCTGTCTGTTTTGTAAAATAGGTTGCTGAGGTCTCAAATAAAATATTGAAACATTTAAGATATGATAATTTTTACAAAGTTCGAGAAGATTTTCTACTTTTTCCTTTTTAGAATACAGGAATAAAGTTACGATGAGAAAACTCTTAAAATGTTATTATTCATGTGTGTACATATATTTTGAGGCTTTTATTAATGCCGGAATTAACTGAAAGAAACAACGCTGTTTTCATTTGGCCAGTTGAAAACAGGTTTCAGACCTATCAGCTTTTATCCTATCTTAATATTTTTTGTCTTCTTCTTGTAAAATTTCTTAAAGTTGGGTGATACATATTTTTTGTAAACATAAATAAAAATTAATTTTCCAGGACAAACCCCAAGTTAATGATGATACCCCACAAAAGCTTAAGCCAATAATAGTTACTGAGAGTAAAATTATTTCTTTAAAAAGAAAACAAGCTGATATTGATGCGTCAAAAAAACACGAATCATACAATCATGGAAATGGTAGTAGTAGCAGTAGCGGTAATAGGAACTCAACAAAATCAATACCAACTGCAAAAATTTTACCCGAAGCCAAAAGAACTCTTTCCGATCATATATCGGCTGGCCATGGAAATAATAATAGTGGTGGTGGCGGCGGTGGCAGCAGCAGTACGAATTCACATTCAACTGCAACAGCCATTATCAAGCCAGTGATAAAAAAGCCACCAACACCAAGCTCCCAACAGATTGCCGCCAAGCCAGCGAAGCTTCACGACACACCGTCAGAAGACGAACTTGACTATGACGATATCGATTTGTTTGAAGATCGTCTCCTTGCCGATACGCCATCTCCGCCACCATCTCCTGGTCCTCCATCACCAAAGCCTTCGGCAAACAAAAACTCCAAAGCTTTTAGTTCATCGAATAGGAGAGTCGTTTTGAAATCATCTCCATCTTCATCATCGGGCGAGCGCAGAACAGATGAATCCCGAGGCCGGGGAGGACGTGGAAGATCCAAAAATAAAGAATCCAATGATGAAAATTACCGCAAAGGCATTTTTGACAGGCTCGACAGGAAAATTGGTGTCAGTGAACCAAACAAACGAAGGATTCAGCGCATCGTTATGAAGAACTCTTCCGAAGACTAAGTTGAAAAAAAGTAATGGTTTGATTGCGTATATATACATAAATGTATTGTTTGATATATTTTTTCATCCCAAAGTCGAGATTAAAGCTCGTTCCTCTTTCAAATTGTATCTATTTTTACAATGCTAATAATTTAACATATATATATATACTTGCCTTCTATCTGGATCCCATTTGGATGTCATTCTTTCTCTTTTGTAACAATTATTTAAGACATTGATTATTTCTTTTGACTATTTTTTTGTAATTATTATACTTATTGTTTAGTTTTTTTTGTTTGCACTAGCGCGCATATATATGTTTCAACACAATATGACTTTTTTAATTATTATTGTTTGTAATGCTTTACATACAAATAGATACAGTTATCTGTTAATTTTTTTTTTGATGCAACACACTTGACTAAAGACAAATTATTTCTGATCCACTTAGACATTTTTAATATTTTTTTTTCCTTTTTGCCAACTAAAGTTTTGTTTTCCTTTATGAATTCCTTTTTTTTTTATTTTTTATACTCCTTTATTTTTCTATTATTTCCCATAACCCATCAAACCATACAACAATAACAAAAAACTATAATGTATCTTGTTGAAATTTAAGAACAAAATTAAATTTCCTAGAAATGTTTCGTGTTTGTTACAACATTTTTTTTTCATACATAATTATTTCTATAATAGACAAATATGACTTTTTTTAAAAATGTTTTTGCTTAGTATATAAGTTTTATAGTTTTAGAAAACGTTAGCTTTTAAGAAGAATACACACACAGTTTACCCCACCATAACCCCATAATAAAGAAAAACTTGACTTTGCTGACAAAATATATTTTATTATGTCTATGTTCAGTACAAACACAAAAAATGGCGTTTTTTTTTCTCTCAGTACCTATAAATTATTGTATAATTGCATAATTTTATTCAATTTGTGTTTTTGTCGTTCTGCTAAAATATTATATCAAGATTTTGCTGGCTACAATTTTATATATTAAACAACAACTGAAAATGCATTTTAAGCTTCAAGAAAACAACAAAATTGTGGAAAACTTATTACCTACATATAATATTAAATAAATATAACAAAAAAATACGATTGTAAAAAAAAAAATAGTTTATATATACATTTAACATAAAGTATTTCGTAATGGACACATGATATCTCTTCATAATAATTCGTAATAATTTATTTAATATAATGATAATAATTGTGCAAATTAATCCAAATAAATTAAAAGTCCATCAGTTTATTATAAGTTTTTAATTCTTTTTCATTGTCAATTATTTGTGGTAGAGCATAAAATTATATTTACAAAAAAGAAAACTAATAACGCTTATTAAAAAAGACATTTCAAAAACTACATCAATATTAAGATGGTGTTCTTAAAACTGAAACGAAAAACCTGTAATTTATAAGTAATTATGAAATTCTGTTTGTATTTACACCGATCAACTATGTTCATATTCAGCCCATACCCTTAATCGTCACCTACATTTTGCAATTTCAAAAGAATTTATTTTTTTTCCTAGAACTAATATTACACTAAAAGTATACATACATATATGTTGCAATTTTTGATCTGGAACTTGCTCATTGAGTCTTTTTCTATTTGCGTCCGAAACACAGCTTTGAACTGATCCCGACTATATTTCAAGTATCTCTTGAGGTTTTGGATTTATTTTTTAAATGCACTTTGAATTATACTGGTAATGTTGACTGTTTATTTGTTGTATATATTGCAACAAAGTCAACAAAATTTCATAAAAAAAGACCAGTAAAAGTGTGCGAAATCTCTCTCACTGATTAAACACTTAGATATTAATCACTCCTCTTCTGATAATTTTTTTAAAATTTTTATTTACACATTTCTTCATTTTAAAAAGATACATTAATCGGTTTCTTGATGTAGCTTATACATTAAATTAATTAAATAATAATTAAAGCAATATCAAATTTGTTGCATGGTGGATTTTTTATTAAATTATTTTTATTTTCATTTACTTTCAAAAATAATAAAGTAAATTCTTCAACTCCTCTCCATATAATTTACACAAATTTTTGGTTTAAATAATGCCACTATTGTGCTTTTGATTTTTATTCGAAAGTATTTACATATTTTAAAAGAATGTACATTTAACTAAATAATCACATTATTCTGTAAGTCGTTTTACTAAAACGACAAGGCTCTAGAAGGTGAGATTCTGTAGTTACATCAGTTATTGCGCAGTGATTACATTTTTTTTTTAATATAATACCAACTGTCGTTTTATTGGCGGTTTGATAAAACGCCTTACGAAATAAGGGCGAATATGAAACATTTATAACAATAATGTATATATAGATGATAGTCTTTGCATATCTTTTTTAATAAGTGATATAATGATACATTTAAAATTAAGCTTGCTCGTCAAAATAATCATAACTAATTCTATAGAATGATTTTTGTTCTTTATATAAAAAAAGTTGTATATTGTATTAAAAGAACTTGCAAAAACTTTATTTTTTTTTAAATAAGCGTCATTAGACTCAAGAACATCGTATAATCTATGCTTTGTCCCACGAGGACAAAGCAGCTTCTAATCTTAGGAATTACATTTTCTAGAAATTGGAATTAATCAGAGATTTCTTGCTATTAAATAACTAAACTAATGTTTTTATATTATTTTCAAAAATTAAAAACATAAAATCTCAAATTCATTTAGAATATAGCGAGTAGCACTTAACATTTTAATTATTCAACTAGATCCAATCGTTTTGAACGGATTCTCAATAGAAACTATAGTTTTTTCTTTGTCAATTAAATGTATTCATAAATGCATTCTATTTTTTTTTTTTTGTTGAATATTAAGAAAACAATTTCAGTACGCTGTTTTAAGAACAAAATTCTGGATAATTGATAACAGCTCTTATATGTTCTTAAGTAATTTTTTTCTGATACCTAAAAACAATCTTGCTGGATTTTTTTGTTTAAAAACAAAAGAAATTTAAAATAAGAATGGCAAATTAAATTTTGACAGATAAAATTATATTGCATTTCTCCATTAAACGTTTGTTTATTTGTGTGTAAAACATTTAAATAAGTTTATTTTCTTTTTTATTAGATGTGAAATTATTGAAATTCTATCGCAAAATGTAAAGAATAGCTTAAATTGACGAAATTTCTTTGTAGAAGAAAATATATAATATTTAACATCTATTGTATGCAAAAAACATCTATTCTTTTAAAAATATTGAAAAATAGCTTATTTTTTTTAATGTATTTCAAATAATATACCTAAAACAAAACCGAAAACTGATTTGAAAATATTAAATTTTAAGTAGCAATAAAACCATGTATAGAAATTGATAAAAATCACAGTATTGGGGTTTTGAACAAACAGGCAAAATTAAATAAATAATACATAGTTTCTGTTTAACAATTATTTAAATTTAAGTTTAGCCATACATACAAATTGATTGTAGTAAAAAAAATAAAATACAAAAATAATTAATAAATAATCATATCCAAACAAACCTATAAATATATTTATTATTAATTTTCAAAATAAAAAAACTTACTTGTATGTGGCTTATTTTGTGTGTGCGTCTATCGTTTTATTATTATTTTTAAATCTATACTCAAAACAAGAATATATGTCCATGCTTAAGTAAAATACAAAACAATATAAAAATTGAAATTTAATTATTAAGGTTATGAAAATAAAAAAAAATATAAACACAACATATAATTACAAAACAAAACAACAAAATTGTGATATTTTTTCCTCGAACTATTTAAATAGATCAACAAAAAGCCATACATATATATACATACATGTATATATATAAATACATATATATTTTAATACTATTATTATTATTATTGATTATTGTGAATAGTGCGTGAATGCTGATTTAGAGACGCCCTAGGCGTATCTCAATTTGATTATAAGTTTTATTTATTATTATTTTTTTAAAGGTTAAATAACTCTGAATTTAGTTCAATTTATATTTGTATACTTTTTTTTTTTGATTTTATTTATCAAATGAATTGGTTTTTTTTCTGATTATTTTTGTTCCAATATTTATTTTTGGTTCAAAGATGTTTTTATTCCAGATGACTTGTTTAATTGAAAACAAGGGAAAAGTGAGTGCGTTTTATGTACTCAACAAAAAAAATTTAAGAAAAAATGACAGACTTCAATAAACAGATTTTTTACAATGAAATTTTAAACTGTGTTTTTTTTTATGTTTGTGCAATTCATATTTGGAGGCTTGCAATGGCTACACAAGAGTGCAGTTTTTTTTTGCTATTTGGTTAAGTTAATTTATTTTGTTGGTATGATAAGGTTTACTGGGGCATAAATATAAATTTGCTTTACAAATAAATAGTTAAAATTTGCATTGACAATTTTCAATTAAAACAATAACTGGGGACCTAGGTTCTGTTTAGAACTAAGAAAGGTGAGAATAATTAATAAAGCCCTTTCGGGTAAGTAACTCGCCCATTACAAATATCATCTCTGTTATCCTTTATAGCAGGGGTCGGCAATTAGGTTCAAAAGGGTCCAAATGATGAAAATATAACTAAACGATAGTCCAGAAAAGATTCAATAAACCAAATTTCTACGCAATCAAAAATAGGAACTTTAGTTATTTTAATTATTCCACAATGTTCTTGTTATAAAAACCAAAATCAATTGCTTCGAAGTCTGCCTAAGAGTATTAGGAGTGAAATGGCGATTTTATAAATTTTTTATTACTTTTATTGTACTATTTTGTACATAGAATGTCAGTTTATTAGACTTAACCATTCTTCTGTCAATTGCATTGAATTATTGTGAACAAGATTTTATAAATATTAATATTTTTGATATTAAAAATTTTAATTTCAAAAAGTCATTTTTTGATAGAAATTATATTCAAATGTGCAAATTAAAATCATTTTGGTACAATAATACACCTACACGTGACCAATTAGTAAAAATACAGTTTTATAAAACAGTATCCAATGAAAGTGAAAAACACTCTTAACTTGAATCAGTTCGCAGAAATTATCGTTATATGTATAGCAGTTTGAAAATTTAAAGAAAAGTAAACCAAGCCATTCATGCAGAAATTTTCAACCAATACAACATTTTCTATATAAAATATATACAAAACCTGTGCTTATGACCTGAATATGAATTGTCTGCTTAATTTTTCAGGGCGCAAAAAGGCGAATTTATTTGTTTATTACGAGTAGAGTAATTTTGAGTGAAGATTCAAGTACAGCATATAAAAACTTGGAAAATTGTGTTGACAAATTTTTTTTATTTGAGGAAGAAATTTTTCTAATTTTTGGATTCGAATTGAGCACTATAAAACCTTCAAAAAGTTCAGTTTAGCTTCTGTAACATAAAAAAAAAAATGAAATAGTTTTTACGTAATGAAATTTGAAGTTATTGAATAATTTTAAAATTAAAATAATATGGGACCTGGTCTACCGGACGTACAGAAACGAGACCTATGAAAATGATTAGGTGCTATGAAGTGTACCAACGTACGAGTATTTTTTTGTATATTTTTTTTGCGACCAAAAAATAAGAAAAACACTTTAAATTTGAATAAACAGATACTTTATAAGTTTATATTAATGTTTCATCAAGAATTACAATGTTCATGCTGTCAACTGGGGGTATAAACACGTTTTATGCAGTGCTGTGCACACGTACCGATCGATCGTACGACGAGGACGACGACGTCCTGTTGCAGTTGTGCATCAGTAGTGCTTGAAAGCATTTATTCATTCCCTTGACTTGTTAACGAGTATATAAATATATCTATGGTATTGCTTTGCTCTACTATGCCGTGACTTACTTCATCTGAGAAGAAATGTGGCTTCTCCTAGGTCGAAATTGTATTCATTTAAATCCCTAAGACTTTGACCTCTATATTATGTACATAATTATTCTATGTTGTGGATACTGTAAAAAGGAAAAAGTATTTTTTTTTTAATATACTGAGTGAACGCCATGGTTTACTGTTCTGTGTCCATATTTAAAACGAATTTCTTGGACTAAGCCTTCAAACGTAATATCTCTCGTTTGTGGACTCTTGACGCACAACTATTTACGTTCATTTAATTCGTTAAGAACGAGAATAAGTTGTTTTCATGTATACTTGTATTTTTTCTTTAGACCACAGTAAAGTTATAAAAAAAGTTATTTTTTGATCATACAACGTGAACCCGACAAAGAAAAAGATCTGGTGTTGTTGTATAAGAACAGGGATGTTTGATGACCTATTTGGATCAAATCTGATAGTAAAGTAACTACTATTTTAAAGTTTCAATAAGTATCGAAAACAGTAAACAGTTTTAAATTTCGAAGGAATTACAGGAGAATTACAGGACACGGATTTATTTCTTGTTCTTCTGTTTCATAATAAAAAGCCAATTTCAATTTGTTTTTAGAAAAATATGTACAGTAATTTTTATTGTTAAGTTATTTTAACTACAAGTTACAACCCTCCCAAACATTTAAATTAAAGAAAAATCAAATCCGTTACATAATACTGTGTCTAATAATTATTGTATTTACGTGTCTTTAGGATAAAGCAAACTTTTTTTTGCACCATTAAAGGATTCCAAGAAATTCAGTATAAGAAAGTATTACATGATATCGATTCGATCTGAATTGAATTAAACCTTAACTAGGATTGTATTTAAAGCTATATTTAAAGGTAGTTTAGATGGTTTCCTTAAGAATTAAATTTCTGCATTATTGGGGGTTGTGGTTGAGATGGTATCAGCAGCTGGAGATTGATTGTCGTTGTTATCTGATGGTGTTTCAGATGTGATAATTATCGCAGGAGCTTGGTCGTTGTTGTTGACGTCTGTTTTTTCTTCCACTATTGCTGGGATTGCTTCGATTACTCCAGGCGACGCTGAAGCAGGAGCTGATTCAGCTGTAGGTGTTGGAGGAGTTACAATAGTGAGGGGTACAGCTTTATCTTCTACTGCTGGTGGTGAATCTTGTGCTGCTAAAGATTGCTGCGGGGCGGCTTCTACTTTAACAGGTGTTTGATCTTGTGCAATTGTAGATTCTTGTGGTGCTGGTTCGCTTGTTACGACCTGGATGTTGCTTTGAACTTCAGCTTTCGACTGATCCTCGACATTTATAATAGGATTTGCTTTTTGTGCGATGGGCTTAACAATTTCTACGTTAGCACCTTCTGTTTTTTCTTCAGCTTTTTTAGTGGCACTTGGCTTTGGTTTTGGTGTTGGCGATGGTGATGGGCTTGGCCGCATTTTCTGTTGATCCATCATAACAGTTGTAGCTTGAGGTGCCGGACTGACACTGCGGCGAATTTCATCTTGTTTGTCGGTTAAAATTTTACGAATTTCCTTTATTGGTTTCAATAGAAACACTGGAACATCTTCGTCACGATGTTGAAACAGAACTTCTCCTTCAAATTCGACAAGTTTGTGTTTGCGGGCACGTAGTAAAATTCCGACAACTTTATCAGAAATATACGTGTAAATCTATTGGAAGAAGGCAAAAAAGAAATAGTTGGCATACTACTTTATCGAATAGCTAATGCACAGAAAACTCACATTGAAAAGTTCACCGAATGGAATGACTTTCATTTCAGGTTCGTCTTTTACGTCATATCCTTCAGAATCAATGATTTGACAAAGTTCAAGCATTTCTTTTAGAACATGAATATTTGCTTTTTGACCACGTTGTTCTGTCAAGCTTCCGGCTAAAGGTCTGTAAATAAATTGTATGTTTGCATTAGTTAAATTTATTCAGATCACTTTAAATTGGTAATTAAACTCACTTTCCATATTCGCCTTTCTTAAACGTAGGCTTTGGAAGTCCACCGGTTTGTGAAAATGGATTTAAATGCTGGGATTCCTGGTGTTTTGATACAGCATTATTGAACATTGCAACTTTTGATGATAGTGGGGATTCCTGTAAAAATACAAATAAAAAAGAAGATACAGAAGTACATCCGGTTATAAAGGTATTTTAATTATGTTGGTTGTAGGTACTTCATTAATGATAATATTGTTTTCGTTCATTTTTTATAAATTTAGAATTTTGAGTTTAGCTTCCAAAATTAATTTTGATGAAATGATTTTATTATGCGTATATAGACATAACGTACATTATGTAGTTTCCTTTGTTTTTAAATTGACTTTTCAAAGAATCTGTGAGTGATTCAAGAACTTACTTTATGTTTTTGTACTTAGCTAGGTTATGTTATGATGGTTCAACTAACAATAAAACTCAAGTAAGAAATTTACTTGGTCAAACTTCGAGATTGTCTATTAATATTTAGCCCAATGGTGGCAGTTAAAAAAAAATATTTTGATTAGTGAAGCTATCAACCAATATTTAATTGCAAAAAATTCAAAAACCAATTATGGAAGCGGTGGCCAAGAAATTGGTTCAAAGTAGGGGTGTATCCAAAGTTGAAAACAGAAGACTTTCTCATTAGTTGAAAATCGTTATGAAGAAGTACTAAATTCTAAAAGACCATGACCTAACATCTCACAATATTCAGTTGGCCCCAGGATTACTAGAACACCCTGCATTGTATATATAACCTAATGCACCCTGTATAAAATTTCTTCAGTATTTTTTTTTTTAAATTAACCTTCCTGAACATAGCAGTTCCTAATGTACATATGTGCAATCCAGTTTTGCATTTTATTTTAACTCATCTAAAGTGCCAAATAACAGTTAGTTTTACTTTCGATAGTCATCAATAGGTTCCAAAGCATCAAGTTATTGTGTCTCGCAAAATTAACAATTTCATGTTGTTTGAAAAGAAATCACTTTACACCACTGATGTTGACTAAAAAGTGTTAAGCGGAATTTGGAATTTCAGCACCAATAGCCCAGTATAGTCAAAGAATTTTCCAAATATCATTTTACTATTTTTTTTTTCATTGCATTACTTATTTCAATTAGTACGACCTCATAATCAAGAAGTATTAAACTTACATATTTGCTTGTCAAATAAAGTATATTTTATTCCCAAGTGTGTACAGAAGCTAATTTAAAAAAAAAAATATGTTCATTTATTGAGAACAAACATTTTCCAACAATTAAATAAACAACGATAAAACTGAAATATCATCAAACGGTGCTATTCTGTTGTTCATAAATTCAGAAGGAAGTATTTTAATTGTAATGCACTACAGTTGATCGATAGGAGATTGGAAAAACAGATTTCAATCAAATTGGTTTATTATTTGATTGGTATTGTACGTAAGATAGTAGACCTTGAAATATTTTCACAACGAATCACAAAGACTGCCACTGCCAAAACAAAAACAATATACCGGGTAAGCAAAGACTGCATATCATAAATTTGAAAAATTTTCAAAAAAAAGAATCAACAGAAATTCCTCAAAACAAAAGTCGTCATTCCGTTTTGGAACATTTAAAAACACAAAGTGCTTGCATACACATCAATGTCGTTTCGTTAGTTTATATTTCCCCAAATGGGGGCACATCGGAATGGTTGTTCATGAAGCTTGCGCCTGATGTTAGAAATAATTAATTCAAAAATCTGTATTATGTTTTTTTTTTATGTTTTTGTCAGGATTTCGGGTAATTAATTCGGAATTGTAATTGTACAGTACTACACGTGTGAATATGTTATTTTCCTTAATATATATTTTATTATTTAATTAAATTTGACCTTAAATAAAACAGTTTTCTGTCTCGACCATATGTCTGCCTATATCCGACTCTTATACAAGAAAAAAAAATTGGCAGAGAATGAGGAAACGTTTTTGTTGAAAAATTGTAGGCAGGCATGTATGTAAATATTTTCAATTATAGATTGTTGGTTTTGTGGAACACTATTTTAATATTTAAGTCTCACATTAGATTTTTTTATGAAAAAAAAACACTTTTTTAACAAAGCTTACCGAACTTGAAAATAATAATATACGATTAGGTATATGCGCGCACTTTTCTTTGAATTTTTTTCTGTGATCTTTTCAGAATGATCTGGTTGAACGGTCTTTTAAGAAATGAAGCAATTGTTATTTGCAAAGTGTTTTTCAACCATTCATGCTAATAAAAGATCGGATATTTTTAAGAGGTGACCTTTCGTCGAAATTTTCTCGAAATAATTTATCTCTTCGATTTTTTTCTATCGACTGATAAAAAACCTAATTTTAACCTAAAAAGTCAGTGGGGACAAAAATTTTTTATACAAACAGATTTAAATGTCTGAAATTTGATTTTCGACTTAATAGCATTTAGCATTGGATTTTATTTGAAATTTGTTCTCAAGAGTTGAAATAAATTTCAAAATCGCTTTGAGCTTTGATGTTCTTTAAAATGTGGTTTTGAACTTAATTATATTGGAGCGCCCAAGTTACTTCAATTTTAGAATGATACATATTTATTTACGGGTATATTTATGTAAGTATGCATAAAGTTACTTCCACATTTGTAAGAATATTTTTTTGTTACACTGTAGGTCTATAATTTCTTAGTGTGTCAAACATGTGTGCATAGATCTGTTGAGGAAAAAAAAAAATCAAACATAAAAGTGCTGTCTCTTACAGTTATGTTTCTTTTTTGGCACAGATTTTAGGGTTTTGAAAATATAAAGAATGCTTTAAATAAAAGTCTAATGATCAGGCTGTGGTGTGGTGAATAAAATACCGAAATTACAAATATAAAGATAAGTTCAACGGGTAAAGTAAATTAGAACTAAGATTGACCACAAACCAGTGGATAAGGGTAATCAGTATCGATATCTTTATATTTAGGATAAACAATAGCCGTGTTTTATTATGTGTATTTTATTATCTACGGATGTATGTATATGGATCTGGATAGTAATTATCTTTTAAAACGCATCAAAAGCAACAAGAGATCAAGAAGTTCGGCTTAGAGAGAGTCAACTGTATTTTGATATAACTCGAAAACTAAGCCAAATATGAGAATTCAACTTATGACATTTTTTGTAGTGTATCATTTCTTCTTTCAAAACAAAAGGTTTGAGAAATTTAATAAAAACATATAAGTACACAAATAAGTGGGAGCACTTATTTTCCGGTCTATAGAATAAATATTCTAATAATATCTATATAGTATAAAAAATAGCTCATTCGCTAAAGTTTTCTTTAACGGTTCATAACGAATATAAGTCTACCTGACAAAAGAACTCGTAAAGGAGACAGATTTTATTTGACACTGCATTTATGGACATCCGCTCCGCAAAAGAAAAAAAAACACGACTCGATTTGTCCTTAAGTTAAAATAATTTTAAATGAACAAAAAAAAAAATAAAAAAAACAAGAATGTCACCAGGGACAAATATGAAAACCCACTAAATTCATTATTTATAATTTATAAAATTCATCATTTTAAAATAAGCAAAGAAAAGTTTGAGCTCGAACTGAAGATTGAAAAAAATTAATTTAATTTTAGTTAGAACCGTTATTCAAAAAAAAACAAGTTTCTATATGTACATATATAATGTTTAAAGTATTTTAAGAAAAGAAAATCGATATGCAAATCTTTAGAATATGTATAAAAACAACATCATCAACACAAAAAATATTCATCCCCTTTCAAAAATCCAAAAAACAATTTGAAAACGTGGAACTTTAAATCACAATTCGTCAAACCGTATAAAAGAAAATCAAAACTATACTATATAATATAATTGTGAGGAAGATGCCTTAAAAAAGTGAGAGCCTAGTTCAAAAAGCAATATTACAATAATTGCAATCTGAAAATTTCTGATGATTGCGTTTCTGGCTTAAGAGTGTTCCGGAGTCAATTTATAATTTTTTTGAAGAACATACAATTTACTAATAGTAGGTAGGTATTTAAATTAAAAACCAATTTTTAATTTTTTGCCTAGTTTAAAGCTTTAATATTACGAAATGATATTATTTGTTTTTTATTTCTTAGGTTAATTATATGAAGCTTCAACTATCGTGAAAAAAACTTTATTTTCTAATATAAAAATACAAATATTTGATTTTATCTTCCATTCGGAATATAAAAATTATACTTTAAAAACAAAAATATTTGGAGCTGTTTTCCAAAAATCATTAGAGCGTTCTTTAAAAAAATATTTCTTTATTTAAAATTAGGAAATATTGAGCAAGAAACCAAGTTTTTGAATAAAATAATTTACATGTTTCCAAAATATTGAAACTGTTCGGTTGCACCAATATTTAACAGCCCTTTAAATATTAAAATGAAATCATATAAAAGTCTTTTTTTGCTAAAACGTTTAGTGTAGCCGTACATTAGCACCAAAACTGCTGTTGTACAACTATATAGTAGTTTCACGACGATACAATTAAAATGACACACTTCAAAGTGAAAACTCATTTTTTTTTAGTGCAATATTTAACAGTTAAAAAAAAGCTTGAAAAAAGTATTGTTAATCCAATTACTTTGCCCGTGTACTGTAAGTCTATGTTATAATAAAGACCTAAATAAAAATGAATTAAATATTATTTGCAAATAGAAATATTGTCATAAAATAGTCGTACAACGATGTACTGTTTAGTACTTCACATTTTATATTTGAAATGAACTTTACAAGTTTATCAATTGATAGCTCTCCAATAGATAAGATGTTTAAATGTTTATATTTGATTTTATAACTTCGTTTGGCTTACACAAAAAAATGCAGGTAAGTCCCCTATACTTATGAAGTATTTATTTATCTCCTGTTTTTGTTAAAATGCAGTTTCATTTTAATATGTTTATGACAAGTATACTCACCTCATCTCAGGGTGCTTCAATTCAGTAAAAGAAGAACCCAAATAATTTGGGGCCAAAAGCTGAATCAGCAGATCAGTAAGTATAATCACTGATTTATCTGTGTTTAGTAGATATGTCAAATTTCAGTAATTCAGAAACGTATGTTAGGTCATAGGGGCCAATAAATTTAATTAAAAAGTTGAAATCAGAAAACTAGATTATTTTAAGGTTAATTTAACCTTAAAGCAAATGTAGAACGTGTTACCTAATTATACCAACCAAGAATATGTAGTTTTTCCAAGAAAAAAACTGGATGACCAAAATTTGCTTTGTTTTTTTTTTCTTGTTTATAAAATTCCCAGTTTCTTCAACAACAACAAGCATAGAATTTTAAATTACTTAATTAATCTAGTTTTTTTTATGGTCTCTGGGAAAACTTGCAAAACAATTCTTTCACGTTTCACCCATTGTTCGTCAACCTGTGCTCTGTCGTCCCTTTGATGATCAACATGTTTTGTTTATGGTAGGTAGTAAAGTGAATCTTAATTTGTAATGCAAAATTTTGCATTTAATAACAACAGAAAAATTAAGTATAGAAAATATACAGCAGCGTACCGCTTTCTTTATGCATGATTTTAATTGGTTTATCACGATAATCTTATAAACTGACCTATAATGTAAATTTTTCTTTGTTGTTTTTGTTTTGTTTTATTTGCAAATGACTTTTCGCCCTCACAGAAGTTGGAAAGTTATTTAATTCAAGATTGCCATCTGTCAACTTTCAATATATCAATAATACATAAATTTTCTTCAAGACCAGAGATCATCTTTTGTTTTCCATCTTAGCCCTCGATTCTTCCCGGCTTACGACACGGACACAGAAATGGTTGAAAATAAAATTCATTTGACCCCGCTGCTATGTATTATTAATACCTCTCCATTAATTTTTATTTATTTTATCCTTACATAGGGAGATGAAAAAATTTCATTTAACAATTTAATTCAAGGTGACTTAAGAATTTTTTTTGTTCCGTCCACTGCTTAAAGAATTTCCAAGTGTTTTTTTTTTGAAATTCAAATTTGCAAACCATTATAATTGTCAAAAAGCGGATGTTATTTTTTTTTAATAAAAAATTTAAAAAAAATAAGAAATTCTTGTCTTAATTTTTTTTTTTCAACTATTCAAAAATACTGAAAAATTCTTTAGCAAAAGAAAAAAAAAATGATTTGAACAAAAACATTTTTTTGTGATTTTCGTTGTTGGTTTTTTTTTCGTCGCATGCGAATAAGCTTTTTTTTTTTCATTAAATGAATGAAGACAGCAAGCGGCAAAGATGATGACACTTCTGGGTCTTTAAACGGCCCGGCTGTCCGGCTATGATGGCGGCGGCAATCTTGATGGTCATTGCCAAGAATTTTTCACCCAGTAGCAACAAATGGTGTATATAATAACAAAAATAAAACACACTTAAAACATACATATATTATGTATCTTATACATACATATGTATATAATTTGTTTATAAATGCACATAAATAATACGCTATTCTGCCAAATAGCAAAACAATTTAAATTTCATTTTCCCACTAGAAGTATAGAAATAGGTACATAAGAATTTTCTTTTGGGTTTTAGTTTTGTGATTTATCTGTAACAGATTGAAATACCAAAGCGAAGAAATGAGACACAGAGTTCTATATGCCACTTGTCCAATTTTAAATGTTAGGTACAATCTATTATACGTATAAAAAAAAATACATGCAAACATTATGTATTTCAAAGTAGAAAAATGGTAATGTTTTAGCTGGTCTCATACAGAAGAGTACAAAATAAAAAGAATGTTGTTAATTGTAATTGTCAATTTCCGCATTCTTAGTTCTTCTATGCAAAAGAAGAAGATCACTACTTGATCAAATATTATAGTTGGTTTAGTTCTTCTTCTTCATTTACCGGGGATTGTCATAATCTCGAGTGGGACCACAACTCTCCCATTCTGATGCTCCTCCACTTGTGGAGTTTGCCGGGTTGACCTTAGAAAACGTCGACAGGTCTCCCGCTTTTGGATTGTTTCATGTCTGAGGCCAATTAAAGGCAGGTGTCGTTACATTTGTTTCATCCAGGAGTTTTTGCACCTGCCTTTCTATCGCGATAGTTGGTTATAATTGGTTTAGTACTATTGTACACTACGACTAATTTTTGACTTGCATGGGGTACTTTGATTTACATATTATTTACTAATGTTTTACTAATTTGTCACTTGTAGGCGCCTTTAACATTACTAACTAACCGAATTTATTATCAAATGAAAATGTCAAAATTCCGTTAGGTATAAAAAATTGACTGAATTCAAGCTTGGAACATAAGATTTTTTGGTAATTCCGAAAATAACTGTATCTGCGATATACAAGACAAAACATATTTGTCTCGAAAATTATAAGTAAGGTTTTATAATTAAAATTATTTGACTAAACAAATATAAAAAAAAAACTATTATAAACGGTACCTGTATATAGAAATGGATATTTTTGTTTTCCCGTTAACGGTTTGTCGAAATGTGATTTTTTCAACCATTTATACATACCTACATATATTTAGACAAAAACTTTTGATTATTGGGATTAAACAAAAAAATTTTCACTTGGTCGACGATTTTTTTCAACCATTTTTTCCACATTTTTTCAACAATATTTATTTCGAGAAAAAAAATTCTTCGGAAAAACTTTGTCCCAAATTTGGGAGTTGGTTCAGTTAGACTAAGTTCACAAATTATGTAAATCCCAAATTGAAAAATGGGATTTAGTTCATTTTAATATTTTCGGAAGCAACATATAGGGTAAAAGTGGGAGTTAGTCCATTTTGCAATAAAAAAAAACATTTTTGGTTCAAAAACATATTGTCTAAAAACAATGGTAACAATGCAAAATTGTGTTAGGTATAACTTTAATTCGAGTCATTAATTAAAAAAAAAAATAAACAAAACAAAATGGATAACTTTTTTTTTTTAAATTAATAATAATTATGAAAATAGTGAATATTTTTCTAGAAATATGTGCCACATAAGTCACATATCCCTAATACAAATGTAATAGAGTTGAACTCGAACATTCAAATTGATCATTGATAAATATATGTAGGTATAAAAAAATCGCACCTCTTAGTTCATTTAACTAGAATGATGATCAACAATTCTTTTCTTATTATTTATTTTCTTGTATTTCTTGCATTTCTCAGTAGGGTCTTAAAGTATTCAATTTTGGCATTTAAGAGTATAAATTATCAACTTTTTGATAAATGATGAGATTTTCGGTAACGTACAAATTGTCTAAACTAATTAAGTATTTACTACTACCTCTTTCAAATAAGGCATATCTATCTATAAAAAAAAACACCATTTATATACATGTTTCCATAATCAGAATTCTATCAAGAAAAACGAGCTTCTTAAATCTTGCATTTTTAATTACTTTCTCATGGTGTATAATTTAAAACAAGTTAACAACAAAATAAACTTACCACTACAAATCGCAACGCTCCGAGTTCATGTGACACATCAGCCATTTTGAGATTAGACAGTAACTAATAACCGCTTTGAAATATTCTCCCAAGAAGACAACAAACACAAAACTAGACCTTGTCTTGTAAAACTAGAGCAGTAAAATGCACGATTTCCAGGAAAATCTTCTTTCCCACTGAACAACTGTCTATCTGACTATTTATGAATTTTTTCTTTTCAATTTCGGTTACGCACTTACGACGCGACAACTTGCGGATACGAAACAAAAATATAAATTGATTTCCTTCAAATCAAATCGAATAACGATTTATGCACTTGATATATCTCCGTTAAATAACTGCCGTTTGTTTTGAAATTGATTTTCTGTTTGGGTTTTGTTTTGTTTTGTTTTTTTTTTTTCCTTTCTTTCTTCTACGTCACGTTTAATTGACGCACTATCTTTTTTAAACACTTCTTCCAAACGGCTTTTATTATTTCTACTTTTACGCCTTTGTACGAGACTGTTTTCCGCGTTTCACTGTGAAAATAATGTAAACTATTTTATTATAAGAAAATGAGTAAGTGCAGTGCGTTGATGGTGTATGTACTTCTTTTCATTTGAGTTGGTTGAAGAAAAGTGAGCTGCGGTGCAGACGGTCTTGGGCTTTTATATCAGCCACTAGAATCTGTGTTTGAGGTATTAGCTTTTTAGAATTTCCCCTTTGGTTTTCTTAATGAATGAATTCTTATTTGTGTGCGTGGGAAAAGCTTTATGATTTTGCGCGTTCTATTTTAGTGGGTGTTGTTAGGCAAACGGGTACGGCTTTTGTTGGCTTACACTCAAAATACGCTCCATTGAAGGATCTCGTTTCTAACTTATAAGATTGAAATTTCATGTTTTGATTTAATTAAAGAGCAGTATTCTCATTTGAGCGAATCCATTCGAATGTGAGTTTAGGCATTTTAATGAGTGAATTTTCGTTACTCTTGGGTAAGATTTTTCATACCTTGGAAGTCGGTATCTAAAGTAGTTTTAATGATGCTCGTGAGATTGGGATAGCCTAAAAAGTTTTTGTTTAATTGCAATTTTTTTTTATTATTGGCATATCGAAATATTTGAAAAATGCACTTTTTTCTCCAAAATTTTTACTACACATTATACCTGCTCTATCGCAGTGTAATTGTTTTCATACATGAAAAAAGTCGTATCAAAATAATGGAGAAAATCTTATTCTCAAAATAAAACTGGTCACCGGAAAAAACTAAAATTTATTTATTCATTTTATTTTTTATTAACTTAATAGTCTGATATTAATTTTTATTTTTTTAAACAAGTGCCAGTTCTTTTTTTTTTTTGAGCATTTAACTATTTTTATCGTTCCGATTTCTTACCAAACACTCTACCTCTGTGACAATTCTCATAGAAATATTTTGAAAAACTATTTTTTGTTGTATTTACTATTTATACATTTTTTATAGTAAAATAGATCAATATGGGAATCTTATTGTTTTTTAAATAGATTTTGGTTTGACAAAACCAATTAGTTTTCATTTGTTTTCTTAGCCACCTTTATCAAACGGTATGAAGCCATGCCGAACAACATACAACATTTTCGAGTATCATAAGCTTAAATGTTCCTGCAAACCTACGAGATGGCAACAATGGATAAATCATTAAAAAGACAAACTTTATACATGATACGTGGGTTGAAAAGAGGGTTGCGAGTTTATTCAATAACAGCGGTGAAACTTTTAAAGGTACAACGTAAAATCGTTGCAATATGTATAAGTACAGTGACCATTTTATTTCAATTGAAAAAAGGACATTTTAAAGTTAAAAATTGTTGATAAATTATCACTGCAATCATATTAAGATCAGGGTAAAGATAGTACAGTTGACAGTTTTTCTTTTATTAGCCACGTTTGGATTTGTATTCAAAGTGATCTGGATATGGATAACTTTTTGTTGCTGTTATCCATTTCGAAAACAAAAAATAGCTGATGAAAAATGGTATGGCAAGCAAAATCTTATATTTTATTTTCGAGTTCATGGGGTTCTTTTTTGTATGCATTGACATTGTGTAAACCCGGGCTCAGTGAATGTTTTTGCTGTATGATTATTTTAAATAAAAGTTACGAGTATTTTGAACTATATTAAATAATATTTTTTTCCGAAGAATTCGAGTGCAAGGAATTTATTCATCATCTTTCTAAAGTTTTAAATTTTTAGCCAAGGAAAACCTCAGGTGATTCATGTCAAACAAAATGCAAATTAAAAAGCCAAATTGAAGGATCATTAAAATTTATTGCGAGTCCCTGTTGTAATAAAAAAAAATTATATTATTTCCGACCAACCCATCACGCTAAGCTATATGCAAAACAAAAATAATACCCCAATTACTGCGCACATTAAAAAATTTTCATTGCAGACAAAAATGATTTTCGGTTGGAAAAAATTTTAAATGTGCTTTTCACTAAAAACACCAAATATGGAAGATCCTGCTGTAGTAGAGATGTCATTAAAAATTTTAATTTATTTTTAACTCAGCTGCAATTGAATTTCATCACTCTCCACGTCTCAACCCTCATCATCCACCCTTCCGCGAGCGACATCTTTTGAATATTGTAGGTGGATGCATACCTTCTCGATCAAAAATCACTCATCTGACAACTGGCAGCTTGTCTGTTTGGGTTAGTTGTTAGTTCTGAATGCATCAGTCTGTTGTTTCAGAATTTCATTAATTAAAAATTCGCACGTCAGATAAATCTTTGATAGTAGATTTATGTATTTTGCAGAAATGTAGAACTGCACATAAATATATATTATGTAAAAAACATACCAGCATGTATATAAATACTTAAGTGCAAATTAAACTAATTTCGTTTTCAATTGGTGAAAATTTGATTAATGATGAATTTTTTGTATCACCTTTGTGATAAACTGAATCCAAATTTTTTGTTTTTTGGTCTTTTTTTCATAGGAAAAAAAAGGAAAATTTTTCTGGGAATCTAGAGGCCAAATCAATGCAACTTAAGTTTATCATTAGAGATACGGTTGGGTCAGGAAATCCTCAAGATGTTGTGAAGTCCAGGTGGTCGATGTATGATTGCAGTCAAAATAACGGCTAGTCGTCAACAGTATTGATGACATTATACAGCTTTGTCTAAACCCGCATTGGATATCAAACTTCTCTGACAACTTTCCTCTAAGCAGAACCTGGCATTTAGGTCTATCATATCTACATATTATTTGGGAGGCAACTCCTGGGCAAATTAAATTCTCTACGCCATTTTGAAGTCGATGAACAGCAACTGAATTGGTGATCAATATTCAACGCGATGTTCGATAATGATCCGCAGGGTGTCAACATGGTCCAAACGGTAAGATCGAGTGCGGAATTCCGCTTGTTTAATATCGAGTGTCTTGGAAGTATTCTTTTATACGCTCCACGAAGATTCTTGCTATTACATTGGTTACTCTCTATCGTGCGGCTGCCAAACCCATATTTTCTTATTAAATGACTGAGCCCATCCTTGTCATTGCCAAATTTAGCATTCAAGTTTCCCATTCCCATTTCCATGGGGTGTAATATGATAAGCAGCACTCAGTCAGTTGTAAAATGCCTCCATCCCCTAGTCAAGACAGAGCTCAAAAGAGAGATTGTGCGAAACACTGTATGATGGTGACGAGACGTATTCTAGTAGGGAACAGCTTTTAAGAGCTTAATTATATCTTCCATTAAAATTCAATAGAATTCGATCGATGGGGTTTTCAAGGGATCTCACAAGAAAATCCTTTAATGAAAGTTCTACCTTGTAACAAAGTTGGATGCTTATTTATGTACATACTTGAGTACGCTTATGCTTGTCTAGTGACGGCAGGTTGCCCAAAAAACGCTGACCTTGCCCGCTCACAGAGCGGATGTCTAGAAGCATGAAGCCAACTCGATTCAACAGCGTGATTTGTGACTGTAATGACTTTTGGGCGAAATTCTTTTATCATGAACTTTTGTCAGTGTAATTTGTTTACATTTTAGTACAAATCCATTTTTATTTTTTAAGCTTTTTTTGTATGTAAATGAAATACATTTTAATATTAATTTGGTTACTTTTATAAAATAAAATTGAAGCTTTTTTAAGTTATGTGATTGCATTTTAATTAAAATATTTTGATTTATCTACTGAAAAATCCTATATAAGTGTCATAGATATGTACATATGTATATAAAAACATGGAAAATAAAGTGAGCATAGAGTGACTGTCACGATTGAAATTTTCTTCTCGTAAGCTAAAGATACAAAAATGAAAATCGAAATAGATTCTTTTTTTGATTTAAATAAATTGTTCGCACGCTTCATCACATTTGTAGATTCTTGGATATAAATAAATACATTTGTGTTCCTGTGTCGGTTTTTTGACGTTCTATGTACCGGCAAAGATTTGTGCCACTATAACTGCGTAGTAATTAAAATTTATTCACTGTAACAATTGGCGCGTCTAGCTAAGAAAATGACAATATTAATCATAAAATATAGAAATATAAATGCAAAATAAAATAATAAACATGTGTCCAATGGTAAATTAATTTTTATATTCAAAGGACTTTTGAAGCAGGTATCTTTCGTTTAGAAAATGATTTTATGACATTTAGACAAAAACGATTTATTGAAATTTTTAAATTGTTAAGTATACGCCCAAGTGAATATGAGATATATGTTTATTGTTTGGTTGATGTATGAAATAAGCATTTTAATTAAAATAAATTAATGCTTGTAGAACCAACCTAAAAAAGCAATGGTTCTCGGTTTGGCTTTTTATCCCGTTGCAATCCCATTTTGTACATATATCAAACAAATTTGTTTATATTTAAAATAAACTAACCAATCTCATTGAAGTTGATACATGCATATATTACAAATATAACCGTATCCCCCTATTTCAGCATTTTGTTTTTATTTCTAATATAAATGAAATGTATGATTGATAATTTAAAAAATAAAAAAAAACCTATACGGATTTCACGCAAAGTATTGTCTACAGATGCAATTGATGCCCTACAAATAAAATTGATTTTTCAACATTAAAATTTTTCTATGTATATCAATTAGATTCATTCGTTTCACCCTTTCTATAAATACATAAATGAAAAAATATATATTCACAAAGATCAATAAAAAATCACTTAAAGCCAACAACGACAAAAATCCATCTCATTTAACATTGCACCCCTCTCTCACTTGAAGAAATTCCCCAAATCTTGAAAAATCCATTAATCTTAATAGATATAGATGAATGATCGCACGTAAAAGTTCAATGTTACACGAGGTCATAAAACCATTGGAATTCATTCAATAATATTTCGTAAATACGGTCAAAGGCTAATCTGCTGTCGAAATTGTTCTTCAAGTTATGCATAGGGCTCAGATAATTTTAAATTGGTTGGACCATGCAGAAAATTTATTTAAAAAATTTTTACATTAAAAAAAAAAATATAAAAACGGAATTTGAGGTTGAGTTATTTTCTAGGTCCTAGCATATCCTATCTATTTCCAATAACAAAGTTATGGGCAGCTAAGTAAACAAATTCAAAATGTATATGATTATTTGTTTCTTACGTTGGTTTTTATTAATTTATCCTGGTAAAATATTTTTTTTTTTGTTACAAAATCTAATTCTTTACAAAATGAGCTTTGTGACTCTTCTCTCAGAGTTAAATTAAGTAGTATTTTTGGATTTAAACATCCTTTCTTCATATTTCACACGAACATAATGAATCGCAAAAAGCCATGAAAAGTTTTCAAAATTTCGAATGCCTTTTCATTGATGACAATAGATTGTTGTTGCTCGAAAAATCCAAGTTTGACTGCAGATCGACACTTGACTATGCCACATAGTATACACAATATACAAGATTCCTTGATCATGACTCAGGTTGTTTTATTATTATTATTATTATAGGACGGTCTATTGGTTGTGGGTATACTTAATTTTCACCCCACTCTCTAGTCGAAAAAATACACATACATATATGTATGTACATATTCCCATTTATTTTGAGATTGTTTTGAATGATTTCAAGCCATATGACTCGCCATTTTCGCTGAAAACTCTTCACCGGAAAAGCGTTACATACATAAGTATGTATATGCCATCACATCAACATTTTACGGAAGCTGTTTTTCTGATGCTCAAAGATGATTTTCCCTTCAATTAAGCACGCAAACAAACAAACATGTTTGTTCATTTTGTTGGCTCGTTTTTGGTTTTTTTGGAATTTTTCAAAAACAATGACCTTGATTTGGACAGAAAATTAAAGCGAAAATTTATTGCGAAAAGCTACGTCGTCAGTCACGGCGCCATGATTTTTTTTGTCGGCCGGCATATACTCTTATAAATCTGCGAGGACGGTAATATTATGATTGTTTCTTTTTTTTGAGTTCAAATGCAAGGAACAGGAAAATTTTTATTTTGAATCTATGAACGTTGGTATGGAGGTATTTGTGTATACAAAAAAAAAATACCACTATTTTTTTATAACAAACTCTGACGTACGGGTTGACTTGTATTTTTCTAAAATAGATCTCACTCGGTCAATATATTTAGTTTTTTTTTGTGAATAATAAATTGACAAAAGTAGCAATACAGAAAGAGAAGTGTTCTTGTGATTCATACATATGTGAATCGTGAGACCGATCTATGTGGAAAATATATATTTTTAGTATTAATTAATACGCATTTAAGATTAATTTTATCTGTTTAGCTTGAAACCTAAAGGAGGCACGTTGATTTGGAACGAAATATTTCATATATGTATGCATAGTATACAAAAAAAAAAACAAAGACATTATACACGACAATTTTGTTTGCTTTTGTTCATGAGCGTATTTCATAGATAATAATAATTAAATCAGTTTTTTTTTTCAAATGTGCATTCTATTTTGGAAAAGAATAAGTTGTCCTGGATCAGTAAATATTTTGTCATTGTCGAATTTTGTTTTGCTGATTTTCATGGGCCTATACGTATTGTGAACATAATTTTTCTTACTGGGCGATACTTTTCTACCGTACTGTACTGATAAAAATACAGTAGTTTTTTTTTAATCATCCTATATGTGAAGGGGTCACTGAATTAGAATTTCATCTTAGCTTGTTCCGACTTTGCTACTTTACAAAAAAAAGTTGGAAGAAAGTCAGAAAATTTTTGATTTTTCACAACCAAATAAGGAGAATTAAATGTTTTACAATTTTTTTTTTGGTGCAATCGCCCTTTCAGAGCACTGAATTAGCACAACATATTTTGAAAAAAAAACAGGCTCCTTGTTAGTTTTTTCTTGCTACTATAGGTACTAAAGGTTTTAGATTCGTAAAAAAGATCGAACTCGAGATATTAATCAGACCAGACTCGAAAAAATGTGGATCCCGCAATATTGTCTGTCTGTTGGTCTTTCTGTGAGGGATTTTCTTAAGACCTTAGATTTAAAAACGAGGGGTTTGAACATAACATAATTATCTCGAAAACGGCCTTAACGATTTTGATGAATTTTTTCAGTGAGTTTTTGTAAGTACTCGTTATTATTCGGTCAAAAAATATTTTTCAAAAACAACCGTTATTAACGGTACCTGCCATAGAACCAGATTCAATATTTTGAAAACCAATTTTTGCATATGTATACTACTTTTTTTTTGTAAAAAAAACTTTTTGGAAAATGACTCTAAATATTTTTAAATTTTTTTCTCGAAAATTCCTATTTTTATGATTCAGATGATGGCATCTTCAGTTTTGAGCTTAAACTTCTGTTTTCCGTTCAGCGATTCAAATAATGAATTTTAAGCTTTTCCATGTTTTTCTTTATTTTGTTTTGTTTTGTTTTGTTAATTGCAAAGTACTTTAATACCTATAGAAGCAAGTTCATTTGATCCAGTTGTGCAATTTGTTTTCAATTGATTTTCGAAAAAAAAAAATTATCAGGCCCTATATGTTTTCTTTAAACTATCTTTTTTTCACGATAATTTGTTTGGAGTTTACCACAATGGTTTGACTTCGGGAATGCATTTGGTTACCTCAACTAAAAATAAATTAAATATCCCTACAAATAAAAAATTCCAGATTTTCGAAAATTTTGGGTTGATGCTTCTTAGAGTAATATTGTGTTTCTAGGGTATGTGTTAAATGCCTAGATGACTTTAAAAAAAAACTGAAAAATTCTAAATTTCTTGCAGCAGCAGTGTAATTTTCGTAATGCGGATTGCTTTATCAAAACCTTCTTGTAATATTTATAAAAAAAATCCTCATCCTTGTGACTCAACTGTTACTTTATAAAATTGGCAATATCAAAAACACAAATGCTCAACATTAGATAAAAACGATTTCTGCCCGTCCTTGAACCTAAATGCGCCATTACTTCCTATTATAGACACTGCTATAATTAATGTTTCATTCATAGATTTCTCAAGTTGGCTTGTCTTATTATTCTTAGGACAGATTTAAAAGAAAATGCTTCTGAACAGCTTTGTAAATGCAAATACCTAGTTTTATAATTATCTCAAAATGTCAGCTGTCAGAAAGATATCACAAAAATTGCACTGATCACGTCATAGTTGACTTATGCATATTTAAATGAGTAGATAATAATAAATAATATGCAATTATAATCGTAAATTTAAAAAGAATTTTCTTTCATAATTAGAAAGCACATAATGTATGTATTGACTATAAATATTTCTTAATGAGCTGGCTCTACTCGTATGATGGGGAATTTCTATTTTTGCCAGAGTGGTGCACTTTTATATTGGAACATCAAATGAAAATGTTAGCAAGAAACAAATTTATATTAGGTATACGTAAGACATTTTAAGGAACACAAAATAAGACCTTAAGGTCAGAACATTATGCCAAAATATTTTCGATGTAACGAGAACAAAAAAAATAACGTGAAGTGAAATGAATTGGTAGGTACTTTAAAATCAGAAATACATTTTTATGACTCATTTCCTGTGTTCTTAAAAATTGCATTCTTCATGGCGTGGGGATTTAGTTTGTCATTAGGTTATTAAAGAACGGACATGTTCAAAGGTGTTCAAATTGCAATATAATGGCAATCGTTTAAATACGGCTTAGGAAATAAAACCGAGACACGACTTTAACTCTAAAAAAACATACAGGATTCTTCCTATTTTTAAACAGTTATTTTTATGTGTAAATTCATTTTCATTTTCATTTTTTTTAGTTTTTCCGAGTTTTCCCTATAAAATTTATTTAGGAAAAACATATATGGGAAAAAAAATGGCGGTGGGTTTGAGGAACGTTTTTTTTAGTTTCATGGCGGATTACAACCTTCGGACGTAATACTTTTGAGTAAGGGTGTTCCGCAGTGAAAAAACCTGTCATTTGTTCACTCGGATACTAAAAAAAAAAACCAATGTTCCACTGATTTTTTAAGGAAACATTTTTGTCTATTCCTTTATTGCATTGATTGGACAAGTACCATCTTACTATTAAATCGCCATTATTTAACAGGCTTTTAAATTGACTTATGTATTTTGTATGGAACAAACACCATTTTTGAAATTGAAAGACTGTTAAAGTTTTAAAAGCGTTTAGTACAACCGGCCATTAAACATGACATCCACAGAAAATTCATAAATAGAACCATCGTTTTTTGTTTGTTTTTAATTTATTAAAATAATCCCAGCCTTAAATAAATACAAACATATAAAATAATCCTAATTAGAAATCACTTTTCAAACGTAAATCCTTGGTTTCAATCTAAACATTAAAGGATCACGAGTTCGTAATATCAGTTCCCCAATTAGCAACGGTTCTCCTAATTCGCTTTTCACATATTCCACTTCAAAATTTCTCAAGACATTAGCCGCGACACTCTTGATCTCCAGCATTGCAAACTTTTGTCCAATGCAATTTCTCGGTCCAGCCGAAAATGGAATGTATGCATATGGATTCATTTTTTCTGCATTTGTGACAACATCAAAACGTTCCGGAATAAATTCGTTGGCATTAGGGAATATTTCTTCCATGCGACCCAAATGAAGTGGTGAAATTCCGATATTAGCACCAGCCGGAATAATTTTTCCATCTAGGGAAGTTAAAGAACAAAAATATTTAAAAAAAACGTTTTTTTTTTTAAGTTTAGATCAAATACTTACTAATTTCACACTCTTTTGTTACTCTTCGACCTAACAAGGGCACCGAAGGAAACAATCTCAATGTCTCCTTTATGCACAATTCGGTGTAATGAAGATTGTTAAGACTCTCATATGTAACAGGTTTGTTCTTATCTTTTCCAAATGTTTCGAGAATCTCTTGGAAGCATTTCTTCTGAGCATCTGGATAACGGGCAATATTGTAGAACAAAAATGTTATAGCCGAAGATGTTGTATCGTGACCTTCAAACATGAACGTATCGACTTCTTCACGAATGTCTAAGTTTGATAGAGGTTTTCCATCGATTTCCGATTGCAGAAGAATATCGAGGAAGGCCATTTTACGCTTGCCACCAACATCGTTTGTGTCTTTTGGACTTGAATTCTGTTGTTCTCGTAGAATTTCTTCTCGGCGTTGGATGATGATTTTTTCGGTAAATCCGTGAAGAGTTTTCAGGGCTTTCTTTTCTTCGCGGGCTAGTTTTGTAAACCAGTAGGTGAAGTCGAAGCGGTACAATATGTCAAACATTCGCTTATGAAGAACTGTTGAAATTCTAAAATAGAAAAAAAAAATGATGCATAGAATCTAATTTTTTAATATAATATATTCTTAGATTAACGGTTTAAGAAGTCTGTCGCTTCATTTCTTGAGAACGCAGCACTTCAAGTGGAAAAAAGCAGTAACAAAGCAGTAAATTTCATACATTCATAAAGAATATCGCGATCGGCACAGAGAAAATATCAAGAATTTTTTTTTAATTTTAGGCTAGAAAAATTGTTTTTAATTAACAAATGCCAGAAAAAATTTAACAATTACGATACATAAATGACAGACACTTCAAAAACAAAAGAAGAAAGCAATCTAGCTGCCCAAACATAGCGCCCGAAAATCTGGGAAAGGAATTCTAATATAAAAGCGTTTGTCTATTTTGGTTATCAAATGTTTAGGAGCGCTAGAACTGACCTGATTATTTTTATGTATAAATTTTTAAAAACATCAAACTAGATACTTACGTTTTAACTGCCTTAACGTATTCCGAATCAGTATTGGTTTGAGCATTAACTGATACACCCATTGCGCTTTCTAAAAAAAAATATTTGTTAAAAAATGTTTAAAAAGAGGAAAAAATGTTTTTGCTATTGAGGAACATAATTATGTAATTAAAATAATTTTTATAAAAAAGACAATACATATTGTCTTTGTCAAAAAAAAAAAACATTTATTTGAAATTTTGAAGAAAAAAATATAAAATAATAATTTCCGAGAAGACGAATCGGTCAAATATATTGTAGGATTGTTCCTGCAACTAAAGATGTCGCCTTGGAAGAGATTACTTGTTGAAAACCATGCAAAATCGTTTCTTCTGTGTTTTATTGATTAGATTTTCAAATACAAACTAAAGAAAAATGATGGTTTTAATTGATTTTAAAAACGTTTGAGCTATTTTTAGTTCTATCTTACTATTGATATTGTATAAAAGGACTTTTTTGAATAAAAAACATATAATCGAAATACACCTTAATTAACATCAAATAAAAAAAAGCTTAGTCGAGGGTAGACTGGGCCGTTGAGTCCTATTCGCATGCAAGTAAAATTTTTCGACTAAAAACAGAAATGGTTAAAAACGTTTTTTCTTTTCATTACTGATTTTGGATCAGAAGAACAATGCCCTCGAAAAATTTTAAACAAGCTGATGTTGAAGTATTTGCATGGCACTGCTAAGTAATTTGTTAACTTTTTTACAAATTACTAAACATTCCATAATTTTAAAAATTTCCACTTGTTTGTCCAACCATCTTTTTTTTAACAGAACTTTTTTTTATAATTTTTTTTTATGAATAACAGTTTTTTTGACAACTTTTTTCCAACAATTATTTTGTTGCAAGACGAATATTTTTTTATAATTTTATTTCAAAAATGTCCAATTGGTTTTTACATAATTTTGGCAAAATTTTATTTTTCGAAAAGATTTTTTTTGACAAAATTTAGTTTTAGAAAAAAAATTTTTTATCGACTATTTTTCTCATTTTTTTAAAGGTGTGCGTTTTTAGCATATTTTAAAATACAAATACAAATACAAAATATTTAAAAAAAAAATAGGTTATAATGGCGCCTGCCTGGCATACCTTCATGGATTTGCGTGAGTGCCCGCAAAATTAAACTTAACAGTAAAAAAAAAATATAATAAAAATATAAGACGGGAATTGGGAAACATAAAATGTTAGGGATTGGTCAAAAATATTAAAAAATTTAGTAGAAAAAAAGGAAAAGGATAGAATGTCAAAACACGAGTTGTTAATGTTTTGATAAGAAAATGAATTTTATGTTAGAGGAATCATTTACAATGGTTAATTCAACTCTCGAGCCGCATTAACTAATACCGCAGTTGTCGTTAATTGACGTTTTTATGGAAATGTCTTTAAATTTAACTGAATGTGAAGAAAACCGAAACTGGAAAAATGAGCCTTAATTTCTTTATTTTTTATTCTTTGTCAAAGAATAGACCTATGACTGAAATTAAATGGCTAAAAGGACTATCTTAGGTCAAAAAATATTAAACTTTTCTTCAAATCGACTATTAAAATAAATAATAATTCAAAGGTATCGGAGAAATTTCTGGATTTTAGATAACTGTCCAACATTTCTTTGAACGCGATGTTTGATGTGAAAAATGATTTTCTATAAGTGATTGGTTTTAATAATTTTAATTTCATATTTACCACATATTACATCCAATGTGCAGGTATTCAAAAAGAAATATAAATCAAAAGAATCCTTATCGACCTGTTTTCCCAAGTTCTCTATCAGTTTTCCGCTGTTTTGATCAAAAACTTCAATAAATTGTTCCAGTATCTTAAAATGAAATGCCGGTGTGGTAATCTTTCGTCTTTTAAACCATTTTGTACCTTTTGTTTAAATATTTTTTTTTTATTTATTGAACTCATAAGTGATTTAAGGACAAACAAACCTCGACTTACAAGCAAACCCTCATTTAGCCATGGTTCCATGGTTTTGTACTCTGAAGCTTTGTCATTAAATCTTGTTGTTCCCAATATTACTTCAATATCATTCAAATCAATTGTTAATATATTCAATTCAGGGCCAATCCATATTTTGAAAGTATTGCCATAGGCGTTAATGAAATCGGTTACGAGAGTAAGATACTGATAAGGTTCTTTTCCGATGAAGATTAAACCATGTCCAATAATTGGCAAACTTGGTGGACCTTTAAATGCCTTGGCAAGATGCAGAGTTCTAGCAAATTTAAAATACAAAAACACGCTTAAGATCGCGAAAAACGAAATCAAAATTATCACTAAGACCATTTTGAACAAACTGTTTGTTAACAAACAAAAAAAAAATAATAATTATAAAATTTGGTAAATTTTTTCCTATCGCATTGTTGCTTGTTGTTGTAGGTATGAATAGCTATCTAATCTGCAAAAAAAAAAATTACTTGCTACTGGGAAGGTATTGGTTTCGAGGTTTTGGAAACCTTGCAGCAAAAGCTGCGTTCGGAATGTTGTCCAAAATATAAAGAAACAATTCTATAAGCTTAAAGGCCGAGCCAGGACTGTTTCGCTCCAACGTGAGCCGTCTCACGAGACGAGCGGGCAGACCTAGAAGCACTTGTTTAACAACGTTTGAGGAGGAATCACTAATCAGTACTGGGGAAGAGTTGGAGAGAGCTAAAATATATCTACAGGACCCGTACACTGTAGTTAGTGAGAGTCGATAAAAACTTACTGACATAGTAGATCCGAGGACCTAAGATGATGAAAAAGATAGTACAGCTTGTATTCAAATAATACAATTTCACGAGATTACAATATTGTATACGAGTTATGATGGTAAAGTGTTAGACAAGAAGATAGGTATTTAATAAAATCTGAATTTGATAGGATAGATGGCGCTGGGGCAAATTATTGACCAATTCTGTATTTATCTAGAAAAATTATTCATAATCTTAATATAATTAATGTTGATTAAGTGTAGAAAAAGAATATTACATTTATAAAGCAAGTATCGTTTCATTTCATAAAGTGAGTAAATTCATACAGATATCAAGAATTGTTTTAATTTACTTTTTTTGTTCAGTGTTCAGGCTATTTTTTTTCTCTTCAAAATTTTACGATATTTTTGTTTTCACTATATAATGCTTTTAAAAATAATCATAAATGCATTATTATATCAAAACATTGGGTTTTAATATTTTGCTGATTGCAGTCTCTATCGACAAAAGCAAGTTCGTACGATGTAGTCGTACATTTTATTTAATATTGCTATCTAAAAAATTATATTCAACAACATACATATGTTGTTGAATGCAGCGAGATAAAATATTTATCGATTTTCGTTAAAATATACATACATATGAACAAAATAATACATCTAAAAATTAAATAAGCGAACAATGTTTATTTTGAATACGATTAAATGTTTTCAAGAATTTTAACTGGTCACTACAATTTCTTGACAGCGACTTACCCTCCATCGCAAATATGATAACTAATGCAATTCTCTATGGAAAAGAAGTAATTTTAACCGTAGCATAGTTGTATCTAACAAACCAAAAATGTAATGAGTAAATAATGCAGACCATGTGTAGATGAAACGCCAAATGTGTCCTTACAAAAGTTTGTTTCATCTTTTTTCCCTGCTTTCAAGGCGCCAGTTTACATTGCTAAGTAAATTTTAAGCTGTCTTGTAAAGTACCTAATCATGTCGATAACATATTACGCAAAGCACAATCAACAGTTCAGTGTTTTTTCTATCTTCTCTAGATTTGAAAATTTCCGAGTGGAACCACAAGCATTTCAATCCAACCGACTTCTTTTATCTTCCTCCATATACCAGAAGCAATGAAGGTCAAATATTTAAAAGTACTCGTAATAATATAACAAATTTATTATTTTTGCAAATTCCTATGAGGGGGTGTTATCATAAAATAAAATCAAGTAATCCAAATATAAATAGTATGACAAACATAAAATAATACCTAATGAAGTAAACAATATTGAAAAAAAAAATTAATCTTGTTTTCAAAAAACAAAGCTTTGGCCTTATCGATTTTTGAAATCGTAGTAATATTTAGCACCAATTGCGTCCAAAGTACATAAATGCCCGACACCTTATCTTGTTGGGAACCGATTCGAATATGTCGTCATGTTGCAGTAATGAGGAACCTTTTATCTCATTCAATCACTCTTTGGGAATGAGACATTTCTAGGTGAGATTAATTTTTCTTAAAATTTGGCAGCTTTACAAATTAAACGTAAATAATTATTACTATCCACTTATTTGTTTTTCGAAAAAGTAGGAAATTTTTAAAAAATTAATTTAAAAATTTGATAAAAATTTTAGTAAATAAGAAGATATTTTGAATTCTCAATTTCTCAAAATCGAGTTGATTTAATTGTTAATTGACATTTTATCTAATAACTTAATAACATTTACTTTAATGATTTATAGCCCATTATTTCTAGTGGCAAATTATTTATAAGTTATGTAATGTTAATCAATAAATAAGATAAGTGTATCTATAAAACAACCCATTTTGTTTCAAGATCATGGTGATAATATTGATAAGAAATTTTACAGGGTGACTGATGAAATTTGTCAATAATTTTTTTGCAATTCTTTTTACCTGTAAAGGTACAGACTGGCAAGTACAAATACGTGAAGAAAATTGGTTTTTGGGTGGATATTACTACAATATTTAAATTTCTCTACTAATTACTTTTTTTTAATATGGAAAGAAAAGAACATGGAACATATTGAAGAAATACAGCGTCAAAAGAAAGTATACTCTGCAAAATAAAATTTAAAAATTTTAGAATGTGGTATTCCACATTCGTTCGGTACGGAAAAACGGTTTATGAATTCAGTTTGAAAATTTGTAGGACTTTTGCAGTTTATTTTCCTGTAAGACCTCCTACCAAAGTTAGGGTTTTGATCAAACTTTAAAAAAAGGAAAAATTATTTTTAAAAGACCACATAAAACCGTTATCTATTTTTTTTTTGTTGTAAATTTTGCTCAAGTTTTCTTAACAACTTTAAATTTTTTTGAATTAAACTAAAACCATTTCCTCCATGTTTTTTTTTGGAGAAAATACGGTTCTTCAATATCTCAATACAACTATTTTTCTCAAAAAATACAACTTTTAAAAAAACACTAGATTATAAAAATGTTTTTAGTTTTTCTGACAATTGTATAATTTTCAAGTTGTGACAAACTGATATCGAAGTGAAATCGGCAGAATGCACGTGAAGAGGTTTTATCGCAGCGAGGAGAAAATATCGAGGTTACAAAACGACAGAATTCCCTAATTTTACGCGTTCTCTTTTTCGTTCGTAACGTAAGATCTGATTAATTATTCGTGTTCGATTTTTTTTACGAATCCAAATCTTGCCCTTGTGTACTCAATAGTATTGCAAGTAAATAAATATTTCTTCAAAAAAAAAAAGTTCACGTTTTTAAGCTTAGATTTGCTTAAGGGCTTGTTTTAGATATTTAGAATATTAAATGACGACTTCCAAATTTTTGAAATTTTTATCTGTTTTTATAATTTGTTTTTTTTTTTCCAAATTCTGAGCTACTTCAACATGAAAGTAGGTAAGAATGCAGGCATGTGCCAGTGGTGCATAATGCTATGTCAATATTCTCCTCTTCATCCACAGTTTGCTGAATTTATATTTCTTATCTCTCTCTCATGGCATGAATCTTAATAACTACTTGTATTTTTTTGAATAATTTAATCGGTGAGTATTTAATTTGATTAACAAAACATTACAGTAATAAAATAAAATTTACGATTGGATCGCAAGAACTTGCTCCTATGGTAAAGTACTTTACAATTAACAAAAAAACTACAAAAGGCAAAAATGTTACTGCAGAAAAATAATACTCATGGAATTAATTATTTGCATTGTTAAAATAAGTCAAAAACAAAGTTTGAGCTCAAAACCTAAGATGACATCGCATCATCATATAAAATTTTCAAAAATTCAAAATATGTATAGTTTCACGAATAAAAACTTGCCCCATAGAAAGCAAATTTTGGCCATGCAAATGCAAATAAGTCTGACCGAAAGACCGTTAGTTTTGGACGTAAAAATGCGGAGAGTCTCAGTAACCTTTCTAATAATTAATGAAAATCATTCAAAAATTGTGTTTTTAAAACAAAAGATTGAATACTTCAATGTAAATACTAGGAATCCTCTCAATCCAAATTTTTGTTCTTAATTTTTTCCCAAAAAAAAAGACGGGACCAAAAAGTTGTTTAATCCGTTTAATTTAAAATTGAGATGAGACTCAGTTTTACGAGAGGAGTTTCAACTCCTCTCGTATTGTTCCACACCTTTTCATGGAATACTAGAAAAATAAGTGAATGGCAAAAAGAATAATTATTTTTGTAAGAACTAAATATAAGAAAACCATTTAAATATAGAAAATATATGTTTAAAGGACCTACCAGAAATAACATCAATGGTATATCTGTTAATTGGCTGGTACAACTCAAATGAATCCAACTCCATAAGCTTTTTTAAAACACCGCAAAGCACATGTGCTTGTTTTTCGAAAATTTTTAAATATTCTTCAAGGATTGTAAAGTGAAATGCTGGTGTAATTATTTTCCGACGGGAGAACCACTTTTTTCCTGTTCGAAATAAATAAAAATCAAACAGTTTTTTTTTATCCCCTCAATATGATTTTATTTTTTTCGTTTTGCAATAAAACTCCTTACCCTTGCTTACAAGTAATCCTTCATTCAACCAGGGTTTCATAACATCATAACTTAAACCCTTATCAATAAACGCACTGCCACTCATTATAACTTTCAAGTCTTCGGTGTTATGAAAAAACACATTCAATTCATTTACGATCCACACGCGATATGTTTTACCATATTTTAAAATAAATTCTCCTAAAGTTTTTAAATTATCCTCTATTGGGACATTTATGAAATATTGTGCGTTGCCGAGAATTGGCCAGTTCGGTGGGCCCGGTATACGATTTCCAGCTTTTGTGAGTTTGGCATATTTCAATTGATAAAATGTAAACACGAACAAAATTGTCACAAGGAGGCAAATAAAAAACATGACTCTGTTAAATGTTGACTGGTCTGACAAGCGAAACCAAATGACAACACAGAGCGCAGATCTACTCCAATAACTGCAAGCAAACAGATAATGTGGTAGTGGTTTTCCTTGGAATCACTCAAAGCGAATCATGCGGAGTTACAATATTGTATTATCTCAAGTTTAATAGCAATGTTTATTACTGATTTACTCATTTCTCCCTGAATGTTTTTTTAATTGCACTCTGTAGATATGCATTTGTTGTGCATACCTAATGCCAATATGGCAAGTTTTGCATTTACGAAAAAATCGAACTTGATATTTTAATGAAACTGGTCATTACGATGGAGCGCCGCGCCGCCGCGCCGCCGCCGCCGTGACGGTAAAGAACGGATATAGTCCGAAATCTACCTGCTTAAATAAAAATAAGATTCTGTAACCTAACTGGGCCTCGGCATTCTTGGAAACAAAAAGCAAATCAATTTTGATTTTGCTTACGTTTAAAAATTAAACTGACCGTGATTAAGTAGTTTTGTAATAAAAAAAAAAAAATATGTAGGCTTAAAAAAGTGCAAAAATCTTACATTACCATATTTAAATAATTTTTTTATTAATATTATAAGTTAAAACAATACTAAATTGTTAACAGTTAAGAAATTTAAACAATTACATGCAACTCAAGTGTGCATTTAATATCAATATCACTTCAGATTTATTTCATATTTCAGATAGTGGAAAATTAAAAAATAAAAAAAAACAAAAGTTACCTCTATATTAGCAAGTAATATCGTTAAATTTAAGTTTGACCTTGAACCTTAAGCAAACAGTAGTTATAAAACTTTTGCTAATTTTTTATAACTTCTATAATGTTGTTTTATGGATTACTATAATTTTTTTATGAATGAGCTCCTAAATAAAAGCCGCAATTTAGTTTGAAGCGAAACAAAAACTACAGGATTTCCTCCCATCTACACCTCTATCATGATCATCATCAAGAGTCCAGTCATTTTAATATCGTGTAGTTAAGATAAACGACTATCGCCACTTCTTTTTAAACTTAATATTTTGATAACGCGTGCACTTTTTAAAATTTTGTTCCTTATTATTCAAATTTAATAAAGATAAAAAATTACAAATAGGTGTGCTATTTCTATGGCCACCACTGTAAGCATGTAGGAGAGAGTGGGTACAAAAGTAACAATGCGTCAATGTCATTTAATTTAGTTCCCAAACTAAAATAATTGTATGCGTTTATTTTTGAATACAAAATTTTTTGGGATTAGGTCTTGAAAGCACCCACAAATATCGTATTTATTTATTTTTATTATTGTATACCAAAGTAGTCCAAAGAGTTAAAAAGGTGAAATATGAGTAAAAAAAAAACTATTTTTGTGTAATGAGTTTTTATTATCATTCGTAGAATTTACTCCTTGTGAACCTGTTCGAACCATTGTCGTTGCCTATCAGACGTAAAACTTAATTATAAAATTCGATGGATGAACTACATACATTGTCGATTTATAAATTACATTGTCATTACTGAACTTTCATATCGACGCTGTCAGTTTCTGACATTTAAATGTCAAATATATGAAAGATAGCGTTATAATTCATTACCATTATTCATCACTTTACAATTACATAATTCATTATTATGAACTTTCAATAAACACCTACACACTTTCCACTATTTTTATTTAGTTTTTTTTTTCGTTTGAGTCTTGTATGTATGTGGTGAGAAATACAATTATTTTTAATAAAACAAAAATATCTTTCAAACTTCATTTCTATTTTGCACAAAACAATGGCAGTGACATTGTTTTGCAATCACGTGGTGATTGGTAAATACCATATTTAACAACTTCGATATAAAAAAATTAAACGCCACACTTTTTGCGTAAAAATAACTCATAAAAGCTACATTTTTTACATATGTACATGTAATTTTTTACTTTCACTGTGTGAAACATTCGTTTATCTTGTTTTCTTCGGATTCAGCAATAGCAAAAGCTGGAAAATAATTGAAATTATTACTGCATCTCATTCGCCAAATTCCTTCACATTTTTTAGTGACATTTGCGAACAACCCAACAGCTGGATATAAAGTTCAAAGGAGTTTTTGTTTTAATTCATGGAAAGCAATGGTATGCTATACATATCTTCACCAGCCAATCTCTATGGGCTACTAGATTAAAATCTGATTACGATCAGAATTGACTTATTTTTTTAAATTGGTAAACACTACTCTTGAGATTTAATGTTATAATAAATACTTAGTTTCTCATGATCTACTTGGCCAATATTGTCAATTTCTTGTGTTTATTTATCTGTTCTCTATTAAAATGCGCTGCCTCTCATGTGAAAAATATTCTTGAAAATCTCAATCTTGTTTTTGCACAAGAGACATTTTTTCTAAATTCGATCTTACCATAAACTTGTTTTCTGCTAGGTATAGTGTATCCTTACTTTCGTGACTGAGTGAATATGAAGGTACTACAAACATTATGATAGGTATAAATCAATCAATATAAAGAAAGTATTATTTTTAGTTATAAATCAAACTATACGTTAATATGTAGATACACCTCATTAACGACTTGCACGAATTCGCTATATTCGCTAAAGATTAGCTACGAGGTTAAATTCACACGCAATCTAAATTACAAAGTATTAAATCACCATACAGCTTTGACGCTCAACATTCAACTTGTCAGATGGCAAAAAAAAAAAACGTAATTTTTATTAGTTAAGGAAAAATGTAGGGATTTATGAAACAAATTGGTTATTAGTTTGGGAAATCGGTTATTCAGATAACTATAGGTAGAAATTAGTCCGGGAGTGTAATTATGATGATTATGCAGATACCTTAATGAAAATTAGTCAATTTTGTCTATCGAGTTTTTAATTGAAATATCTCGAAAACCTGGCGCTATTGAATTTTCCGAATCTGGATTTTAATTTAACAAAATAAAAAAGCAATTACATATTTTGTTGACCAGTTATATATGAATTTCAGGAATATATAGGTAAATGCGCGAGAACCGTTATTCGAGTTCAAAAACTATGAACGCATTAAATATACAATATATTATAGTCAAAAGGTAAAATCTTTTTTAGATTATGTAGGTGCCTTAGTGACACAAAAAATGTAATCCGAATACAAAAAATGCTTGTAATTTATAATTTTTAAAAGTATCGAAAATCAAAACATATTTTAATTTTTTTAGGTCAAAAATGTACGAGCCATAAGCGAAAAATATAAAATTTAAACAGTTTTGCCTTTACTCATACTAATTACACTGGTCAACAAAATAATAAAAACAAAATTTTACATTAGCCAAAACATTTCCAAAAATTCACAATTTACTTATGAAATATTTTCAATGAAATAGATTCAAAAACCTACCAGAAATGACATCCATCGTGTATCTATTAATAAGCTTATAAAATTCAAAGGAATTGAATTTTATCTGGGTTTTCAAAACATCACAAAGCACCCGGCTTTGTTTTTCGAAAACTTTCATATATTCTTGAAGGATGGTAAAATGAAATGCTGGTGTGATAATTTTTCTACGTGCATGCCACTTTTGTTCTGAAATTGAAATAAACAATTTTTAAACTCAACTATCCAACAACAACTATACCTACTTTTGCTAAGAAGCAATCCATTATTCAACCAAGGTTTCATTACATTGTAAAATGAAGCTTTTTCTGAAAATTTGTTACCGCCCATTATAATTTTCAAATCATCACTGTTCTTAAAATACACATTCAATTCTTTTCCAATCCAAAATCGATAAGTTTCACCATATTTTTCGAAAAATTCACCCAAAATTACTAAAATATCCTCCACTGGAATATTCATGAATTGTGTGTTACCAAGTATTGGCATGGCTGATGGCCCAGGTATACAATTCCCAGCTTTTATTAGTTTGTTATATTTGATTTGATAAAATAAAAACGCGAACAAAAATATCGAAATAATCAGGCAAATTATTATAAACATCATTCTAGAGATTAAATCTGTTAAAACATATGTATTCGGACACGAAATTAATTGACAGTAAAATGTAGGTATGTTGCTCGTGAGTAGATCGTTGGTAAGTGACGGGAAACAACTAAAAGTGGTCTTCCTTGGACTTTACTCAGAGCGAATTATTCTTTCGATTATCTCAAATTTAACGTTCATGTCATTCCCAAACTATAAGCACATCTTAGCAAATTAATGACAAGTTTTGTATTCGTAAAAAAATCAAACAAGATATTATAATAGGGGTACTTATGCAATCACAGAAACTGGTAAAAATAGTAGACATGTTTTATTAATGCCCCTTTCAACTTACTTGTGAATGAGTGGGAAGTGATATATGAAATCAATCAGCCGTTCGCTGAATTTTTGCACATTTACCATTTTTATTTACACAACAGATTTATTGTGTAGTGCTCGGTTGCGCCAATATGTATTTTGTATGGCAACAAACGTCCTCAATGAATTAAAGTTTGTCAAATTCTTATGACTCTATCAGTGATCACAGTACACATATAGAAGGTATTATATTGTTTTCAAAAACGAGACCTGTCAAAAGGGTAATAAAGATGGCCGGCATGGTGATATGACAGAGTATTAACACATAAACACAACAACAAAAGTTCAATATGGCCGAAAAGGTGATGTTGTAAACAACAATATCTAACAACAACAAGTATGGCACAACAACAAATGAGGCTACGATTTTGCCAGATGCGCAGTAGAGAACAAAAATGAAAACTCTAATGATATTACCTTCTATATGTGTACTGTGATCAGTGATCATCAAAATTAGAGAGAATTTCTGCACAGTTTAAAATCATGTAGTTTTGCAGCAAGCCTGGTAAAAGATACAACATGTTTACTAAAGCCACTCTCACAAACCAATCGAGCTTAACTTATGAGCAGGAGCACGTACGTGTAACCCCAGTCTTACATTCAATGTCAATATCATTTAAGATTCAGTGGAGCTTCACATGGATGAACATTAAGCATTCATGATAACCGCTCCAGAGAATAGCATCGAGAAAACACTTTAAAAAAAAAACCAAAATAATATGCATATAATAATATATCTACATATAAAATATATTTGTACAATAAAAAAAAGTTACAACATCTAACAAAACAGGGTAAACTTATATCAGACACAAAGACGACTTTAGAGAAACATTTAACGTGGATTTGACCTTCGCTGATAAGTTAGTGGAATAACTGAAGATTAATGTTTCTTCCTCAATGACGGTGTTCATATTGAACCAATACACTCACGGTTCATTTTGATATTAAGCAGATGAAAATAAAAACAGAAATATGTCGCTGATATGTAAATAAGAAATTATTTTTTTTTTTAATTAGAAAATATTTATTTAAGTTTTGGCTTTTAAGAAAAAAAATAGTTAGTTTCGCACTATTTTTAATTAGTGGATCAAATGAAAATATTATAAAAGTTGGCCTTGAAGAAAAATGTCGTATTACAAGAATTGATAAAATCTAAAAAAAAATGGCTTGCAGAAAAAAAGAAAATAGTTCATCATTTCGACATATTTCGTTTCATTAGTTTTTCCAAGTGCGAGTTCTTCCTTTTTTTTTTAGTATGCATTAATGCTGGGAACTTCGCATTACCAGTTACCAATTCACAATAGAAAATTGAAATGATAAAAGTATTAATCAAGCCAAACGAAAGACAAAAGAAACATTTCTCTGCATTTGCTTGAACTTTCCATTTGGATTTGTAAGGATATTTTTTCACACATTTTTTTGACGGTTTTTTGTGTCAAAACTTTATTCTCCTTCATTATTTTAAACATTTTTTGGCTGTTTTTCAACCATTGTTTTTGGTAGAAATATTTTTTACGATAAGTCTTTTTTTTTAGAATTTATATTTTGGCCAATTTTTATCCTAGGGGTTCAAAAATATTTCCACTGACATATTTTTTGCACATTTTTTTTGTATTTAACTTTTTCATAATTTAATTTTTGAACAATTTTAATTCTTGTGGTTCAAAAAAATTTCCACTTTGTTCGGCATTTTTTTCCAACTATTTTTGGACCAATTATTATTTTCGCATTTCCACTTTTTTGTTCCGTGACGGCGAATTTTTTAATAATTGTTTTCGACATTTTTTGACAAAATTTATTTTGCTTAAACAATTTTATAAATGAAAATTATATTCGACACAATTTTGTTTTCTTAACATTTTTGAAAAAAAAAAAAAATTATTTCGGTATTTCCATTGATTTATTTTTGTGTTAAAATATATGTAGGTACATTTCATTTTGAAATTTCCTTAGAACCCCCAAAATGCTTTTGATAAAAAAAAAGTAATGGCGTCTCTCTGGCGACTGAACATACCCTAAACGGTGAAACGGAGTGCCCCCAAAAAATGAGTTAACTATAAAAGGGGACACGGGGACTTAAGATGTGCACGGGAGTTAAGATGTGCTGCTATAATTTAAAATTCCTTGAAAAAGCTTAAAAAAATAAATATAGAATTCGTTTGGGATCTTTGGGGCTTGGTTCCCAATGAAACTCAACTAATAATGTAATTTCGATAAATATTCTCAAAATCGGATTGGTTCCAATTATATTTGTAAAAGGACCTACCAGAAATTATATCCATTGTACATCTATTAACTGCCTCATATAACTCAAAACAATCCAATCCCATTTGTTTTTTCAAAACATCGCAAAGTACTCGACTTTGTTTTTCAAAAACTTTTGTGTATTGTTCAAGAATAGTAAAGTGAAATGTTGGTGTGATTATTTTTCTACGGATGTACCACTTCTTTCCTGAAATAAATAAAACCGATTTTGTTTTATTTTGATTCACTGAGTTTTTAATTTATAAATTAAGTTTTACCTGTGCTAATAAGTAATCCTTCATTCAACCAAGGTTTCATTAGATTGTACGGTGAAGCCTTACTTAAAAACCTACTGTCACTAAGTATCAACTTTAAATCATCTCTGTTATGAAAAAATAAATTCAATTCCTTGCCAATCCACACGCGGTAAGTTTCACCATATTTCACAATAAATTCACCAATAATTTTCATGTTATCCTCTATTGGGACGTTGAGAAAACATTGTGCGTTACCAAGTATTGGTAAGTTCGGTGGCCCGGGAAAACAATTGCCAGTTTTTGTTAGTTTGTCATATTTAGAATGATAAATTACAAAACCGAACAGAATAGTTAACACAAGAGGAACAATTAAAAACATCATCTTAGGAATATGATCTGCTAAGTTATGACTTATGACAATCGAGAGTAAATATAAAAATTCAATTATTTATATAGATTCAGTTACTGAAAACAAACAAGTTTTTTAAGACTCCAATCATCTGTGAATATAATAGAGCAATTTGTGAATTTATTTCTCTCGTTTAAAAGTAGTGTTTATGGAAACCGTTATTGAAATTTGAAACTACGATTAGTGTACATTTTTGTAAATGGTGGCAGAAGTGCGAGCTAAATAAAATAAATTTAGCTTATTAGATACTAATAACAGCAATTAATGGAAAAACGGGTGTTGGGTCGCATATCGCGTTCGATCCGTCAATCATGTGGATTAATTATAGTATAGTCAAAATAGAAAACTTTATTTTAATACGACAGGTACAGGTGACACGTGGCACACGTACATATGGATTTGAAAATGCCATTGCTTGATACAGTCTGTCCAGTCTAAAAACTTTATGGCAGAACACATGAGTTGTTGTTATGCATTCTAAATGTTTAACATTAAATTGTGACAATGTTGGAAAGCTTTCTTGAAGAGCATCGATAATTTTACTTGAGGCAGAAAGTAACAGAATTTTTATTAATTCGTACTTGGAAGTGTTTTTCCTAATTTTCGGTCGGTAACTAATCATACCGTTCCTTTCTTGGGCAGTAGGATCCTTTATATCTTCTATACTATATTGAACTCGCTAAACATTAAATATTTATAACGCGGCTAGTCCAGAAATATCTAAAAAGTCTAATTCGAACAACCGCGTAAACCTTAAAAGTTGTTGATAAAAAACCTTCAACTCTGTTACATGATCTCAAATACAGCAAAAATACGTTTTTTAAAGGGTTTTGCAGTTTCCAAACGAAAATATCTCGAAAACCTGATATGCTGGAGTTTTTCTGAGTTCAGGTTCGAGTTCAGCAAACTAAAAACCTTCGGAAAAATATGTTTTCGTTGAATTCTGTTGATCACTGTTATTATTTAATTTTAATTGCACAATTCAAATATTTTCATAAGTATCAATATTAATTTTAAATAATTAAGTATCAATAATTAATTTCTGTCAATTAAATTTTAAATTAAAATAGATAATTAGCTATTTAATCATATTAAATGTATCAACGAAACGTACATGTATCTAGTGCTCTCCATTTATGAATCTAGAAAGACTTGATTCTTTAAGAAGAATTCACAGCTAAAAAGTAGTATATCTATAAACATACCAGAAATAACATCCAATGTGTAACGGCTAATCAACTCATGCAAATCAAATGTCTCGGAGTGTTTTTCCAACATTTTGCAAAATATTTTGGCTTGCGTCTCGAATACCTTAAAATATTCATAAAGTATTTTGAAATGAAACGCTGGTGTTATTATTTTTCTACGGTGATGCCACTTCTTTCCTTAAATAAATGAATTAGAAATCACAAAATCATTAAAATACGTTTATCTAGCGAGACCACTTTTTTTTTGAAATATTGGCTACCAAACTTATAAAATAATTCAAATCTTAAAACTCTTACCTTTACTTATTAAAAGTCCTTCATTAAGCCAAGTGTTCATTAGATTATACTGAATTGCTTTATCAACAAATGCCATTCCTCCTAAAATCACTTCTAAGTCCTTTCGATCTTGAAAAAATATGTTGAGCTCACTGCCCAGCCATACTCGAAATGTTTGACCATATTGCCGTAAAAATTCTCCAATTATCCACATATTAAATTCTACAGGAGCATTGATAAACAATAATGCGTTTCCGAAAAGGGGAACATTTGGTGGGCCCGGAAAATTGTTTCCAAGTTTATTAAGGCGATGACGTTTCATTTGAAAATATATTACTAGGACTACAAGAAATACAAAAAGTAGCAAAAACATTTTAAGAGATGCAGCACTGAACGTTCGAAATGACAACTAAATGTTTTGGGACTGCCTCAATCATAATATAGTTGCCTTAATTTACTTATGTACATAAATACATAGTACATAAAATGGAAAATGCGTCAAAAGCGACACTATTGCACTTGCACTAGATTATAAAATATATAAATATACAATGATATTGATACAATTGCGTAGGTATTGGTAGATTGTAGACCTAATTCACTTCTTATCTAATCAATATAGTTGAAAACCTTTAGCTGATCGCTTGGTGGTATGAGAGAATTAATTCAAGTGCCCTACTGCAATTTTGAAACAATATTTTATACTGCATTGCTAAATTAACACTGAAACAAAGCGTAGCTTCATTTTATTTTTAATATAAAAAAATCGTGTATTGGTATTTGGGATAATTTTCCTAAAAATAAATTAAGGTAATCTTATTTTTAGAGGTTCTTTAATTTTTTTTTATAAAGCTTCCTAAAATATATTTTTTTCTCTTATAAATAAATTGGTCCTATTTTAAAGAAGCGGATTTTTCTCAGTGTATCATATCTCTATTTGAATTGACTCTGAGTCTTGACATTATTTTAGAGAAAAATAAATAATTCTTAGTAGATCTTCAATATGTTAAGTTTTTTCATCAATTTTTGAATTTATTGTGATCTGAGAAAAATTGAATAAAAAAAATCAATATTTTGTTGGTTTGTAATAATTTGTTCACAGGAATGTAATCTGGAGTTCATCTTTAATGTAGTAATGATCTTAATCTATTCGACGTTTTTTTTTTAAGATTAATTTTATTGTCGATCATCTTGAAGATCTGAGAAATGCTTTCTGTGATTGCATATCTCAAGTAGACGATAAAATGTATCGGTATTGCCTTGAAAGGGCAAGCGGATCAGAATCTCGATCTATTTACAGACAGCTTAATCTAAGACTGGGTGAGAAAAACTATTTTAGAGATGAGTTTTCTGCTTTGAAAATGGGTTTAATTTTCAAAGTTCGAACTGAAATGTTGGAACTCAATTATAGGCCATATACAGAACTGATATAGACCCCATTTGCTCACTGTGTAACCTTCATCAGAACAAAGACGTTTTACATTTTTTAGCGGTATGTCCGATTTTGCAAGAGATCCGAAGGCTCCATCTAAGATCCAGTTTTCTAACTTTTGAAGAATGCATTACAGTTCTAAATGGAGATCACGGTTGGAAACCACTTATACGATATGTTTTGCATACAAGAAATTACCGAAATACGTATTTGAATTTGTTTTGAGTCCCGATTAATAACAGAAATTTTGTTTTAGCTAAACTAAAAGCCCCGAACTTGTAAAAGTATCTCACACCTTATAATAATGCAGTTCTTTTGTAACTTCCCTACAAAGCCAAATAAAAGTAACATTATTGAAATTGTATTACTATGTTAATCTATTCATTGTATTTTTTTAATTTGTTTTTAAGCATAACCTTTTCTTTTTTATTTGCTTATATTGATAACACTTTGAAAATTAAACAAGTATTTTCTTTTTCTTTATATAAACAAAAAAAAAATATTAATCTCTCTTTTATAATGTTAACATTTTTTAACTGGCAGACGGCTCATGAAGCCATGCTTGTAAATCTTTATAGTTAAGTTATGTAATATTTTGATATGAAAAAAAATAAAGAAATAAAAAAAAATATACAGCTGTTTACTAATTTTGAAATTTTTTTTTGGATTTTTAAAAACTACATTAATTTTTTTTTTTCAAACTACGACCATTTCAATTTTTCTCAATTTAATTTTTTACTTTATATTAATTTTAATGCTCTTAGTTTGCGTAGCAATTTTTGTTTGCACTTCAATTATAATGGACTATAACTAAACACACAAAAAAAAATAATTTAATAAATTCATTATTCACAGAGCAATTTCTCCTCCAAGCAAAAAGGTCTTAACACTTTTAACTGAAAAATCCAACTAAAGTTATTGAGACGACAGGACAATTTTTTTGGACTGAATACCATTAAAAGGTTTTAAATTGGCTACTTTGACATAGCAGCAAGAACGTGCGATGAAGTCCCACATTTTATTTCGTTAACAATGAAATCTTGCCTTTCAGTTTTAAAATCTTAAGCACGACGATTCTACAATAACATTTTTTAACAAGAAGTTTTATGACTTCCATCATATCGGCTGTTTTTATTGGTTTTACGTTCTAACGAAATTTATTTTACATTAAAAACGGCAAATAAATGATCTCAGTACATCCAATACACTTACCACATATAACATCGAGTGCTGTTAATGAAAATAATCTATATAATTCCACTTGATTATGCTCTTCAAATTGTTTCAATGCCTTCACTAGCCATTGGCTATGTTTATCAAAAACATGAACAAATTGCTCCAAAGTCCTAAAGTGGAATGCCGGATTAATGATCTTACGGCGACGAATCCATTTCCGGTCTATAAATGTTAATAATTTACTTATATTCATAATTTAATTGTTATATTATTAAGTAGGTACTTTCACTTATCAGCAATCCCTGATTCAACCATGATCTAAGATAGTCATACTGAGTTGATTTATTATTGAAACGAGAATCACCCAAAACAGCTTCGATGTCTTTAATACTTGAAAAGAATAAATTTAATTCCAATCCCAACCATATGCGATAACAATCACCGTATTTCACTACAAACGAATAAAGTATATCGGCATATTCATGAGGTTTTTTGCCTTGATAGACAAACGCATTACCAACGATTGGTAAGGCAGGTGGACCGGGAAATTTAGACGCGAGCTTGTACCTTCTCAAAAGTAATTTTGCATACGGGAAGAAGCAAATTAGCGATAAAGTTGTTAAAATAAGGAGAACTTCGAAAATCATTTTCGTTGCGAATTCAAAATAAAACTGATAAATTAGGTTGAGTTTGTTTTTAGGTTTGATGTACAGTGTAGAAGTGCAGCTCATGATTGGATGCGCATTGATGCGTTGATTTTTGCGTTCATTGCCATTTAATTTTTTATATCATTAGAATATTGGGTTTCAATTTTTCCGGTTTGCGTGTCCACACGCAGAATTGATTAAGGCAAGTATGTATTTAGTTTCAGTTGGGGGATATCAATAAAAAAAAATTATGTCATTAAATTTCTTGAGAGGTATTCGCTATAAGGACAGTAGATACATCAACAGTCTCTACAATCAGTCTTCCAACAAAAAAAAAAAAAAACTACAATGACGAAAGTTTCAAATTCAATAAAATCATGGAAAGTTGGTCCCAATGTCCCAGTTAGAGAAAGAGCTCCTGTGAGAACCGTTTGGCAATACGAGAAAGCCAACTGGGACGGCCTCAATGCTTTTTTCAGGATCTTTAACTGGTCACTATGCTTCCTCGGTAGTGACGTAGACTCCAGCGCGGATATGATTACTAATATGATTGTTTTGGGTGTGAGAACTTTTATCCCGAATAAGGTTAAGAGCATCAGACCCAAAGAGAAATCGTTCGATGCAAGCTGTAAAAAGGTTATTAGGGTTAAAGAGGTTAGCTTCCGAAGTTTTAGAGCTAACCCAATTGAGGAAACCCGGAAAAAGTTCAAGCAAGCCGGGAAGCCCCATATTCAAAGTACTAAATTTTTGCATGACCGAAAATTAAGGTAAAAAATACTATAATGTCCCACAGGTAGTAAAAATCATCTTCCGTACTTGAGTTGTGGCGAGAGTCCTACAAGATCTCAACATACATTAATCCGCTGGTCCGGATGGTATCCCCGCCATTGCTCTGAAGAGGTGTTCTTCCACGCCTGCAAAACCCCTGTGTAAGCTTTTCCATCTATCCTATTCTTCTGGGCTGGTTCCGAGTAGTTGGAAAACAGCATTTTTCCAACCTATACCAAAAAAAGGTGAATCCACTTCACTTTATAATTACCGACCAATTGCACTTACGTCCCTTCTTTCCAATATCATGGAAACGCTGAAAAATTACCTATCAGCTCAAGAAATATCTCGAAGATCGAAAGCTTCTTAATGACCGGCAATACGGCTTTCGCAGCAAAAGGTCCACTGGTGACTTGGTTTATCTCATCGAACAGTGGATTAAATCTTTAAATCGTTTTGGAGAAATTAAAATTATTGCACTTGATATTTCTAAAACATTTGATAGTTTGTCATCCTGCTCTTTTATCGAAAATGCGTGCTTTTGGTATCGATGAAACCCTTCTTCGTTGGATTAGTAACTTTCTTTCGAATCGCTCTATACAAGTAGTATTTAAGTCTGAAACTCACAACATAAATGCTGGTGTGCCACAGGGTTCCGTTTTGTCTCTGACCCTTATTTTATTTTCATTAATGATCTCTTCTCTGCAACTACTAATCCATTAAATTGTTCCGCTGACGATAGCATCCTAAGCTTGCATGCATGCTCTTCGGACGTGGAACTGAAACGGCTAAATATGATAAGTACATTAAATTCTGACGCAGACAGCATTGTACAATGGGGATTAAGAAATCGCGTAGAATTTAATGCCCCGAAAACTCAATGCTGCCTTTTGTCGTTAAAGCGAGTCGTACCCCTGCCATTACCTATGAGTGGCACTTGTGATTTTAGGTATGTGTATCACAAACCATCTTTTGTGAAATGATCACATACGCCAAAAATGCCGCAAGATGTTTAGGTTTCCTTTGGAGATGCAAGCAATTCTTTTCACCTTTTGATCTGGCTATTATATATAAAAGTTATATACGACCAAAGCTTGAGTATAACTCCCATCTCTGGGCTGGTGCTCCAGCAACTTACTTGAACCTCTTGGACAGTATGCAAAGACGAGCCTTCAAAATGATCGGAGACAGGAACATCATTTATACCTTTACGTCACTTAACACCGGAGTAACGTTTCCTGTCTATCACTCTTTTATCGTTACTTTTACGGTAAGTGCTCCAATGAAATAGCCAATTGCATTCCTCCTTCCTTCATTCTCCATTCTTCAAAAATAAATATTCAAACCTATTCTAAACTCAATATAAATTTAAATACTTATTTAGCTTGTAACTTCGTTTAATATATAAATTTTCTAGATATACCGCACGCTAACCAAATGTTCATCTTAATACTGAAAATAAAAACCTATCTATCTATTATTCTTCAAAAATTCTGAAAAAAATCATTAAAATCCATCCGATAGTTCTAAAGGGGATACCTATAGGATCCAGGAAAGGACATCGGGTATTTTGGCCCCACCTGCGGCATTGTTCAACAGTAATGAAAATTATATCAAATGAAAGGTCATGGATTGTACTTAATTTCTTTACATGGTAACTAAGTTGAAATCGAGCACATTATTCGAGATTTGAGGCATTTTGTTTTTATAAAATGCTTAGATTGAAAAAAATTATTCAACAAATAAAAGTAAATTGAAAACAAATATTTTAATTTTTTGGTATATACATGTGATCACTTTTTCGGCTATTCTTCCACTGTGCACCGAAAGGCCAGATTAAAGCGGATATACAGGAGTTTTCCACGTTTCTGGTGAATTGTGACTTTATTGTTTGACATTTTATCATTCTTTTTTTTTTTAAATTAAACAATCAAAAAATTGATCAAAAGTTTAAACTTGTTTGATCTGCCGGAAGTTTTTATTTACAACACATTTATCAAACAGTTAATTATGTATCTAGTCTTTCTCGCCAAAGTATATAGGGGGAAGTTTTTATTTTATCTTCTATTATAAATACTTGGGAAAAAAATCATTTCAAGACTTTTAGTTGCATACGAATTTTCTATATTATGATTTAATTGATGAACGCAAACGAAAATATTTAATAATTATTTCATTTATTTATTTGTCGTAGCTTGCCCTTGAATCCCAAAATAGCCAAATTTTAGACGCATTCCATACCCATTAGCATACAAATTGAAAGATCAAAAGATTGACTAGTTGTGAAAATATTCTTCGGCTGAGTGATCGCCAAAGATTTATAGCAGTTTTTGCTACTTACTTGATTTCTTGGTCGTTTAATTTTTTTTTGAAAAAAAAAAATTGTTATACCGTATGCGACAAAGATGAGTTATAATTTAAGTTAGTTTGAAATTAAAAAGGAATGTGCAGCACAAGTAAAAATACAAATTAATTCACGTAAAAATCTATAGTTTTTCTTTTCCCTCTATGTATGTGCAAATCTTAAGAATTGCTGACCACAAATATGTTAACGATTTTTGAAACAAATCGAAGGCCTTAAGCAAAAACAAAAGCATTTTCAACAAATCAAGATCTAAATCTATCTACAATCCAAAAGCTTTTGCAAGGTCGAGATGTAAATCAAATAATGAATTTAGTGTTTTGTATATTCTGAAATCTTAATAAAGAGAATTGTTATCGTGATGATCGTGACCAAAGTTCAAAGGCCAATTCGCAATTAAGGGCCATTTCATTTTGATATCATTAACCGGTCTGACATATGTATAAATTAAGAGGGATTTAATAGTTTGATGAGCTCCCCTCGACCCGAAGTTGAGGTCGAGAAGATTTAAAAATCGGTGAGGTTCTTCTCAGAGGCACTTCGTCGCGTTTAGAAAGTAGCCTAAGTCTTTGGTATTTACATCAGAAAATTAGTTAAGGTGAAGAAATTCAATCCGAGTGATTTGGCTCTCATCCTGGCCAGAGCAGGACATTGGCAAAGGAAGTAGTGACTGTTTCCTTTTCACGATGGTCCCCACAGCTACAAAAATGAGTATTGTTTTGTAAGTAATGCCAAACATCGCCGCATGTTCTCTTATTGGCATAATTGGCAGGTACATACTGCACCGACAATGGCTATGTCTTTTCTAGGTAATTTGTTCGGGACTTATTTTAGATGACCTGACCATATATTTTTTTTAAAGATATAACGCAGATGGTAAAGTTGCTCCAACTCTGAATGGATTTTGCTTTTATCTCGCAAAATCCATTCAGAATTGGAGAAAATTTTGCCCCTCGCAAGTGAGCAAATAAAAAGCATAAAAATAAGTAAAACATGTTCTTTAAATACTATAATTATTTTTATTCAGTTTTTTTTTTTTCAAATATATATGTATATATAATTCCTTTAGAAAAAATTGAAACGCAATAATACAATAAGTACAAGGTTCTCATCTCACATTTTTTTTTTCGTTTGTATGTTTCATAAAAGGATCAATTTATACAATGAGTTCTTTTTTCTTTCTTTTTTAAATATAATTATAAATATTATTATTAGGTTTTCTGTCAATATAATATAATATACAAGAATTTATATATAATAATTTTGTGTTTTAGGTATTTTCTTTATAAACATTTCAATAATAAATTGAAAGATTACAAACGCGGTTATGCACTTTGGTTTCATTAGTTTTTTTAAGTTAGGTTATGTTTCAAACAAATAATTGAACAAGACTGTTTTATCGTTCCAAGAGGTAAAATTTCGGAAAAATAAAATCGAAGAAATTAATGTTATAATATTAATATATTATTGTGTCATGTATATTTTTATACATTATATAATTGATTGACCTACTTATTTAATAAGTTCTAACGTCTTATTATTTTTTTTGTAACTATAACTATATTTAATTTTGTTCACTTTTAATAAACTTTCAAATTTATATATGTAATATATAAATTTATTTATATACTTATATATATAAATATATTTCATAATATCAACAGAGCGTACTTTAACACATTTTTTTTTTTTTTGAATAAGTTTATTACAAATTGTATTTTCTTCTTTTTTTAATCTCTCCAAGTCATATACTATACTTTATCGATTTATTAAATAAAAATATAAATATACTTTGCTATGAAGACTTTATAAATATATATATATATATTATAATTCGGAAGGTACTTGTTTAAGAAAAATACTTGTTTTGCTTCGAGAAACTTAAAAAAGGAACTTGAAACATTTTTTGAAATTGATTCAAATTCAATTTTCTAGGCAAGAGGTTTTTCTTGGGGAAAACCAAATAATTTTTGTAAAGATTTTTTTTTGGTTAGAAGGGGATAGGTATATACATAGTTAGAAATTAGAAAAAGTTTAATTCGAAATTAAATTAATTATCATATATAATTTATGTATGTAACTTTGTTTTGATTAAAACGCAAGCAGGTAAATTCTAAATATTGGTCGATAATATTAAGATAGTGAATCTAATGGAAGTTCGTTGTTGTTTTTCATTTTTTAAATTTCATAGGGGTAGAATCGAGAACAAGAAATTTTACGAATGATTGCTTTCTAATACATTTTTGGACAGTAAAGTGATAAATGAAAAACAAAATTGTAGTTTTAAGAAAAAATATGTTTTTATCTCCATGAATTCATTTGATTTATGCTATTTTGACTAAAAATAAAGGTACAAGCCCATATACAATTCTCCGGGAATTCTTCCTTTCATTTCAAGTTAGGAACGCCAATACTTTCCCTGCCTTATTATAAAAAAAAAAATGTAAGTTATGTATATTTGCAAGTTAACTAATACATGGATTAAAAATTTTCTAAACTGGATTTGAACAAAAAAAAAATATTCAGTCCACAAAATACTTAGTGAATGAATTAGTTAACTTGAAAATAATGTTTGAAATAACAGTTTTTTAATTAATAAGAGAGACACCCAATTTTCCCATAATATTATTTCCGATACCATACATTACCAAGAAAACTTCGACTACAATTAACGTTCTCAATTTCGAATTTAGTAAAGCATTCCAATGAATTTTTTTTCGCGATAGCCCCAATTGTATCTCGCTTCAAAGTTTAAGTGCGCATTAAATAATCGACGCTTGTAGCATAATATGGATCTATCACCCAACATTGAAATACTCGGAACAGTTCCCAATCGAAGAAAAATGAGAAATACATATTTAATGGTATGGTACGGTGCTATTATTATTTTTTTGCAAAAGCACCTCAAATTTTAGGATTGGAATGGAAAGATGGATGGCCTTTAATGTTGGGCGTTGGACGCCATTTTAAAAATGGCGTTTTAATTCTTATCCCTTATTTTGTATGCTTTTTTTATTATATTTACAGGGTACAACATTTTTATTTGAAACTGACCCACCTATCAACTCCATTCATACAATTTGAGATGTGTGATTTTGTAGGACCTTAAAACTTGTGACTGGCAAGTGCAAATGCATTCCACAACAATTTCGTTCAGTTCCGAATTCAATGTCAGTTTAAACTTAAACTTTGGAATTTGCCATTAGCCGGTTTGAAGCACAGTCCTTAATTTTGGATTCAATGATAAATAAATATGGTCTCCAACAAGCGAGTGAAATGATTCAAACTTGAGTTCAGCAATTGAACATAGTTTAAACCAACACCGCTGTGCAACTGGCCATGATGGCAGGTTTCTTTTGCTTTTACGTGCAATATTATATTAATCAATAATGATATTTTTTTTAATATGAGAAAATAATGGCGTTAGAGGCGTGAGTTTGTGGTCAAATTAATATTTAGGGGTGAAACAAAAAACAATACGTACATATGAAAACAACAGACAACATTTAATTTGTAAAGAAATAATAAGGGATTATTTTAAGAAAGATGTAATCATTTTGTATATATCTAATTTTTTTCAACTAGAAATAATATTTTCATTCATATTTTATCAAATTGTTAAGTCCTTTAAATTGGTCACTCGACATATTTCTATATTTAATTTTTTTATCTAATATTCAACTAATTGATCTCGATTTTTTTTTGTCTTTTTTGGTTTTTATTTAAAGTACCGTCACAATTATTTTAGTATTACATAATTGCTATTTTTTTTTAAATAATTTTTGGTGAAAATCCTACAACTCTAAAAACTCTAATAGTTGTAAATCTTTTCGGGCAGTTAATGTTTGTTTGAGTAGTGATTTTTGTTTAATTTATAATTTTTTTTCCTTTTTTTATATATGATTCTTGTCCACTTGATAATAATTTCCCCATCTGAACAATATTATTGTTGGATTTGTATTCATTTATAGGTATACATATTTGTATCTTTCCTAAAATAATAGCTAGTTTAAGCGCTATGGAAGTCTGTTTATTTATTTTATAATTATTTAATATTTTTATATTCATTAATTTGAATTAATTTTTTTCTGTATTATACTTAAACCAAATGTATATATTGACATATCTTATATTTTTTTTTATAAAAATAAATAAATAATCTCAATTTAACAACCAAAAAATGTATCTATTCATTGCACAAAAATTCAGGTTAAAAGTACTATACGTATCAACATCAATAAAAATAAAGCTTTACTTTCGTTCGTTGTGCAAATCGTTTAAAGCATAAATTTAATAAATTAACAAATTACTCTTTGAAAGAAAGAAAATATTAATATCATTAATTTAACTATTATTATTCAGTCATAAAAATTTAAGGTACAATTTATTAGAGATCTACCGTTGTAATTCAATACACTCTGTTTTTTTTTAACTTACATTAAAAATATAATATTACCCCAATCGTGAAAGTATTTATCATTGCACTTCTGAATTTAACTTATTTTATTAGAAACCAAGTTCTAAAAGCCTAAAAGTGTTGGTATGCTAAAAAAAAGCTTAATTTGAAGTTGAAAGTGGCCTAATGCGCACTGAAGTGCATATTACAATCTGATGATTTTCATTTTGGTAGAATACGAAAACGAAGTTGTACTTTTTTTTATTCTTATTAAATTCGTGTTTTATAGTGTGACTAGGAAGTGCACGTTCCTTTTGGGAACTGTCGACCGTTTGAACACACAATTAGGCATATTTGAAATTTACTGGAAAGTGGAGCAAGATGTCATTATGTAAGTAAAAACATAAGTACATAGTTGCCTTAAACAAAACTGGTGTTCGAAAAATATGCAGAATATTATCACAGAAACCTTATGGAAAGCTTTTCATTTCACATTCACGAATAATGTAAAAGGTTCCTTATTTGTCATAAAATATAATATAATAACATTGAGTTAAATTTTGGAATTTCAAGCAAATTTTATCTTATTTAAGAGATCAAGTTATACATATATGTACTTAGAACAATCACGATAAGGGCAAATTAAAATAATATTCTATAATCTTGACAAAATAAATAACAACTTTCTAAAATTCGTCTACAAAACTATAATAATTTATTTATTAGAAATAACCTAATATTGATTTTCTGTTTTAATTTTAATCTATATTTTACCTTAATATTTACACAAGCTTATGTAAATTATAAATAAGGATAATGATACGATTTTTTTCTGTACAGTCCATCGATGAGTCCTGTTTGGTTGAAGACTGAACACACAAACATGAAAAAAGAAAGTAAAATGTACAAAATAGATTAGCATTATATGGTCTTTTCAACAAAACAAAAAAAAAACTTAGAAATAGATTAACAATAAAAATGTTTACCGAATAATAGATTCATATTTTTTTTTTTGATATTTTGTGTTAGAACAAAAAAAAAACAAAAAAATCCTTAAGATTTATTAGGGTGTACATTAATGCAGTGTCGTTATTTTAATTTGCATACATTCATATATGAAAAGAATAGCTATTACTAGAAAAGAAATAGAGGAGGACTCTATTTTTTATACTCTTTGGTTTTAAACGAAAAAAATATATTGGTAAAAAATAAAAGCTCGTAGTATACATACATATTTTAGCTTAGCCTAGTAGTTTTATTTTAATTAATATATAGGTAGTACATTAAAAAAAAAATTAAAAAAAAATCTCACCTTCATCCAGGCTTTTCATGTTTTGATGACTATAATATTGTTATTAATTTATTTTGCTGAAGATATTTATTTAATGTGAAATGATTTCTTTATTATATTTTCACGAAAAGAACAAAATATTGAGGAAAATTGAATAGATTATGGTTCAAGACTTTTTTTTAAATTGAAATGTTTGTACTTAATAAGGCAACAAAATCTAATCGATTTTCGGCTTTGGAAATTTTATTTCAAGGGCAACACAATCATATTTCGATTATTTGATAAAAATGAATTCGCAAAATCTGACTTTAAACAAAATAAATAACAAATGAAAACCAAATGGAAATCGGAGATTTTATTGTAAAAAGTTCCTTTTAAATAACTATATCGAAGATATTGTTTGAAGAAGTTAAACCGTTTTTATTGCACTTTCTGATAATATACATAAATGTTTATCGAAAACCTGACTTTAGTGCGAGATTCAAAAAATTCCTTTGCATTCATCTACCGGCGGCTAAAAAATAGCTTCTTGAAACTAATGGAGCGATTTTGCGAGCGTGCTGACATTCTGAACCAAGTAGAAATTTTTTATTATTTGAGATAACAATTTTTGTTAGACCGGATATATAAAAAAATCTATTTAGATTATTCAGAATTGAAAACTTGAACCAAGAGTATCTATTATTCTTACATGGTAATAGACCATTTTACGTTCTTTTTTAAATTAAAAGTAATTTTAGAACTGGATTTTTAATTAATTTTACTGTTTTTTTAATTTAACTTCTTTCAGCAAAATAAAATCAAATATTAAAAAAAAAACATTTTGTTAATAAACATTGTTAGGCATCCCCTAGAAAAAAAATAAAAAAAATATTCAACCCGAAGTGAAAGTGAAAGTCACAAAACAGAAACGTATAGAAGTTGATTTGTATTTGGAAATAAGTTGCTTACCACGACTTGAAGTATTTTTCAAAAAAAAAGTATTTTCAATGATTAACTAAAACGATGTTCAGTTGTAAATATTCTATATAAAAAATCGATGAAGAATCAAATCCGACAAGCTCTTGCATAAATAAAGTAATTATTTAGAAGAACGTTCTTTTCTATATTAAGAGCTGGCGAAGAAAGGCGAACTTGTTCAATGATTAATAAAAAAATATGTTTTTGTGTTAATTTTTTTCGAATTGACGAGATACAAATCAATTTATTACAATACTGTTGACAAAAGTACTGTTTATGCGACCCCGTGGACACAAGATTCCGGAATTTTATAAATTAGCAAGTCTATAGACCTGTCCTCAATTTGTATAAACCTGTTTTAATTTAATGCCAAAACAAAAAAATCTTTTCAAGACGGGTTCGCTTTTATTCCCCAGTCCCTCAAGTATAAAACGTAATGTTTCTCGAATTGTATATTAAATTTCACAACGAAAGTTTGGCCTTTTTGCCTCAGTCATGCAATGAAAAAATCAAATCGACATCGTAACATCAAAATTTTCAATACAACGAATTTTACTTATTTTGAAAACAATATTGAATTTTTGGAATAAAGTAACTCTGTCCTAGTTCCTTGCACGAGAACTTTAAAACAGTGGTAAATAATATGATCGGTGGTGTAATGTTATTATTTGGAAACCTTTGAGTATTAAAAAAATCACAATTTAAATTCCCAAAAATGTGGTTATCATTGTGAAGTAATTGTTGGTGACTCTGGCATTATTTCTGGCCTCATTTCTCTGGTATTTGTTGTACACTTACAAAATCTTAAACGAAGATTTAAATCATAATTTAAATTATTTATAGCAAAAAAGAATAAGCAACGTCAATTTCAATCTTTTAACCCAAAATCAACAACTTTACAGGCATATTAAAAAAAAATTTTCTTTTTCATTCCATTAGTTGTCCATTATTTTATCTAAAAAAAAAAAAAAAAAAAATTATCCACATTTATGAATCTTTATTAATAATTTTACGTTTTCAAATATCCTTATATAATTTTTTTTTATAAATGTTTAAACACATGTATGTACGTACTATAATAATTAAATCTTTTAATATTAGTTATTTGAAACAAGTAAACTGCTTTTTTTTTGTCTATTAATTCATGTATGTTAATCTAATCCTACTTTATTTTTATTCTTTCTTTTTTTAATTTTAAACATTGACAATTTTTTTTATATATCTGGATAAACTAACTAGCTTTATTGGAATATATGTATTTTTGATTTATTATACGCACACAAAACAAACAAAATAAATATTTCATTGCTAATTAAATTCATATTTTTGACATATTTAATTTTTCTTGTGGATAAATCAGAAAAAATTGAGTTATAAAAGGTATAAAAAACAAAGGATCTTCACTTATTGAAAAGGTTATTTTGATATTTCTATTTAAGTTTCCTCAAAAAATAATAATGAAATTTTCTTTTCGGTGGGCATGCCTGATATTTTCAAAGTCGTACTAAAATTGCTGCCAACGTTCTGTTTGACCCATAGAATACTATGCTTCCACTAATGATCTGAGATTTCAAAGACTTTCGCACTGCCGAAAAGGGATTTCCCCGACTATAAACACACTCCACCTCCCTATTTAACTACAAAAAGGTTTTTACCTATTGTATAACAAACTTAATTTTGAACTCGTTCATTATGAATAAAATCTTATTTTTTGAAATCATAAAACTGTATTTCTTAAAATTCAAAATTTTAGTGGGAACATACTAGCACAAGATTATACTCGTAGAGGACCTACATAGGTCGTAAAAAACAAGTTTTTTCTTTAATAAATTTTAGCCACATTAACAGAACAGATGTCCATAAACATTTGGCGGGCGATCATGATGTACATTATTCTTTTGAATAGTTATAACTTTTTTTTTAAAGTATTATTATTTATGTAAACCTAGATTTACATATGTAGGTACATAAATAAGTTTTTAAGAAAAAAAAAGGATCCAACTTTGGATTCTGTTTAACAGTGGTAAGAAACCTAGATCTAAATCTTTTGATAAGCGACTTTTTAAAATTTTCAAAATGTTTACATAAATTTTCGATAAACCCAAATTGCCATTAGAAAATGGAATTTCTTTCGAAAATTTAAATGCCTACCTTAAATGTCACTAACTCGAAGATAATAGAAAAAAAGGTGAAAACTCCACCACCAAGTAAAAAAAAAATGAGTTATTATATTATGATTAAAAAAATATGGGTTTATTTAAAAAAAAAATGTATTCTCTTGTCAAAAGAGTTTTTATTTAAACATACATCTTATTCCGAACGTATTTCCCCGGTAGATTAAATGGCTGCCTGGCTTGTAAATTATCGAATAATAAAAGTAACGAGTTTTGAATTTTTTTTTAATCTCCGAGAAAAAAAAAATAGCGTTAATAAATCTAATTTTGTATAGAAAAAAAAAATCAATTTTTTAAAAAAAATGATTTCTTTTTGATAAAAAAAAAACTGTTAAAATTTTATTGGTATAAACAAAAATGGTTCAATCCTACAATCTTGTTTCCACACTGCGTATATTATTTTTGTTTAATAAATTTTAATCATATTTTTTGTTTTTAATATTATATCAGATGATGATAAATTTTATCTTCTCTTTGTATTTATTTTAGAAAAAATTAGGATTCTGATATGGATGTACTTTTTGGAAACGTGTTTTTGGTCTACCTCTGTGCACCATTGAATTGTAGGCATTCATGTTCATGTTCATGTTCATATTCATGTTCGCTGGCACTGGAGGTGCCGTCATAAAGCTGTGTGCTTTCGCCTTGCCGTGCTCTTCTGCAATGCGGACGGACAATGGTTGTGATCCACCCTCTGGTATAACGTTGTTAAGAGCTGAGATTGCTTCTTGGGCTTCTTCGCGTTTGTTAAATCTTAAGTGAAAAAAAGCAAAAAAAATTATAATTAATACCAAACTATTAGAATTTTTATAAAGAGTTTGTTTAACATTTTCTGCCAAGGTTTTCTTAATCATCTCGTATACTAGTTTCCAAAAAATATGGAATGCAAGTCCGCAGACATGCTCAAATTAAAACTCAAGTGAGTAGATGATAAATTTAGTTGAATTTAATTAATGTTCGACATACTAGTGTGAAGCCAAAAACTTTGTAGATGTAGTGGATTGATTTGTATGATAATTCCGTAGATGCGAATTCAATCTTTTAAGATCATCTAGACAATAAAAGTCCAGTCAAATCGTCTTCGCCTCAAATCTATAAGATCTTGTGCATTAAAATTCAAAAATCATTTACTGCTACATATACTATTCAGTTTTTTGAATTCGGTTTTAAATTTCAATTGGGTTAAAAGTGAGTTTAACCAAAAAATTAAAAAAAAAAAAAAAAATGTATGTGATATTATTAATTCTTTAGATCTTTTTATCATTAGTAATGTAAAACCTTACATAATTCTTTGACATTTGCCGTCATTTAGTTTTTAGTTTAGTTTCTTTGACTGTGAAAGTCAAAACATTTATGCCAATTTTGAAATAACCAAGGGTTAAAGCGATTTGAATTAAGTTTCACAACCAGTGAAATTTTTTACTTACCCAGTATATTGGCATGTTCTGGAGTGAATTATTATGAATGTGAATTTAATTTTCTGGGTTTTAATAATAACGAGTTAATGGTTTAAATTACATTTTGAGCAGGTAGAGTTTGTGAATTAAACATTCATAACCCCTCTTTTACGGTTGACATTGTTTTAAATTGATCATTCATAAAATAATAAATAAGAGTGATACACACCGTTATGAATTCCAAGAATATTAATAATTATAAAAGTATTGTCGAACAGCTTTTGTTTAGTATGCCTCTTAAAGGTACGAATTTTGAGTATTGACAATTGTAATATATTATTTTATTTTCAAGTGTATTACAGGCTTATGGATAAAAATCACGTACTTAAACAGACCCCTGCCATGAAAATAAATATAGATTGTTTTTGGTCTGCATAAGAACTTCCGAAAATAAAAATATTTTATTGTTCAGTATTTTGTTAACGTTTTATTATATATTGGATTAAGAAAAAGACAATTATATTTCTGGATTATTTGGATTATTTTTTTCGAAAACATAATTTTCTTTTCTAAAATAAACATTCTTACCTTACAAAAGCTACACCTCGGGGCTTTCCGGTTAGTTTATCTCGAAGGATATTCTTTTGTACAATTTGCCCGTATTTACCGAATATGACATCTAACTGATCTTCGGTAATTGTTCGTGGAAGATTCGTGACATATAAATTTGTATCTTTAATTTGTTCGCCACCTGGTCGTGCTAATGAAACCTGTAAAAAATTAAATTAATTTTAATATTACAGTGAACAAAAATAATGTTGGAAGTTTATAATCAAAAAGAAAAGTAACATTAAAAATTAAACTCTGTTAATGAACAAAAAAACTCAATTTCAAATCTTATTCTCAGGTTAACTAATCCATGAATTAAATCTTTTTTGAATTAAATCGGAACTGTGAGCAATTGCCTCTGCGTTCTTAATCCATCGATTTGTTACATGAGGATAAGGTTTGAAATTTTTTTTTTTTTAATAGGGCAGTATATCATTTGTTCATCATATTTGCAAAGTGTCGAGACAGCACATTTTCTCAACTCATAATAGATGCATAAAATATGAGCTCTCTGAAAAAGAGTTAATATAAAAATATTTTAGTTGAACACATGAATAAAAGCAAAGAACAACTTTTTCTGTACGTCAATATATCATTATGCACAAAAAATCATACACTATTCAAACAGAGAGGATGGGCCATCTTCAGCCATCGTCATCGTCATAGACGTTGTCGACACGACACCATTCTAATTGTCGACTACTTGGAAAGAAGTAGATGGTAGGATCCATAAAACCACCCTCTGCTACTAAAAATTCGAACAAAAACACCGTATCCAACAATAGTTAAAAAACGAAAGGGGCAGATGACTTGGGTTTAGTGTACTTTCATCCAAATGATGTATGTGGCATGGAGTGTGCTGTGTGCGAAGACATTGTACAAAACTACCAAGAACTGGGCGTATGGTTGTTGGTGTCATGTAGTGTCTGCAAGGATTTCTTTATTTTCAGAGCAGCAGCAACAGCAGTATAAAGCATTGTTGCGAAGGATTTGGTTAATCCGCACAATAATCATACCATGCTATGCCAACTCTTTACGGCGTGTGTCCTTTTCACTTCCTTTTTTCTTGGTACACATAGTTTATTTTAAACATAATTTTTTGTTTTCTTCATTGTGTCCTCGAGAGTCATCTTTTATTTTTGTTTGTGTAACTTTGTTGTGCGGTAATGGTAGAGTATACCTTTAAGGTAAATTGGATCCGGTATATAGTCGTTCTTTATATAGCAACGTAGAGCATATTATACATAAAATGAAAATGAACTTGAATTTCTTTTACTTCAGTTGTTGGCGAAATAAAAGAATGGAAAGTTGTTTTATTTTGATGAGGAAGCTGGGACGTGGGAGAGAGATACGAGAGAGAGCGCACAGAATAGAATCGGGTTCCCTTCATTTTTTCCCTCTTTATAGAGGTCAAGTACTTCTTTCCTGAGTTGTTGATACTCATATTTTCGAGACTTGCAATGTGTTGTTTTGTGATGACTTTAAGATGGTGCAAAACAACAAAACACATCATTTTATAATTAGAAAAAAAAAAATATGTACATACATATAGTCATCATCTAAGCAAGCACTTGAACTATTTTCGATTTTTGATGATTACTCAAAACTTCAAGCTTGTATATATTATAAATGTTTGTACATAGGTAATTGGTTGGCAGAAGCAGCATACAACAACTCACAGTTTTGGTCCTTATGTTCTCTCTCATCTCATCTAAAATTATTAGCTAAAACAATAATAACAAAAGTTTTTGGTATACAACAACTCTACTAAACAACAACGCGCCATAATAAAATTTCTCCTTTCACTTAAGTGTGTTGTTGGAAAGCATCCACGAGAGCAATAAAATAATAATACATAATAATTAATGGATGTATAGGTTTTATATGGTGAGAGAGCTAATCCTTAACCAAAGCAATTATTTGATATTTTCATTTGTTTTCGTTTTTCTTGGCAACGTGCTGTGGCTGTGGACGACTAAGTTTATGCTGGCACAAGAATCATAAACAAATTATTTGAAGGTTTTCCAAAAGGTGAGCGAGTAGTTCTAGTCGATGTATGTTTTTTTTTTGTTTTCATGTCCGAGGTAGGTTTTTTTTTTGGTTAAGAAGGTCTAATTTATTGATTGAATTATTTCTATAGAAAATATTACATTTAAGTTTGTTTTTACAATGCATGTTTCTTTTTTTGAGACACCATTAAATTAAATATTTGTTATTTTCGATACCTCAAATTTAAAGTTCTTCATACGGATATTTGTGGGAAGCATAAATAAAACAAAAATCGAAAAAAAAAATTATTTGTTTACTACTTTTGCCTTTTTCACACTTCAGACCAGTTCAAAAGGCAATAACACACGACGAGACGTTCCAACACTATCACTGAAGAAAAGCAGACGCAAAAATTCCTAGATCAAACAAATGCTACGACGCTTGCATTTAGTTGGCCTCAAGCATTAAACCATCTGAAACCGGGAGGCTTGTTGACGATTTCTTGGGTCAACCCAGAAAACCCACAAGTAAATGCTTAGGTTGAAGAGTGGAGTAAGAGAGTTGTGGTCCCAGTCTCATGAAATAAGTTTTATGATTTCTCTTATTTGACTTTTTTGCATGAGTAATTTAAAACTTATTTTAAATAAAATAATTGGTTAAAAAAAAATTTTACAATACATATATTTAGCGTAGAAAGCCTTTCACAAAACTTGGAAGACATTAACATTAATTTTAATCGTTGAGTGTAAGAACAGTACAAGTCCAAATTTTTTAGTTTTTGAGAAAAACATTCATATTGACATGGTAGGAATATTCTAGGCTGTTCAAAAAATAGGATGATTTGCACATGCATTAAAAAAAACGTCCCATTTTGCCTTTTTAGGCGGGAGGAGCAATTTTATGGTTAGAGAGAGAATACAAGATTTTTTATACTTTTCACTCAAAGCAAGTTAATGAACGAAATGGAAATAGCAGTAATTGAGTGTAAGAACCACACAAGTACTTGGATTTGTACTGTTCTAACACTCAATCAAGAAAAAAGAAGCCGAGTAATGTATGAATTCGGTTCTCGAATGGAATTATTTTGATTGGAAGATTTACTCACGAGGAACATTTTTGTATTTTCATCTCAAAACTCGATTTTTGGCGCTTGTATTGTTCTTAAACTCACCGATTCATTTACTACTCATACTTAGGTAGGCTTTGTTCAATGTTGATTTTTTTTTAATGAATGACGGTAATGTTATAATATTTAAAATTATAAAATCCTATTAAGTAAAAAAAAAACTTAAAAAAATACAGAAATAAAATTGTTAAGATATACGATGTTCTGGTCGTCCTTAAATAGTATTCTCAACATATCGCAGAGGGTAAAGAAAAAGTTTATTTTTTTTAACTACGAGTACACTTCACACAAATGTACATACATCAATTTTTAAACAATTTAACTTACCTTAAGTCGCTTATTCCGTACTTGAACTCCATTCAAGGTCTTTATAGCTCGCTGCGAATCGGCCTCCGACGCAAAGTCAACAAAACCATAACCAAAACTGTATCCAGTCTGAAATATTTTTTAAAGCCAAAATCAATTTACATCGTACCCAATTAATTTCTGAGCAAACAGAACAAAAAATTACTATTCTATTTCTCAAATTAACCGATATCTTTTGTCTTACCCTTACCTTAAAGTCTCTCATTATTCTGCAAGTGTTTATAGGACCAATTGACCTAAATAACGCATACAACTCACGGTCTGTCATATCTTGAGGCAAATAGTTTACTATTAGATTTGTCCCGCTGTTATTTAATGATGGTCCGCCACTTAATGAATTTGAACTCATTGCTGCCATATTGCCAACAGAGCCCATTGCACTATTGGTTTGAAAATCCCCATACATTCGACGTGAATTCAGTGACGAAGATGTTGGATATGAGGATGTGAAGTCTGTGTCCTGCGGTGAAAACGCATAACGTGACTGAAAATTTTCAAAGATTTGATTTTTCAACTATGGCGGCGATTGCTTTTCATATATAGCCAGAAGTCGAATTCGATCGAGTTTTTTTTTCGAGTGAATGTAACACAATTAATTTGAAGAATTAAAAAGAAAACAACAAAACATAACAATAAACAAAACAATGTACACACTCAAAATGTTTAAACGAACAATTCGTTTGAATTAACAAACATTCGCCGTACAGCACATTACCCATAAAGAGATATAGTAAGTTGAATGTGATTTTTTTTAAAACTTCTTAAACATATTTTTTAAATATCATTCTTATTTTTTTATTATGATAAGAAAATCCTTAAAATTTAACAAGTTCACAGGCATACGCATAAACGGACACATACAAAAATTAATTATGGTGTTTTTGTTGTTGTTGTTTTTGACTGGGTGTGTGTGTGTGTTAGTTTACAATGTTACATATGGGGAGGACTTTAAAACTATATTACAGTAAAAATAAATTTTAACCTCACAAACTGTTTGCAACCACCTGGATTTTTTATTTAATTTTTTTTTTTGTAATTGATTAACAATAGACTCCGGAGTCGAACCTATGGAAAATTTGATCACTTCGCAGATCTGGAATTGACCCCCACAGAAGCAGAGGGTCGTCAATATTATTGACGAATTAACGTAGTGTACCAAGATGACTGGTGAATTGGAATCAATTTTCAATTTCTCAAAACCAAATGGAGCTAAGAAAAAACACATACTCGTATATCTTCCATTCGAGCTTCTCGAATAAAGTAAAATATTCTATTATAAACATATGTATTACATTTGAGGTGAGCGAATGCGAACCGGGAAATTAGTACTTTAATGAATCGAACATTCGATTCCCTATTATTAATAAAAGGGCCCTTTATATAGAAAATGCAGCAGATCACTTTTTAGTAATTTCTGGCGGTAACTGACAGCTAAATGGACAAAGTCAGAATAAAATTCGGTCCAAATTGACAGACACGCCTTTGAATGAGTTAATGATTTGCTAAACAAAAGTACAGAATAGAGCTTCGAAAAACTTCGAGAGGTCAGACTCGCTCCATTACTAATATAAGCCTGTCGACTATTAGATTCATTTTTTTTGTTTAAGCATTTAACACCCCATTAATAGCCAAAAATGCAACCAAAAAGTTTTCTAACCGAAACAACCTGAAAAGGCTTCTCTAACCAGCGATTTTGTTTATTTTCAGATCAAAACTGTCGGTTCGCATTACGGTTTTTAAAAGCAGCGATGATATAGGCTACCTTACCGTCTCTTCCCGTGCTTTCGGAGGCCGAATCGGTCAAGCTGATTTGTGATAAGTAATAGTCATTTTTAACGTATTTTGTTTAATCACTGTCACTTATCTCCAATCAGCTTAGCCAAGTTGAGCTCAAGGTCATCGTAACTTTTAAGGTTGAACTATTCCTAGGGTTATATTCAAGGTTTTGAATGAACAACAACAACTTGTGTGTATTACCACCAAGTTCAATGGCTGGAGTTATAGCTATTTCACGGGGACCAACCCGATCATCAGACTCCTTTCAGTGGTGCTAAGTCGCTTACGTTCAATTAATTTTGAAAATTGCCCGAGTGAGGCTTAGGGTTCTCTTTTTGAATGCTCTTTCTCTTCCGATCGTATGTCCTTGGAAATCCTGAGTGTGTTTCTTTATTTATTCTCTATAGAGGAATAGAATAGATAGATAGTAAATGTAATCGTATTCCGAATATTCAGAATGAAGAAAGATTCAGTTCAGAAGCTTTTTAGATCATCATCGAAGTCAGTTTTTCTTCAATGTTTGTTATCTGGATTTTTAATTCACACTGTCGTTAGAACAAATCAAATTTAACGGAATTTCATTTGTGCCGTTCTAATGAAGCGCCTCAACTTTGATAAACTTTTTAACTCCTCAAAACATAACACATTTCCAAACTTAAAGCTTGCACCGAACATCTCAAGTTCAACTCTTAAAAAAAAAATATAAATGATTTAAACCCAAGAACTGTTCCGTCGTCTCCTGAATTTTACTATAATGATATATTATACATATGTACAGTATTATATACATGAAACACACACAAAAGAACCTTCCCAAACACTTGCAGCAAAAAAAAATAATAGTCGTTACATTCAGAGAAGCATAAAGTGTGAAATAGGACAAGTTCTCAACTCTTATATATAGTAGATATATATTCTATGATGACATCTCTAAAGTGGATGAAATAGTTTCAAAATGTCGCAGCTAAGGATTCAGCTATGGATATACTATATACATTATACATGCCTCGGCTTTTGCATTAATTGGTTGTTGGTCTATATAAACAACAAGTACACCACAGCTAATTGCAAAGGAAGTAATTGTTGACATTTTTTTGTATAGCTTGAAATTTGGACACATTTGGGTAAAAAAAAAGAAACACAATCAGGATATTTTTTTTGGTTTTTGGTTTGGAATGCTTTTTTATTTGATTGTACATATGTATGTACTTCATAAATTAAAATTCTTGGACAAAATATTTTTCTTTTTTTTTTAATTAAAAGCTTTTAGTTTTGATAATTGTAAATAGCAAATGTATTGAAAACATTTAAACTACTATTTTTTTAAGATTCTTAGTTATAACCTTTACAGAAGAGGAGAAACGCTAAACTTTTTGTCCTGTGCTTCAGTTTCGGTTAATGATTTTGATAGAAAACATAGCATATTCAAAAAAATGCTTTAAGATTATTCGGAAAAGGATTTGTCCTTTTGAATCGTTTGTGTGACTCGTGTTTAATGAAAATGGAACAACTCTAATTTGTATTAGTAGGTATTATTATGTACATATACTCGTATGTATTATTTACTTGCTTGGGAGACTATTACCGTTCGGTACGTCCAAAAACTGTCGAAAAACATTGTTAAAGTCAAATTCACCAAAGTAATGTGAAAAACATTAGGAGACACGAAGATGTCCAAAAAAAATGTGTTTTCACATATTGAATATGAAAGTTGAGCTGAGTGGGTTGGTTGCCACGTTTGAATACAAGAATGTGTCCGAACGATCATTTTAAATGCTCTAATGACTGCTTAATCGAAGAAAATTTTCAAGTCCGATTAATTACTGAAGATGAAACTTAACCATTGAACCCAAGAACCAAAAAAGCAAGAAAAAAGGGAAAAGGCTTCAAAAAAGCAAAATTAATTTTATTTTGGGCTAGTAAAGTGATGGCAACCATTTTTATTTGTTTTGGTATTGTAATACACCTGTCCCTTCAAAGTGACTGAAATTTAAATTAAATAAAAATACATTTTGTGGCGCGACTAAATATATCGTTGGGAAATTTTTGGTAAAAAATACTTTTTAAAACCTATTAAATAATTCAAACTATTGTATAATTGGGGTGCGTATACTAATTCATAAAGAAATAATTCAATTAATTGAATAATAAAAGTAAATAGTAATGAATTCAATCCATTTAACCTCTTTTTAGAGAACGCGTGCTGCCCAAACGAACAAGTTTCCAGGAAAAAAACTCTTTAACGTTTTAATCACGTTCAATTATACCAGGCGCCAAATGAATGGCTAAACAAACTAAAACTCGCCTAATTAATTACGAAACAACTCCTTTATACACTTCCTGTTCAGTTAGCTAATGGCTTTGAAATGGAAACCCCCAATTTGTCATTCTCTCTTATTTGCTTGTTGCTTGCTTGGGTGTTAGGTAGCAAAACAAAATACGTGTGCCTCCCTCTGCATGACCAATATGACCAGGTAGTGATGTTGATAAGTACATACATACAACGCGGGTCATGTCATTTCCTACCCTCACTATTTATGCATATCATCACTTCCGTTTTTTTTCCTTTATTTATCACCTTGACTAAAATCAACTCTATTGTGTGTACTTTTTTTCGTATTGGGTTGTTTTTGTTTTATTATGTAAATGTTTTGTTTTTGATATAAGTCTGTGTTGTTAAACTTTATAATGAATGTATACTTTTATAATAACATTATATATGAAAAAGCGTGTGCCCCAGTTTAAAAAATAACAAAACTTAAAAATATATATAATATAATATTTGTTTTAAAATCTGTCTTAATTTATAAATGATGTTATTATATTTTTTTTTCTTATTTAAAAATTAATCATAAAAGTAACACGAACAAAGAATTTGCAATGAATATTTTGTGAAACAAGACGAAAGAATTTTACAATATTTTTTATTTAAAAAGGTAAAACAAGACAGATGCAAATCAAATAAAAATAAAATATTTAAGCATTAAAAAATACAAACCATTCCGGACGGCAGTGAATGGGACATTCCCCATATTCGGCCACCACTAAAAAAATAAAAGAAAAATTAAATAATTATATATGTATATGTATATTTTTGAGAAATTCGATATATGTATTTATTAATTTATATTGATTTTTAAAAGTGCAATTGAATGAACGATGAAATGAATGAAATTTCAGTGTTTGATATAAATTTTTGCATTTATTAATTCAATGCATTTTTTTATTAAACGTTGTAAAATTAATTTCAAAAATAACTTTAATTTTGAATTGTTTTGAGTTTTCATATTTATACCAAACACCACAGACATAATAATGTAGGCTTATTTTGTTTTGTGTTGGGAAATTTTAAGTTTTTTTTTTGGAAAATTTGCAGGAAATTTTAGGAGGAAAATTTTGAGATGTAAGGTGCTGGATGATTATGGATTCACTGTACAAAATAAAAGAAATAATAATTACTCTTGAAGTGACCTAGTAGAGTTTGTTCTTATGACAGAGTACATGGGACTTCAAAATGTCTATAGGAGTAACGAGTATGTGGAGGAGCACATTTCCACGAACGTGAGTAGAAACAAATGCTTAGAGAATAAAAACCGTAAGAACGAGATATGAAATGCATGTTAAGTATAATGGAAAATGTTATAAAAATCGCTGGTCAAAAACCAGCTCGTGACGCTGCTCTTAATGGTTCCTGCTGAGACCCTAACTTTATCATATACAAATTAGAACCTTCTCAGTCCTTTCGTTAAGTTAATACATAAGTTTGTATTCCTAATCAATTCATCGACTACAGATCTGCCAGATTCATGACAAAATTGTGCGTTTTGCTCTTTGAATGTTTTTTAAATTTGTTGGTGTTTGTACTATTTGATTTTAAATTTTCCTAAAAGTAAGAAATCATAAATTCCTATAAAGCAAATCATTTTATTAGGACGATGTTTTTCAAAAATACACTCTAAAATTTCACTATCTGCTCATAGGATGATGGGTTCATAATATGATTATGAGCTTCTTGGAAAAACGTTCATGTTTACTAGTCAAATATTTCAATATGTCTGCCGGAGGTAAGCAAAGCGTTTACCTTAATGATGTTCTTTTCGAACTCGACGAGAACAGTTTACACAGTTTGAATAGCTTAGAGATAAATAAAACTTTAAATAATTCCAAATAATTACTATCTTGTTAAAAAAAATATGTTATGTTTTTCATTTTTTATACCTATGTATTGTACATATTTAAAATCGTTGTCATTTAGTTTAATTCTGTTTGCATTAGTTATAAAGCCAAACAAAAACCTACCCAAAACTATATTGAATGAATCAATCTTAAATTCAAATCCTATTTGTCTAAATTTTACGGTACTTTTTAGTACGAGTCTTATATGGATTTAATAAAGACCAAAACGTGCTCAATAAATATAAATTTCTTTCTATTTTTAGAAACCAAAGTTGAACACTAAGATTTAACAAACACAAATAGCTCCACCACCTCACTTGCCGTCAGCAAACAACTTAAGTAGATTAAAATACAAAAAAGGATCCTCGCCAGGGAGAATATACTTTCTCCGCATTCTTATCCTTATAGAATATAACGATATAGCATACAAGGAATACAGAAGGACTTCTATATGGGAATATAATACACACATTAGAGAAGACAACTCCAGAGTGTGCTATGCCCGCCACTAATACAGTAATAAACATTTGTGTTCACACATTTTTCTATAAATAAAATATAACTTTCCTTAGAAATAACTATACGTAGATGGGTACATCACATGATTCTTGAAGAGTATAAAAATAAAATCAGAAATCAGAGAGGGTGGTTGACATGGGATAAAAGGCATCCCGATTCCTAACCAAACGGAAGAGTAGGGTCTTCAAGTATCTATTGATTGAAAAGATTGTTATACAGGGTGAGTCATGAGCAATGCGACAAAATGCTAGGGCGTGTAGGTTGCGTTGAGACAAGACAAAAATCGTATGGGAGGGGGGTCTATCCCCCTCCGTTTAGCCGGGAGGGGCAATTTTCGAAAAAACTGACTTAAAATGGGAAAAATAAATGTTTTTCTTAGAAAAAGGTGGTTTTGGTTTTTTTTTTTAATTTCTTGAGAACGACATAAAATTTTTGCATCCGGTTTTCTTATTTAGACTTAAAATTAATAACAGCATTGAATTTTGAAATTAAAATTAGCACTTAATTACGTAAAATTTTGAAAAAAAATGAATTTGAAATTTTTTTTTCAATTTTTTTTTACAAAATTTTGACTTTGAAAATTAATATTTCAAAAACTATTTCTTAGAATAGATTTATTTAAACACAGAATAAAAGAAAAAGTTATTGGCTTTTCAAAAACGTATCGCACAGCATTGTGAATGAAGCCGTTGATTTTAAATAATTTTTTTCCCATTTTAAGTCAGTTTTTTCGAAAATTGCCCCTCCCGGCTAAACGGAGGGGAATAGACCCCCCCTCCCATACGATTTTTTTCTTGTCTCAACGCAACCTACACGCCCTAGCATTTTGTCGTATTGCTCATGACTCACCCTGTATATGTACTTGTACGTACATAGGTAGATTTATTTGAATAAAATAATCGAGATATTTACCTGTCACAAATTTTGTGACGATGACTACGTTCACTTCATTATGAAATTATAAGATTTTCATTTCATTGTTTGAATTAAATTTCAAGAGCAAGCAATTCGAAATTCTATAACAGAAAATATAAAACCAATTTTTATGGTGAGAACAATAATGTCTTTTAATTTTTTTTTTAGCAATTTCTTTATCCACCGCTTCATCATACGCTGTGCAATCGCGGAATAGCTCATCCTAGCTCCCAACTTTCAACTTGGTTGTATTCGGACAGAAGTAACATATATGGGACCTACATTTTTTATCGCGTGACAGTCCTAGGCTCTAAATAACTATGCTACGTCACGGGTTACCTCCTAATGTCGAATTAAGAACAGACAAATCTTGTTGATATTGAAGAAAGCAAGATCAAAGCAAAGAACAGCTATCGAAACGTAAATTTGACCACCGCCGACTACGAAAATAAAAAAAAAATAGAACAATTTGCTCACCTCATTAATGGGTTTGCGACTTGACTACTTGCAGTTTAGCATATCTCCTTCATAGATGGTGCTCCCGTCACAAACGATATGCCACGATGCCCAGCTGATCATTTCATTTACACATCACTTTGAATAGCAACAACTTGTAAGAAATTAAAGAGTTCACGCAGACAAAACATTAATTTTAAAATTCCAGGCCCAGAGCACTGGATCTGCGAGTCATATTAGTCAACTTTCATAAGGAAGTTCAGACTTTAAAAATCTCTTGTTTACTGAAATTAAGTCATTTTAAAAACAATTTAAAAAATCTTTTAAAAAAGAAACTAAAATCAAATTAATTTAAGACTGTTTTCCTAACCCCCAATCTAACTTCCAATAGGCATCAAATCGAACGAAACTCTTGCAATGAAATGCAAATCTTTCTTCTCAGACTATGTGAAATTGAATAATTATTTCACCTAGATTGCACAAAGGAAAAACCGATTCAAAAGAATTATCGATAAATAACGATGATCTACTTTTATCTTTGTTTGATTTATATAAAAAAAATGTACTCACGAACATCATGTTCGCTATTTGGAAATTCGCCGGGTCTCTTAAAAATTTAAGTGGGATGTAGTTGTCGCTGCTTTATTAAATTCATACGGTTATACACCCTGAAATGCACAAATCCTTAAATAGGTAGATGTCCTTCGTTATTGATACTTCTGAAAAAAAAACTCAACTGGACGATAATAGGTCCTTGAATCTGAGGATGCAGAACGAATGTCTAGAGTTCAAATACCCCATTGACATAAAGAATTTCAGTTCTATTAACAGAATAATTAATAAAATTGACAGGGAACAAGTTTTCGTCTTTCGGAAATTGATTATTATAGTGTCGCCATTCGAAGAGAATCATAGAGACCATTTGGCTGCCAATTCGTTTATTGCGGCACTAAGTCTACAGCGCGCCCCGCCGCATGAACAAACAAAAAAAACCAATATGTAGGATGTATGTATAGGGACATCGAAAAAGAATCACCAGACAAATTGTCGCCACTGCGTCGCAATATAAACATCTCGGATGTGAGTGAGTCCTTGTTCATCGTCATTCAATTTGCCTTGAATACCAGAATTATTTACTCATAAAATGGTTTAGTGGAAGAAGAAAAAAATGTGATAAAATACCTTTGCTGGGATTTCTTTGGTCAAACAATTTTCAATGTATGTTCCTCGAAAGCTTTAGCATCAGCAACCGCATATAAAGTACATCAAATAAAAAGAAATATTTGCACAACAAGTTGAATGAAATGATTTTGCGGTTGAGTTCGGAGGCGCGCAGCGGTAACGGTGAGATGTTATATCCATCTAAATATCACTGTAAATTCCTTTTTTAGTTTGCAACCATTTGGTAGGGATCTATTGAGGATGATACATACATTTAAAAGTATCCAAATGATAAACAACCATCAGGCACACGAACACTTTCAAGGGTATCCGAGGACGAGAATGAAAAATGCCCTAGAAATTCTGGGTAACTCTCTGACTGGATATGTAGCTCGACGATGTTACGATTTTGTGTATATAGGATGATACTGATGAAACTGCTATATCAAAACCAGATGGAGAGAGAGCAAAAACAGAAACTCTGAGGCGCAAGCAACTATGAGAGGAGGGTGTCAAGGCCATGACATGATTTTTCTACTACTTCTACACCTCGATACACTATACCAGAAAAAAAAAGAAAAATTTCAGCACACTCCGAGAGTATAAAAAGGTTAAAATATACATATATATGTACATACATACATATATCAAACCCTTACAGTAATTCATATGACGATGAAGATTGCCTGCTCCTGACGCTACGACTCTTGAAAAAGAAGTGTTGTTAAATATGCTACAGATGGCTCACTTCGATGAATTCAATTTTGGCTTTATTTTGACGACATCCCTTTATGAACCTACTTACAACTCATTTTGGAAGATTTACTACAACATGGTTGCCACTACTTTTCAAAATAAATTTTTTCAACATTCCCTGGGGAGTTTTATAATCTTTCCTGACCTAAAAATATTTCAAGAGGTATATTAAATGATTTGATTCCTAGGTTGAAACCTAGTAGAAAGATTGGGGAGGGCGGTTAATTCCTTACAAGAATGGGTTTTTAATTGAAATCTACCCTCATTTTAACCTGTAGGGTTAAGTTTTTGTATATTAGTAGCCCATGTCTTAAGGTAACTTTCAAGAAGTGTTTTCCTGGAGGCAAAACTGTTAGCTTCGAAGGAGAAATCTGCACAAATACTACATGATCAATATTCTTATATACATATAGACCTATGGATCGACGAATATGCGTCGGATGACGATCTGGATGGTTTCGTTGGATTACATATTATTCACCAATAGTGTGTACTTTTCCATTTGCAGGGGTATTAAGTAAGCAAAATTACCTACATACGTACATAAAACCAAGACAAAATCAGTAACCAGAGAAATTCTTTAAATTCAGATATTCTTAAAAGTATGACAAATGTTAGATGTCGAACAAAAAAAAAATATATATAATTGAACAATGTTACATTGTACAAGTGTTGGCAGAGCTCAACTAGAGGTTAAATTTAATTCATTTGGAAAAAATCAGTGCTAAAAAAATTTTCCTTGACCTCTTTTAAAATTCCCTGACCAAATTTATGTTCCGTGACTCTCCAGTCAAGTTGCAACCATGTACAACAAGTTTGTGGAAGTCAATTTTACGGGCATAAGCGGGGTTTAGAAGAAAACAATTTTTCGTCTTTCTTTTTTGAATATGTGTATGTCATTGCTTTTTTATTTGGGACGAGGAAGAATTTTGGCGACTGCTTTATAGATTGACATTGGTAAAGTTCGAATCTTAAAAACCTTGAATTTTTTTATGGAGACAGCAAAATGTATGCTTACGGCTGAAAGGGTGCTGGTTCGTTGTGTTTCAAGACACTTAACTTGTGGGTTATGTTTTGTGAGAAGCTAAGATAAAAAGAGAGTAGCAGTCAGTAGTTTATAAAAGAACGATACTATCAAAAATTGTAACATCGTAATAATGTGGAAAAGTCTAGATAGTTGTCCATTTCCCGGCTACAAAATCATCAATTGAACCTGATGACTCTCTTTTTCGCGAAATATGTTCAATGATAAAGATATAATTAATAAAAAAGAAAATCCTACATTGTTTGATTTAGTAAACAATTGAAAAGCAAATTGACTTTAAATGAGATAACACTAAATAATATAATTAGATAAAAACCGAATATAAAACTTTGAACGCGTTCGAAAATTTAATCCTTTTGGATTAAAAAATTAATTTTTAATATAAATATGTATGTAATAAATTTTTGCAATTTATTACATACATACAATAAATTACATACATAAAATAAATTTTTGCAATTTATTACATATGTACATACATACAAATTCAATACCTAGTCCTACATTTTATTTACCTAGCATTGAAAATTATGTCCTTGTTTTATTAGGGTATGTGTTTTTTTTATTCATCTGCAATCAAAATGTGTTATGATTCATTTAACCCAAATTCAGAAGCACATACTGAAAATTCAAATTACTTTGATCTGCCTTTTCTTTTCTTATCATAATATTCATAGACATTTTTAGCGAATAATTTGATTCGGGATTTTATATATGTATGTACATACATATTATATAAAAGAAAAAAAAAACACATTTCTTAAGAAAACTAAAGAAACAAGATTATTTATTTACTAACCACGAAAAAGAACCAAAAAACCACTGACACACAATTTCACATTTGATTTATTCTATAGCTTCCGCCCAAAGGAGACATCAACTCACAATGGGGCAGCTATGTAAATGGTACACTCTTACTTTCTTTCTATACTACAATAAACATACATATATACATAAATAAGTACATATATAAGATAATCTGAAATTTCCACAGTTTGTGTCCTACATACAACAGTCTGTAAAATTGGGTGACGATGACGACGATGAGGTTATATTATATATCCATAAAGCATAAATATACATATATACATGTTTAAAATGTGAATGCTGCAACACTGAGAGTACTGCGAATAAAAGCCTGCAAAAGGTCCAAGTTAATACATTATGCACGAGAAACAATGAACAAAAATGAAATGTAATCTGCTCTATACTAACAAATCATATACCTGAAACATACATTATAAGGTGACCATATTTTTCAAACACACAAAAAATGGCAAAAATTGGGAATGCATCGCAAAAATTTAAAACAGCCTGGACTTATTATGTATGTATGCGTTATTGTTCCTCGAAGTCTAAAGCACCTAGCACTTTCTCTCCATTTCGTAGTCATTATTTTTAAAATGGAGTTATTTCAGTAATGCTTATTATCAGGAATACCGCCGCGTCGGTTTAACATTGAAGGTAACTTCGGACGTTCGGTAAGTACAGAGATTCGTTCTTTAGCAGTACCACATGTATGTGGAATACTTTACCAAACTCGACATTTATCACAAAGTACAATCTAAAGGCATTCAAGATCAATGTTCGATTTATCCTCTTAAATCCTTAATAACCCTCGCACTATGTTCAAACATTAAAAAAAAACTCAATTCCTGTTCGTCGGAAGAAAAGTGTTCAGACAACAAATATTCATTGAACATTTCGTATCTAAGGACCGACCGTGTCGGTAGTGCATACGATCAAAAAATACTACTTATTAATTAAAGAACTTACAGCAAACTAAAACAAGATACGAGTGTAAATGTATAACAAAATGAAAATAACGGCGGCAGACCGTTCCCAAATCAATGGAGACATTAACACAATTTTTCAACTTTATAATCAACGACGAGGGACATCACGATACTTTCATATGGCAGCACTACTATTTGAAGACATTATTCCACATCGTGGCTAGACTCCACATATTCCCACATCCCACGAATCATCAAATACTATGAAGAACATATTTTTATTATAAGCTAAGTAATGACAATTTTTTAAAATATTTTTTATACAAGGAAAAAATATATAAAATTAGGCACGTTATGTACCAATACAACTTAAAATATCAAAATATAATATTCTAATGTATGTAACACAGAAAATTAAGAATCAATTGTAAATATCTTTGTTCAATAAAAAAAAAGCTAAACAGTTGGATATTGATAGTGTTTCGTGTTAACACCTTCGATTTCGGAAAGAGCATCTAAAAGAGCAAATGCTGCAAAGAATAGTCAAAATAGTTTAAAATGCTACAGAAAACAATTAAAGGAAATCAAATTGCAATCCTTTAAGGTAAAATAATTAGCGGTTATAATCTTTCTCAATTAAAAGAATGCTAATTGTGAGTTTAAAGTTGCAGTCTAAAAAAAAGTAATGCATGTAATCCTTTACAACTCTGAATTTTGAGAAATGTGTCATGCGATTGGTTGAGATACATGAAATACACTGGAATAATAGCGATAAACTACTCCACAATACACCACCCGGGAGCAGTGTGGTTTCCGCTTAAAACATTTTATATGAACCTCTTCCTATCACTGCAATTAACAGCTCAAAGTTCATATAGGGCCCTTGCCACAAAATATTTTATTCGGAGACTTTTTACTCATTATATCGATATAAAGATAAATTAACACAAAATTGATCACAACCACACTCCTAGTGACTAAGGGTATAGTCAAGACCATGGATAAAAAAACGATAAAATTCTACATAATTGTTGATCGAGTATTGCTCTGAATGGTTTAAGTTCTGTAAAAATAAAGTTTTTTTTTTTAATTTTTTATACTTCAAAATGTGATTCATTCAACTTTATATTGTATAATACAGAGCTCACAAATGGAACCTAAAGCAGGAACATTGTGGTAATGACAAGTCAATAAATTAAGAAGAAGAAGCAACAAAAGTTTTAGAAATTAAGATTTTTTTATCCACGGCATTGACCAAAATACTCGTATCTTTCATGATTTATCAATTTTTAGTTAAATTTTTTTTAACTCTTCCAAAAAATTCGGTACCTTGTCCATTAATTCGGAAACACGCTCTATTTCTTTTCTTTTTTTTATGTATGGTGGATGTATTATATTCATTATATAGGTGTGTAAACATCTTTGACATTGGCCTGTTATTTTTGTAGTGCTTTAAATATACCCAAATATAAATAAGAATAAATAAGACAAAAATACATAATTTTACATAAACTGTTATGCCATTTCATTACAATTTACGATAATATAAATAAAAGTTTAGAAGAAAATCTGTTATACATATTTCCATTGTTTATCTTCTTTATTTTTCTTTTTCTTCTGTTAAAAGGGAAGATTTCCTCTGTTTGTTTTTTTTTTGTTCTTCCAACAGACATCGTTAGTTTTTCTGTCGCCACACTTCATGACTCCATGAGACACAACACCAACCCCCCGGTTCCTTTCCAAAGTAGTGTTCTGATTACCGATATGTAAGTCAACAACAAAGAACCAGAAATAGATACTTCTGTATCTCCAGGATTTTTTTCCAATTTTTTTTATCTTAAGAGTACACATTGAATTGTCGTCCTTTGGCAAAGCGACAACAAAGAGGATATCCTATTTGTTCGTGGCACTTTGCACTTGGGTATGATAATTATTTGCAAAACACTCAATGGTTAGGATGGTTTAAATCATACTGAGTTTTATTTAAAAAAAAAAATGTTTCAGAGCAAAAATTTCAGGATAAAATATCTATAAATTGCACACATAATGTAAATACATAGGCTGTAGATACATAAATAAAAATAAAAAACATAACATGGTTTAAAGGATTCTTAAGGATTCAAATGATAATGTCAATGGCATGACAATGACACGTTTTTTAATGATTTTTTTAAATGTATATTTATTTACCGATACATGTTGTTTGAATTGTCTTTTTTATTGTTGTTGTTTTATAAGTGTAATTGTTTGATTGATTTTTGTTCAAGATGCCACAATATACTTGCACAACAGATGGATGTTCAATTAGCACAAACACTAGTTATAAGTTTTTATTTGTTTTCTTTTAATTTTTTACTATCTGGTTTTAATATTCACTAGGTTTCAGGGAGTTGAGATAAAAAAGTTGTTGTATATGTTTTCAGTTTAACTTTAAATTTTTTAACTAGATTAACATGCAAAAAATGACATGCAATAAAGCTTTTAAACAAAAAAGGATGTTTTTACATTAATTATGTTTTAATAATTGTTTAATTGTTGTAATTGTAATAAAAATAATATTAACCTTGTTACTTAGGAAATGAATATACTACATACATATGTGTTTAGATATTTTGAAATAAAAACTGTCAAACTAGTATAGAAATGACCTGATGAATTATATTCCCACTCATTCTTTTCAGCATATCAATTTTACTCCTAAAAATTTGAGTTTTGTTGATAATAATAGAGCTATTCCACTTCTAGTACATAATACTCAAGTAGCGAACCTTAGAACATTTTAATCCATTGCAAAGCAAACTATGCGAAATCTACTAAAGTTTCTAAGGAAGCTTTTTTTACTCTCAATGCAAGTGCAAGATCCACAACCTCAATTTTCATTGCAACGAAGATCCACACCCCAAGAACAGAGATGTGATTCTAGTAACAAATATAAAAAACTGAGGGTACTGTCGTCAGCAGCAAAACAATTTAAAGAATTAGATTTTTATTGTTAATAAAAAATAAGGCAGAGTCGAAAAGAAAACTGTACCCCAACACCCCAGCTTGATGCCAAACTCTATCAAATGCCAAACTCTATCAAATGCCAAACTCTATCAAATGCCAAACTCTATCAAATGCCAAACTCTATCAAATGCTTGAGAACTGTCAAGTGCAATTATGGTGGTGAGATTATTATACCATCAGATATAAAGTGGAACTATTGCTGCGATAACCGCACTGCTGGTTATTAAGAAACTTTCGTTCTTCGAGATATTTCTTGAGATGGAAATTCATCAGCGTTGTCGTAACTTTGGAAAGAAGTGACAAAAGTGCAATTGGCCTATATATTAAGACGAGGAAAATTGCCTTTTTCCATGAATTTCTTACGCATTGAAGAACACCTCTTCAGAACAATAGGAGGGAAACTATCCGGGCCAGCGAAATCGTTTATTTCAAGATCTTTTAAGACTCTTGGAACTGTGTATTGCGATAGAAGATTTGTCCTATTGACTCTTTTATATTTTCAAGTACAAGTGGAGACATGCCACTACCTGGCAGCATCGAATAAACATTAAACTCTTCAAACTGTAGATTTTAAGCTTTTAGCAAAACCAAGGAAGATTGTTTTAATATAATTATATAAAAAAGTGCGTACATCCAAGTGTACCTACGTAAATAAATGTAACAAAAAATAAGACACAAATTAAAGGCTGATTTAGCCATACTCCGAAGGAATCGCTTCTTCCAATTATTTTGCTAAAAGTCTCTGTAGGATGTTAACTCAATGCTTAAAGCTTTAATATCGAAATTTTTTAGTGGCTATTAAAAGCCGTTTCTTAGCTAAAATATATTATTATTTTTATATTATGTAGATACGAAGAACAGTTAAAGATCAAATTCTATTTAACTTAAATAAAAAAATGAAAAACGCCAAGCACAGAAAAAAGTCCAAGTTATCATGTCTTTAGAAGTGAAAAATGTATGTCAAAAATTGACAAAAAAAAAAACCTTGAATTCAAACTCTTTCAAATGAAAAACAAAAGAAAGTAAATAAGTAATTTAAGCAGGAGAGATTTCCTACTCCTACTCTAGTTTAAACATTTGAAAATTAATATGTCCCAAGAAGTGTCTATCTTGAATTTTTAGGATTTAAACAACAAGCAAATAGGTTGCACTGCAAAGTTTACTTTTCATATTTTCAAGCAAATCTTGAAAACTTTGGAAATACCATTCTGCTACAATAATTGTATTTTACAGCCATGTATGAACAATTTTTACATTTATAAACTCGGGGTAATCAATGAACCCGTAATAAGGTTCTTTGTGAGAGAGCATTCTTGAGATACTTAAGCTTGCATATCTTACAATCTTTAGGCTTATTTTTCAATTCAAGATCAGTGTTAAGAGCGGTTTAACTTTCCAGATACATTGGGTTAAGCGTGGACTAAATGAAAAAACCTTACATATGTATATATGTATTTTATCCTCAGTTTTTTCAGTCCCTTCCGCATCTACATAATACGTATACATATTATGTACACTGCCGTTCATCTGAAAATATCCAAAATGTTGGTAAACAACAAACCCTGAGTTATTTGCAATACGTTTGGATTTTTGTGAGCTGAAAATTATGTTTTGGATATAACCATTAAAAAATTATTCAAGTTTTTTTTTTGTTTGCACAAAAATATAAATAAAAATTGGCTAATCAGAATAGATCCAAGTATTAAATTTCTAGTTATCATTAAAAAAAAAGGATGTTTATTGTTATTCGTTTTTTTTTTTAGTTCGCTTCTCTAAAGATAATCATCACTTCAAATGACTCGTTAAACCGTGGCAAGAATTTTTAAACATAAACAAAGTTACGTTAGATTTAATGAATATTAACTTGACTGTTTTTCTGGATCTAAATGATCGCTAACTTCATCCTGTACCGATTTATTCAACATCCACATAAGCTCGCATTGTTTACGGCAATCTGGAAATTGCTTTGTTGGGGATGCAAATATTTGAAACACACGTGTGTATCCCAAAGCTACAGTAGCCAGTGACGGAAAGGAAACTTTTGTTAGTAAAACCTTTCTATATGAAAGCTATAGTACTATCATGGCGAGTTTTTTTAGGGTTGCCCTGACCCTTGTGGTGGCGCTGCAAAATGTGAGGTGTAAAATTCGATTTTGGGAGTCTTTAAGCATCGGAAATCGGTGGTAGGGGCAAGAGGAGACTATTTTTTGGATTATTGCATCCAAAAAATATCAATAAATATCGATTAAAACCTCCATAAGCTCTCCGCAAAAAAAAGGCATACTTAAGATGTCGTCCCATTCGACTACCACCATGAGAGTACTAACTATAGTTTTCATATACAAAGGTAAAACGTTCTTATTGTTAACTTTCTAGTTTTACTTTCGCTTATCTTAGTTGGGAGTTTTTTCTTTCCAGTATTTGAATCTTAAGGATGTAAGATAAGGTACATTAAAAAAGAATTTACATTTTAAATCATTTTTATTAAAATTTTAATTTATTAATACTACTAAAAGCTACTAAGTAAGCTCTTAAGTTTAAGGGCCTGTTAACTCAATATCCTCTTTCATTAGCTCATAAAAAGGAAATTTCGATGACCTAATGAGGATATATTGAATTAAGAGCCTGGGTGAATAACAGCCTTATACTTAAACATAAACAAAGGTGTGTTATAGTCAAAGTATAGCAACTTGGTTGTCAATCCTGGATGTAAGGGATTTCGCAGTGTTGTAAATTGATTTTAGCGGAAATGAACGTTGAAATTAAAGCGAAAGCTCCGGCAGAAAGCCTCTGTAAAGGGTATACACTTATCATTTCACTTAACTCAAACGTGATCAGATGAAGCGATACTGTTTTTGACCGTTTTCTCTTTTAAACCGCCTCTCACATAATGGCGATGTTTTGATTACGATAATCATAATTTCTTTCGATATTGCGAACTACGCATGGCATGTATCATGTATTTCCTCTTCAAATTACTACTAGACTGTTAAATTTACATAGTAGTGTGGTAGGGTATAGTTAATCCCATTCTTTTTTGCTATTTAACACCGTTTAAAAGTATCTATTACTTGGTTATATTTTTATTTTAGTCATCCAGTTTCCTGAAATATAATGGAAGTATGTAACTGTAGATCAAATTGTTCTTTTGCCTACTACTAATGATTCCGTCCGTCCTGGTTTCTTATTTATGCAAATGTTTTATATACTATACATCAAAAATAGCAACATAAAGGCGCCAAACTGAATGTTCGTCGCCCCACCAGTACTTTCTCAAGGGCGTTAAGTTAATTTTTTAAGGCAAACATTATGTTTGGGTTCTAATGTTTTGCGTTGGGAGAGAATTAATGGTTATGAATTATATGTTCCGATTGAAAAGGACGTAAGTGGAGCCGGATTTTGGTTATCAACTAAATTCTAGGATTATTAATGGATTTGGTATTCTTAATGTCCTCTCCTGTTAACGAAAGCATACATTTTTATGAGCCCTACTCAGCAAACAAATATACTCTCCTTAAACACCACAATTTGGGAATCAATGAAAATGTAGCACTTTATTTATTTATCTAGCAACGATTCTATATTAATTTTACATTTCTTGGAACGAGTCAAAATATTACTTTAAAAAAAACTCCCGCCTATTAGACGCACATAATTTTTTTTGCATTTGCAGTTTTCATGGCTATGGCTGGTGCTAGGTTATGTTTTACATTTTTCTTCCTTGTTTTCAACAAATTCACATATTGCAAACGGAAAAAGATTATTTTATTATCGTAAGCAACAAAAATCAATATTTTGCATTCACAACAAAATGATGCACTACAAAAAAAAAATCAAGCAAAAAGAAATTGCACTCCATCGGGGCTTTTTTTAATTGATTCTTCCCCAAACTGCTCACTCACATTTTCACTGTTTTCTCATCTCTCGATCAAAAAAAAAACTAATTTACACTTCTTCCCGTAAATATGATTTTCAAGTTTATTCATTAAAATCATTAGAAAATTTTTGTTTTATGAATGTTGGGCGATAATAATTATTGAAAAAAAAGCATACAAAAAAAAGTTAATTTACCTCTGTCTGTACCCGTTGTAACCGTATGGCGGCGCGTAGCCATTCATATTATTACCATACATTGTGTTTGTTTTTTTTTTTTTGTTAAGATAAACGTTTCGAATGCAATTGATAACAAATTAAATTCAAAACAAATTAATTGCTGATTTGGTTTTTTACAATAAAATCCCGTCTCACGAGAAAAAAAGAAGATAATTCAGCAAAATAAAGAAAAAACAAAACGGAACACTAATCGGCAGCTACAACGGCGACGATGGCTGCCAAAATTGTTCCTCCTCGTTTGCCAAACTTCAACACAACGATGATGGCGTTCGGTTTGGTTCTGTTCGATTTGAGTTTGTCCCTTAATCCAGTGCATGGGTTATTTTTTGTTCTGTTTTTATTAATAAATTTGTTTAAAGTAAAAAAATAAAACAAATTCAGAAAAATGACTATTTAAAGCAGGGATGATATAAAAAATGGTTAAATTTATTATACAACTTTATTTAAAGTTGACGCCAAACAAAATAACAATTCAAATATCATATAAAATTCACTTTGGCAAATATAAATAGCAAATACACACGTGAAAAATGACAAGCAAAACGTAAGGAGGGAGGTGTGTATATAAGGGTATAAAATCGAAGGGAAAATTATTTTATTTTTATTGATGGGTATCCTTTTTTCTGTGAAGTCACAACACTTTGTTTTTCTTTCAAAATAATAATGTTTTATTTCTATTAAAACTAGGATTAATACTTTTGCAGCAAAAGAAAGCGCGTTTGTAAGTTTTCTTCTTTTCTCACTACAACGACTTTTTAGTAGTTTTTATTTAATTTTTTCTCTCACAGCCGACGAAATGAAACTGAAAGGATTTTGTCTGTATCACTTTTTTGTGATCTACTATTTTTTTCCGAATTGGTGGTTTGTGTGTCAGAAAACAGAAACCCAGAACAAAAAGGACGCGCATGGTGTAAGAAGGAAAAAAACAATAGGGAAATTGTGTCAAAAGGAAGTGTAAAAGAAGAGTGCAGCTATGGATAACATGAATGTTTGAGAAAGAGATAGATAAAAGTTTTGAATGAAAGTGCCTTAGTGTGTGTGTAGATTTTTTAGTCGAATTTAGGGAAATTTATAGTTTGAAGGGCTCTGGTCAGAGGTAATTTCTTAAGGGTAGGTGGAATGAATTTTGGTAAATTCTAAGGCTACCATAACATTCGGGCGAAAGAGCGATGTATAACTGGTAGAATTCCTTTCAACCAAAAAAAGGTCGATTTGTTCAGGGCCCTTATTATGAAATACGAAACGAACGGCAGAAAAAACGAAACCCAGAAAAACGAAACTCATGGCGTAGAGCGATTATGAGAAACGAAAATGGCCTCGTTCACAAAGTTATCCTAAAGCTATCCAGATTGGTTTGTGTTGTTGTAAGCCTTGAGAAAAAACAGCTGATTATAAACAGCGGCTGTTTTTTCTCAAGAGATTACAACAACACAAACCAATCTGGATTGCTTTAGGATAACTTTGTGAACGAGGCCAATGGAATCAAGAAAATGTTGCCAGCCAAAAATGAAAAATGGTATTTTTTTTAAACGCAACTAACTTCACACCTATTTACAAATGTCAATTTTTAGCAACATTTGGATTACTTTCCATGAAAGCTACCATCAAGTCTATTTGTTAAGCATTCGTTGTAGGCCTAAATATTAGAAATATATTATTTTTATGTTTTTCACCATTATATTTATTATTTAACTTACATTTTTTCTCCCTCACCAAAATGAAAACCAAACCAAAAAAAAACAAACCAAAACACAATAATGTTTGACACTTGACAGTAACCCGCCAAAACAAAAGCTGAACGAGTGCTTGAAGGCACTCGTAAATAAAAATACGAGTATCGTTTTTTTACGATTCTCGTTTTTCGTAATCGCAATTTTACTTCTGCAATCGTTTTTCGTAATCGCAATTTCACAAATACTCCGTATTAAAAACGATTATCGTTTTTCATAATAGCCCCCCAGAAAAATTTCGAATTTGTTCCTCTATAACTAACTATTTGTTTAAATTTGTTTAAATTTATTTAAAACCGCAATTTTTCTTAAATGAAAAATAAACAACAATGTACAATAAAAGCAAATCATCATTTTCATATCATTTTCTTATTTTTAAAGGTGTACTATAATTTATCTTTCTTAGTTACCTTTAGAATTATTTTCCTTATTTTTTTGTCTTTTCTTACCTTTTATTTAACTTTTGGTTGTACAATGTATATTGTTGTTTATTTTTTATCTAAGAAAAATTGCGGTTTTATTGTTTTAAGGCCCTAACAAGTAGAACCCATCGGCTGCAAAAAATATTGACAGGCCAGTTTTTAGACGTTATTAATGAAAAAAACATTAATCCAGGGTTAATCTACTACTGTTTCATTTTATTGCGTTCTCATAAGACTTCAAATAAAAAAAATAGTAAAGAAGTTTAATGCTTCATAAATTAATTAAGTTAAAAGTCCAGTCTCGTTATAATAAAAAAAAAGGTTTTTCTTAGATAAAGGTGGTTTTGTTTATTTTTAATTTCTTGAAAACAACATACAATTTTTTCACCCGGTTTTCTGGATTTCACTTAAAATGAATAACTGCATTGAATTTTCAATACTAAACGGGGGGAATAGACCCCCCCTCCCATACGATTTTTTTCTTGTTTCAACCCAACCTACACGCCCTAGCATTTTGGCGCACCGCTCATGAATCACCCTGTATATTACTTTTTCAAGCTCTAGGTACATAAAAAAGATACCTTTCCAACAACTTTTAAAGTTTCTTATCTTGCAGCTTGGATACAGCACAGTGTTTAAAATCTCTTGAATTCTTCAAAATAAATAGCACATTTTATTACATGTTTGGTTATCCCATCGTCAATCCACCAGTAGATATACTGACACAGAAACTAATGAAGCAATCAAAATGTAATGTTAATTCTTCAAAGTTTTGCTTATTCTTCCGTTAATGATATCCAGCTTGATTTGCAAGGTAAAATATGTAATATCTTGCAAACTAGCATCAAATCCTGTACTGTTTTATAATTCTTTGCAGCAAGACCATTGTTTACTTCCATCCATACATTTCTCAGCTGAGCGATATGTGTACATAAATAAATCATCGCCTGTCTTCCATTTAAATCTGGGGAGATCTGTGAAAATGTCTAAAAGTTGATCCTTCGCAGTTGTTTCATGCATCAGTGATTAAACAAGTTATCATGGGTTTTGAATAAGTGTTTGTCTATTTTGAACAAGTCGATATCGAAATTCTTTTTTCGTCTCTAGTTCTTTTCTTCCAGTTCAATTTTTTTTCGTCTTCAAAATTTATTTCTATAATTTTCAAATTTATTTTGCACTACCTTCTCTTTAAGCAAAACACTTGAATTTATTATGTCTTTTTATAGAAAGACAAAGGTCTTATTTATATAACTGACAGTAACAAAGTTTTAATTAGCTCAAACAGAAAATTTTCCCTAAGACAGAATATTATAATCTTTATAAATTATTTTTAAAAAACAAAATAGCAAGTACAAATTTATCTTAGTTTATCATAACATATTCAATGTTCTTAATTTCAATAAGAATGAAGTTTTCTTTTGAGAATTTGTACAAACCTTTAAGGCGTAGGTAATTTTTCAAAAATTATATGTACTCTTAAAAATTTTATCCGACGATTTTCAATTTCTGTTCTTTTGACCAGAAAAATTGTACTGCATTATTGTTCGATAGTTAGAAAAAAAAACTTTCTCTAATTATTTTTTTTTCAAATAATTAAAAAATATTTTTCTCCATTAATTGGAAATCCCATAATGTTTTGATTATTCATTTTTGAAAATTATCACAAAATTGGTTTTTATCTTTTAAGCATAACCTAAAATTTTTATTACAAACTTAACAAATGAATAGAAATTAAAAAATCCTCGCTCATTTCATTGTGAAAGGGAAGTTTATGATAGAGTTAGGAGTCTCTTAAACTTATGAGCGTTTGGTGAATACCGTCCTCAACCTTTTATTTATCAACAATAACAACAGCAAAAATGATACTTTAGTACATTCTTGGTCTTAACCCCAAGTTTACACCAGTCTTCGACCTTAATACTATTTTAATAGATGGATTTACATCTTCACCTAATGGCAACAATTCAAAATGTCTCAATATCTTCGTCAATACACATTTGATTTCGAGCAACGCAAACTTTTGTCCAATACAATTTCTTGGTCCAGCACTAAATGGAATATAACTGAAAGTATTCGATTTTGGGTTCTCGTACAGGTGTCGTTCCGGCTTAAATACCGTGGGATCCTCATAAATGTCCGGATCTCTTAAAATCTCCCAAAGAAGTATAATAACATTTGTACCAGCCGGAATGGTACAGTCATCTATGAAAATATATATTTTATTTATAAAACAGATGCTAAATAAATCCTTATACTTACACAATTCAAAATCTTCCTTGATATATCTTCCGATTGCAGGAATAGGAGGAAACAACCTTAATGACTCTTTTATAACACAGCTCATGTATTTCATGTCATGAATATCTCGATATACTATCGGCTTAACCAAATCGTCTCCATATATTTCTTTGATTTCTTCAAATAGTCTTTTTTGAACTTCCGGGTGACAAGCAATTGCTCTTAATGTAAAAGAAATAGTCGAAGTTGTCGTGTCATGTCCTTCGAACATAAAAGTATCTACTTCTTCACGAATATCATCATCGCTTAAAGGCTCTCCGTTTGGAGTGGTTGATTGAAGAAGTACATCTAGTAAAGCCATTCTCTTCTTTATTCCCACATTATGATCATCTTCATCAATTCTGTGGTTTTCAGATTTCGTTACATCCAAAGTCTTGCGGCGAGCTTCGATTATACGATTTGTAAAAAGCTGCATATACAAAATTCCTTCTAACTGTTTGTTGAAAAGTTTTGGTTTGAAAAACTTGAAAAATTTTTTAAGCATAATATGAGGCTTCATAAATCTCATTGCTAAGATGTCAGTGACTCTAAAGAGTTACAAAAACGTGCATATCACATAAACAAAAATTAGCGTGTTCTTAGTTTTTACTTACTCATTAACTGCTTTAACGTATCGTGAATTTAGGTCTTTTTGAGCTTGAATTTGTGTCCCCATTGCAGTTTCTGCAATTATATCCAAAGCCATCAAACAAATGAGTGGGTAAACATTGATAACAGTAGCTCCATCAGCTTTAGGCTTTAATTTTTCTACCAAAGTCGTACTCTGTTGATCAAAAACTTCCACAAATTGTTCCAGAATTTTAAAATGAAACGTTGGAGTTATGATTTTCCGTTTATTTTGCCATTTAGTTCCATCACTAAGAAGCAATCCCTGACCTAACCACTCCCTCAGCATTAAATATAATTGGTGTTTGCTAATATGCTTTTGGCTACTGAGAATTGCCTCAACATGTTTTGGATCGGAAGTGTTAAGGATCAATATGTGAAAAATCCAGGATTTATAAGACTTGCCATATTTTTCACGAAAAATTTTAAATTTTGAAGCAAGGTCTTTAAATAAGATAAGAAACTTAGTCAATTAGTTGTATGTTTTTTTTTTTAACTTCATTTTATACTTACTTTCCGAATTAAATGACGCTAATTCATAAATTGCACCGAAAATTGGTAAGTTTCTCACGGTTGGTATGTTTTTCATCATCTCATTCCTGGGTTTCTTTGCCCAGTAATCAACTAGGCAAAGAAATGTTATGAGCAACAATAATCCAACTAACATGCTTCACTTGCATTGGACCGACGGAAACTGAAAATTGAAATAATATTTTTTCAAATTATTTTTACAAGTCGTGATTTCATTATGATACATTTGATTACAATTCGAACATTTCTTATAATACAAGTATTATATTTTGTAAACTGGTGGATGACTAATATCCCTCTACCAAGTTATGAAGTAAACAAAACCGTGCTCTAAAAAAATTGAATGAAGTCGAGATTAATGACGCAGCAGTTCGTAGAGCTTTTAGTGGCTTCATAAATCATTGCCCTTTGAGCTTGTTATTGTTAGTTGGCACGAATAAACGGGAAATAATTAAAGTTAGAAAACCGGGCTTGTTACTAATTTATATAATTTTATAGATATGTACTATACATATTTACATTACATACGATTAAGTATGAATAGCAATTTAACTCGCATTTCATTTTTACTGGCAACTAAAGAAACTATAGGTCAAGTCTTGCATTCGTAAAAAAATCCCAACTCGAGACTTTGATCAAACTTGATATTACTATACGGGAGTGGGTCAGAAAATTCTGGTTTTCAAAATTCTGTTTGGTCAAAATTCTGTTTTTTTCTTTAAATTTTGTCTGGTCAAAATTATGTTTTTTAAAATTCTGGCTGTACAAAATTCTGTGTGGTCAAAATTCTGTTTTTCAAAGAAACTATAATAAATTTAATATTAGTATAAACCAAAAACAAGAACTTGGAAATATTGTATCATGGTTGTTGCAAATATTTATTTAATGACCCAACGACGAAAACAGAAAAATCAGCATTAGGACCCGGGAAGCGGCCCACCCAAGGCACTTTTGAACAAAAAAAACTGTGGACATTGGCGCCTGCCTGGCGACTTAACATACCCTAAGCGGAGCGACGAAGTCGCGTGAGCGGGTGTGTCCCCGAAAAAGCGAGTTAAAATCTTGAGGACCCGCGAAGCGGGCCACCCAAAGTGCTTTTTTACATTATCAAAATGATAACTCTTTTGCAACAGATTTACAGAATTATAAAAAAACAGAATTCTGAAAAACAGATTTTTGACCAAGCAGAATTTTGTACAGCCAGAATTTTCAAAAACAGAATTTTGACATGCAGAATTTTGAAAGCAGAATTATGACCCAAGCTGAATTTCGACCTCAACCCTACATTTCTATATTTTTCACTGCTCAAAAAGGAGATACCTGAGGCATTCGTATTACATTCATTACACGCAGTAAGCTCTTCAAAAAATTATTGCATTGGTATACTTGGGCACCTAGTATTTTTTTCAAGCCGTACAAAGGACCTTTTTCAATAACCACTAAATCATGAATTAATTGATTTACAATTTTAGATTTAACATAAACTTTCAAATTAACGTATGAAATATTTCCAATAACGCATGTTTTCTATAGGATCACTCAAACATGCACAAGTAAAAGGAAAAAATGTCACTTTATAATTAAAATTAGGACAGACAGTTGTTTTTAAGAAACAATAAAAGATGTCGTTAGTTCCTATAGAAAACAAAAGTTATTTTAATATCTTGCACAATTGAAATGAGTCGGGACTAGAAGTCCATATATATGTATATAATTAGTCAACGAACGCAATCTTAAATTATAATAATTATACATACTTAAATCTGTCTTATAAATTTTTAATTGTTGTGTATGAAGAAATATATTTTAAAAATTATGTGACATTAATCAAGAGATTGAGAGGACTATTAGCTATTATAAAAAGACGTAAACTTTATTTCAGCAAGGTAATTAAATTTAATTAGTTATTTTAGTTAGAGTGTTTAAAAAAAGTAGAGAGGATTTGATAGGAGATGTTGATGGGCATTCATCTTGAAAACTTCTGCGTTATTATGATGGGTGGAATCGAGCTCGCGAAAGCATTCAACAGTCGAGTTGTACGTCTATAGAAACAACTTTTTTATTTAACGGCACTTCCGAAATTGGGGCAAGAGTATGATAACCGGGGCGCAAAAAATGATAGAACACGTCAATACAATCATTTTTTACTATGGGAGGGGGGTCTATCTCCCCCCGTTTAGGCGTTAGGGGCAGTTAAAAAAATATGTACGTTAAATAGAAAAAAATAAAATTAAGTTTTTCAAAAACTATGAATAGTTTTGACTTGATTTAAGAACAAGCTAATAGATAAAAGTGTTGGCTTTAAAAAAATGTATAAAACGTAGTTGTAAGTATTACCGTTATTTTTTAATTATTTTTTTTTTAATTTAATATACATATTTTTTTAAATTGCCCCTCCCACCCATACGGGGGGAGATAGACCCCCCTCCCATAGCAAAAAATGCTTGTGTTGCCATGTTCTACAAAAATCCGTTATCATTTCTCGGCGCCCCGGTTATCATACTCTCCCCGAAATTGGGCTCAAAGGAAAATTCATGAGCGTTCATAGAGTCACAGTGTAATTACACATTTGGAGGGTAGCGTCAAATTTAATCTATTTTTAGTCTTTTTATGTGCAGTGGAAGCATTTTATAAGATGAACTTAATCAAAACCAGAAATGTAATTAAAGCCGGAGGCGGCAATACAAAAAGCCCCACCCATCGAAATAAATAAAATTTTGCCTTTGTAGCGTTACTAAAATTTAAGTAATGCAGAAACCAAAAACATCAAAAACTGTGATCAAAAATAAAATTTGACCATAATTTTAATTAACTAATTAAGGCTGAACTAGGTTTTTTTTTTAATTTTTTGAAATTTATATGAATTTAAAAAAGATTTCTGTTTAACACCCCTGCATTGATTTATTAAAGAGGACCAGTTAGCTTATAGCTAGCAACCAGCTGATTTCATAAGTTAAAACTGTTCAGAACTTTTGCTTGAAAGCTTTTCTCTCTAAAAATAACAATGTTGTTGATATGACACGCTACAGCTGATTTAATTTCTGTTTAGCATTCTCGCACTGAGAACATTTAATTCCATTCATGAACTAACACCTTCCTTCGTCATTATCCGAAACAATGTGATTACACAATCTTCTTCAACAGTTAAAATGTCTGATCAAATTAGAACAACTAAATACAAAATTCAATTTAATCAATATATCAAACTTACACTGCTTTAAATTTAATCGATTAATCAAACAACCAGCAACACTATCGAAACAGAATAAAACTAAATTTTGTTTGTGAATTGGTACTGTTTGTTTGCGTTATTCTGACATTAAAACAGCATGCATTAAGATTGTTTATCATTAAAAGTCTCATTCATTTAGCATTATTTTTTTTTTATATTTATAGGCACAACAATAAGCAATACATATTATTTATTTTTATTGGATAGATTTCGCACTACAAATTTAATGCCACTTGTTTACCATCTAGAATCGCGGCAACTAAACTGTAAATATAGAATTGCCAGGCGATAACTTTTGTTGGACTTTTTTTTAATGAGATGATGATAAACTATTATCATGCATGCAGTAATAAATGATTAAGTTAAATATAGTTAATATGACTAGAATTTGCTTTGCATGTCAACCAATGCAGTCTATGAATGCATTTGTGGTTTGTGTTGAGGTTATGCAATAAAAATTATGGGGCAAATAAAAAGATTTGGTGATGAATATTGTAGAAAGAGCTACAATATTCTTCATCCAAGATTTTTTTTAATATAATTTAATTTTGAATTTATTGGAAATAGATTCCCAATAATTTATCGTTAGCCAAAGATGACAATTTTTGTTAAACCCTTAGAATGGTATGAATTTATGTGGTATGAATTTATTGAATTTGTCATTGTTTTTGATTTTTCTGTCTTTCTTTTAAATCTCCATCTAGTACCATCTGCGGGAAAAATTATAAATTACCATAATCAGTACTTCGGTTTGAGAGTATTCCGTACTGAAATGGCAATCAAGTAAGATTCTGAAGTGTGCAATTGTCCGATCATAAAGATTACGGCTGTCTACGGCTAAAAAAACGCTTTGTACAAAATTAAAGTAAAGCGCTTTTAAAAAAACGAAAAATGGCAAAAATTGCTTTTTTAAAAAACGAATGTTCATTTTTAATTTTTAGACTTTATTAAAAATTCAATTTCTTTTTTAAAGTGAGCATTTATGTAAATTCAGTTTACTAGTGACACTTTACATAAATTATAAAATCATTATTTTATAATTTGGTATTATAATTTCTAACTCTAAAAAGAAACTATTTCCCAAAAAATTCATGCAAGTTTGCAAGTTAAAATCAGCTTTTTTTACACAACAGTTTTTTGTAGTGCAATTATACACTTTCAAGTGACAAATTAGTGACGATAAAAAGTTTTCTAATAGAAAGTATACAATGCAAGGAAAAACCGGTCCATACATTATGCAAAAACAAAAAGGAACATTCTTAAGTAAATTCATATCACTACTAACACTAAAAAGAAATAGATTACACCAAAGATACAAAAGTGTAGTCTAGTAAATAAGAGATAAAGTACCTAACCTATTATATTTGATGTACTTTTAATTCTTGTTGTCTAGTGAGTACCTACTTAGGTATACTTACGTACCTCTTATAATACGATCATTTCTGCACTGATCGGAAAGTTGAAAAACAATTTCCTGTGTGTGAATATAATATATATTGTTGGCGTAAAAGAGACAAAATTTAAAATATTATGTTTCCTTTTAAGAAAATTATTTGGAAAAAATTAAAGTAAACCAAGTAGTGTGATATATTTCAAGCTGAAAACACATTATTAGTTTTTGTCCAACGAGCTGGTCATTTTTGTGGTAATTTTTATAAGTTATTGTGGTATAAAAATTTTAAGTTTATTTTTGTGTTTCATGAAACACACTTCATTTTAATTTCCTGTTTTTCACCGTGTTAATTATTGAAATTATTACTAATTTATTATAAAATTTCCTTTCGGAATTTATTCGTGTCCGGATTACATTTTTCAGGTAAAATTGGTTGTTTCATTAAATTTTTGTTCAAAGGTAATTTATTTCAAGGGTATTTATAATAGCAGACAAATTTTTAAGAAAACAAAATATAAATAAAGAAAAAAATATATCCCAAAGAAACAATATTTTTTCCGAGATATGACACGAAAGGATTTCCCAAAACAAAACATTCGCTGACTACTTCGAAACAGCAATGTTTCGCTTTGTTTTTGGAGAGCATAATTTTTCTGAAAGTTTTTACCTTTGATATAATACAATTCTTATACTATGCTTAGAGTGGGATGTAATTTTTTTTGTACATTTTCTCATTTACGCTATTTTATTGCTGAATCAAAATATAGTATGCCTAAGCTAAAATCTAATAAACCCTTGGTTTAAGTCCCATTTGCACTCCATTAGCCGACCTTGTAACCAAATTCATCATAGGTCTTACATCTTCCCCTAAAGCTAATAATTCATAATTCTGAAGAATCTTACTAATTGCACTCTTCATTTCTAAAATAGCAAATTTTTGCCCAATACAATTACGTGGACCTGCACTAAACGGAATATACGCATACGGGTTTGATTTTTGTGCATTAGTATTCTCTAGCAAATGTCTTTCAGGAATGAACTCATTTGGTTTGGGGAAATATTCGCCATCTCTTAGCATGACATAGATTCCAATTGTAAAATCAGTACCAGCAGGAATCTTCTTGCCATCTACAAAAAAAAAGGTTAACATAAACACAAAAAAGTTTAGTTGATTGATTATGATGGTGTACTAACTTATATCAGCATCTTCATGAAATCTACGTCCTATCAGAGGTACTGGTGGATATAACCGCAATCCTTCTTTAATGACGCATTCCAAGTACTTTAAGTTGTTTAAGTCATGCAATGTTATCGATTTGTTGTTAACATCCCCAATTACGTCAAGAATTTCTTCGAATGCCTTATTTTGTACATCTGGATGTCGTGACAAAAGAAACAGGGTAAATGATATGGCACAAGTGGTGGTATCGTGTCCTTCAAACATAAATGTGTCAACCTCTTCACGAATGTCTTCATTGGAAAGAGGTTTTCCATCAATTGTTGACTGCAGAAGTACATCCAAAAGAGCCATTTTTTTGGAGACACCTATGTCATCATTGATTTCAACTAGATATATAGATAAGAAAAATTTAATAGTTTAAGTCAGAACAGTCACAATTATTAAGAATTTAACTGCAAGGAAACAATTATAAAGTTATTCCAACGACCCCCACCTTTCAATTTTTCATCAGCGATTTTTTTTTCCAATGCATTTCTTCGTGTTTGAATAACGTTTTCTGTAAAATTATGCATTTTTTTAATGGTTTCAATTTGCTTTTTGTAAAGGCTTGGCCTTAATAGTCGAAATGTAATCTCTAAACGATACCATGCCTTGACAAGCCTCTCCGAAAAAAGTGCAGTTATGCTAATAACGATATGATAAAATAGTAATATTTGTTTTTTTTTTTTTTAATTAATCGAACTTACTCTGAAACTGCTCGTACATAACCAAAGTTTGGATTCTTTTGAGCAAATACTTTAGTTCCCATTGCAGTTTCTAGAAAAAAAGAGTGTAGGTACTCTAGCTTACATATTTTAAATAACATATATACCTACCAGCAATAATATCCAATGCCATTCGACAAATAAAAGGATAAATATCAAAAGCCGTCTTTCCATCTGCCTTATCCTTAATTGCCTCAACAAGTTCTTTGCCTTGTTCATCAAAAACATCAAGAAATTGTTCAAGAATTTTAAAGTGAAACGTTGGTGTTATAGCTTTCCGTCTTGAATGCCATTTTTGTCCAGTACTAATTAGTAAGCCGTAACCTAACCAACCAACTAGCATATCATAAAATGAATTTTTTGATATGTGCTTGGAACTATTGAGAATCACTTCGACGTCTTTAGGATCGGAACAGAAAACTGCTGGACGATTAAAAATCCATACTCGATATAAAGGACCATATTTTTGACGATTTGAAGCTATATGGTTGAATATATCTATAAAAAATATATATATTAGATTTAAATAATGAAGATTTGTTCGGTTTAGTATTAAATTTACCTTCTGGTGTTTGACCTACGTATGCTAAAATATTTCCAACTATTGGTAACGATCTTGGTCCTGGCATGTATGACAGAATATCATTGGCTCGTTTCTTGCTTAAGTAGTCATACACTAGTAGAATGGTGATTAAGAGTAACAAAAGTTCCAAAAACATTTTTAAAATATAAATGTTTTTACGAAAGAAATTCTTCACATTTAGCTCCTATAACGTTGTTAATAAGCACCTATAACACATTTCTTATTATATAAGAGGAACATCTGTGTAGTTTTCTTAAAATAATAGCTTTCACTTTGATTTTTAGTAAATGGAAGCTCTAAAAATGGTTGAAAATTGAAATTTCTTCAAATTATAGGGCTTCATAAATAACAAACTAACGGTATTGCTGATGAATGATGACATTGTTTTGCTATCTGACAAAGTGACAATATATGATAAATGGGCTCAACGATTATTGTAATCAATAGAATCTTATCAAACCAACTCAGCTACTCCGAAATAATACTGGGTGATATACAACAGAAGAAAAATAGTTCATTGGACCCAATCCCTTCGAGGTTTTAAAAAATGTCACTTCCGTGCCATAAGCCCAACCCTGCGAATTTCCTTCAATTCCCATCTAGAAAGAAAGTTGAAAGAATCCTAAAAAGCCCTAATCTGTGCCTGGAAAAATGTTATATAATGTTTCAATTGGCACCAAGTACTTACAAACTCTTCCAATTAGTTCAAAATCATCTGGTATAATTGAGGCTTTAATTTAAATTTATATTGAATAAAAAAAAACTACCTGATCACCATCTACCCAAAGTTGTAGTTCCATCTCTTTTAAGAAGCAAAATATTATTTTTGCGTAGTGAAGAAAACGAAGAGAGTTGTCTCTTTGTATATGAAAACTGTAATACTATCATGGTGGAAGTCGATTGGGGCGATATCTAAAGTGTCTGCGCAACCCTTACTCTTTTTTTTTTTGCGGAGAGCTTATGGAGGTTTTTAATGATATTTATTGATATTTTTTGGATGCAATTATCCAAAAAATGGTCTCCTCTTGCCCCTACCACCAATTTTCGACGCTTAAAGACTCCCTAAATCGAATTTTACACCTCTCATTTTGCAGCGCCACCACAAGGGTCCGCGCAACCCTAAAAAAAACTCGCCATGATAGTACTATAAAGTCTATAATTGAAGAGGTGAAGTGAAGAAGGGGTTAAGTGGCGTTTTTTTTTTCCTTTTTCCACTAATATCTTGAGCTTTTGTGTTGTGTAGTTATAGTTATTGTGTAGATGTGTTGTAGGCTACATTGGAGTTAATGCCATCTATAGTTTGAAAAAGTACTGCAAATTCTGAAAAGGTGTAAACTTCTGCGTAAACGCTGTGAAGTCGTAAGCTTCGTAAGTCTGCCAATTTTCGATAAATTTACGTTAAACTGCGTACTGCGACTTTAATGTCAACTTAACGCCTTTGCATAAAAACACTTCATATTTTTTCATAATTTTTTTTAGCCCTTTCAAAAAACTCTACTGTGAACTTTCATCTTATAAATACTTCAGTGCAGTGCGTAATGAAAGGCGTAGCTATGTATTATTACAACAACGTGATTAAAACTTAATTACATTCTTTTTTACAAACGCAAGACTAAAAACGTTAAATAATTATAAAACAATTAAAGTAATAAATAAGATGTACGCAGCTTTAAGAATAGGCTGTTATTAAATTATTAGTAAAAGCGATTGCAAATGAATCAGTAAATGGAAGATCTGTACAGGCGCCAAATTGAAAATAAAAACAAAATTGCATGTATGTAAATAATGTAAAACAACCATGCATCTGCATATGAAATCCCACCCAAAAGTGAGGATAGAAAAATTTCATTACATTAAGTTTGATTTTTACTGTTTTACTGACTTTAACCTGACTTCGAAAGCATAAGTTCAATTGCTTAAATATGTTATACATTTGAGATTATTTGCCACTTATGAAAGCTAAATTTCGTTAATCGTTAGCTTACAGCGTTTTCTCATTCAATTCTCTTCGGGTATAAACAAAACAATGCAAAAATTATGTACATATTTTACTTTTTTATCAATTCAAATGTGGCATTCCAATGTTTTATGGGCTTTTATTGTATTTAAAAAAATAACTTCAAAGACTGAACCAGGCTATCTGACACAAACACAATTTGTTACATATTTGACTTTTGCAAAGCATTTAACCAAAAAAATTATTAAGTGGTGTTCATGAAAACTTTTGCGTACGAAGTTGCATGAATACTTTTACTATATTTTTTTAAATTTATTTCTATAACAGGAATCAGTTATTATTTTGGGGCTTTAAGTTTCTCAGCCCTTGCCTTTCCATAGAGCTACATTTTCCTGCGCGTAAACTGTCACATTAGCGCTTATGTTCGAATTAAATAAGTATTTAAATTTCGTATCAGCAAATGGATCTTAGTCTCCACTAAGAAACCCGAAGCACTATAAATGCACTGTAGCGAATTTAAAGCAAACCTCTTCACTAACTTTAGGGTTTCACTTGATAAGCACCAGGGTCACAGGTAAACAGATCGACAAAGCCGACAACCGACGATAAGACGAAAACAACTTTTTAAGACTTCTTATAATCGTTATTAAATTTTGAAATTTTTAACTTAGATGAATTCAATACGAGATCTTTACAGCAGTTGAAAATATAAATTCAAATGGTTTCAATTTGTTCTTAAATATTCGAGTTGGACTTTTTCACAATAAACATGTACATATGTACCTGAGAGACCAACTTAAAATATTATATTAATTAAGTTCAAAACAACGATATTAGGCCCAAACACAGAGGTCACTTGAATGTCTTTGTTTTAATCAAACTAAGATTAATATAATCTCTAGGTAACTTGATATGTAGGTGATACAAAATGCTTTTCTCTCGCGAGACGAGATAACTACGACTTACTTAGTTCCGATTTGCACTGAGCGACTAAATTATGAAATCTTTTATAAAAGTGGAAGTCTTTCAAATTGAACTCAGTTTAGCTAGTAAGTAGACAGAACTCTATCTTCCAATGTTCAGAACCGGTCGTCTGCCATTGACGTATTTAGAAATTTTACATAGGGGGCAGCCAACCAGAAGTTAAAGAAAAAAGCGGTATTCCTATTAGCGAATAATAAATCGTTTTTTTCTAGAATTTATAAAATAAAAAAAAAATATTTAAAAGATACAACGTCCATGGTGCAATCATGTAATCTATGCGGACAGATGCTGAGTCCACTGTTACGAATTTCACAAGATAGCATGTATTCACATTGTTCTTAATACGACGCCAACGTCATATGAACCTAACATATTTTCGGTGATTAACTCCTTAATTACTTTGTTCAATTTGACTTAAATTTTCTTTTCAATTCATTTAAGTTTATGTCCATTGAAAATTGCATCAAAATAACTACGCATGTGAGAAATGACAGTAAATAAAATTTAAAATTAATAAAATAAAACTATAAAAATACAAAGTCTGTTTTATAAGGAAAGTTAGGTTAAGTTTATTGCACTTACAAAATACATTAATCAAAATCAAAACTGCAACTTACAGAATACATAAAGCAAAAAAAAAAGTAATGAAAATATTGCTTTTTTCTCTGAATATTTGATAGCAATTAAATACTTACTGCAATAAACAAAATAAATATCCGTTAACTTTTGAAAAAGTTCTACAACCTAAAACTTGGTTATACGAACTAGGTTACTAGGTCAACTTTTTAATTTATTTTAGAACTTTGTCTCAAGAAATTAGCGCAAGTAAAATAAATAATAGGTAAGGATTACAATTATTTATACTTGTTGTTGATTGCTTATTAATTTTTTTGTTGAAAGCTCAATTAACCAATTCAAAAACAAAAAAAAAAATAAATATATTAATTATAAATCGTTACTCACAGCACTGATGGATGATGCACTCAATGATTGTAGCCTGTTCAAATTTCACTTGGTTGTGCCAACAAACATTTTTTTTCATTTTTTTCATGGAATTTTTTTTTGATACATTTTTTAAACGAATCTTTTGTTGACACTTTTTTTGAGGCAGAAAATTTTTTTCGACAAAACTTTTTCACAATTTATGTTTTGACAACCAATTTTTTTTATTTTTTCCAGAATTTTTTGCTACAATTCTTTTGAGAACGAAGACAAAGAAATTGTTTTGACAAATTTTGTATCTCGGTTTTTAAACAGATTTCCACAACTTTTTTGTTGGCGATTTGTTTACCCAATTTTTTTCTCGGCATTTTTTTTTTTTTTGTTTGTATACTTTTCTCAGAAAAATGAACAATATATCACAATCTCATCTTTTTTTTTTCAAATCAATTTTTTTTGGGTTTTCCTAGGACAGGTTTGAGATTTCTAGGGGTGCCATTGCGTCTTTTAACCCCTTTAAATATTTCAATGTCGATTGCATGGGTTATCTTAATTATAGGAGTATTATAACAAAGAATATAAACATTGCAAAACTTATGCACCAAAATTATCTCTTCTTTGATAGCCAATATCTATTTGATAAGTGAGGTCTGGTGTGAATGACGTGGTTATTCAAATATATGTAAGTATTTACTATTATATCATGACATGCAAAAGTTACCTGAATATAATAACTAAAATGCAAGTCTATGTCGCACGAACTTGCTGTGTCGGTATGATTGACCGCAATCCAAAATACTTGATATTGAATTATTACGTTATTTTATATAGTTGTGGAAGTTTTTGAAAAAATTATTTTCATTCATTTTATAGACAATAATATTGTCCACAAGAAATGTTATGAAACTTTTTAAAGGTACGAGGGATCCTTATAATTTTTATTTAAACAAAAAAAAAAAAATAACTAAAAAAAATAAGTTTAGCAAGATTTAAATATTCAATCCCACATCATTATGCGACTTATAAATACATAAAGATAAACAATTATAGATCTCAAGATCTGCACTACCATGTTGTTAACTAACAATCACTTCAAAATTAGTTATGTATATACATTTGAGCTACAAAAATGAAGCAAGAATGGTAGATGTATTACATTAGCACTGATAATGGCTCCAAAAAGTCGTGTGTCTTTGAAAATAATGCAAAAATTCATCTAACATCGTTGTTACTAGAAGTTAGCTTTGAGTTCAGTTTTTTCGAGACAAGTAAGATTTTTTTTGTTGTATCATAGTAGAATAGCAAACGATTATTGTTTTTAAAAGTACGTATACGCATTAGTGAACTGATAGAATTCAAAAATTTTCGCGTAATAATGCACGGCAAAGTAAAATAAAATAAAAAATCGAAAAATGAAATAAGACTGGGAAGCTTAATTTCACTTTTCGATCAGATCGGGGCCTTATTTCCTTTTCAAAATTAAATAACCGTGCGTCATAAATCAATACTCTAGTTTTTTATTTGTTTCACAACACCCACTTATTATTTATTTATACTGGCAACAGCCCGTGTCCAAAAATTTTGAAAGATAGAACCGCGAATTTGAAAAGAAAAATGCCGAATACCAAAACTGGGAATAACAAAATCCTAACAAACAGAAACATAAATTATGACACATTAATTCTGAAATTAGATTCTCGGAAATAAATTTACAGATTATCCCCCCGCAAAAAAATTCGTAAAATGTTACACAACTCCTATACATTTTAAAACATTCAATTTTGATATATCCATACACAATCCTTCATTTTATTAATTTTCCAGACAAATATATATCAGAATACACCAAAAATTGATCTATGACGTGACATTACTCCGTCATTTAGATTTTTTGTTTTAACTGAAAATCATTGATATGATCGACGCATTGATTGTTAAAATTTCGTACGTGACATAATTTCGAAACAACATTATAAAGAAATAGTAACATCTTCCTCAACTTGGGAGATCCCTCTCGTTTTTCTAAATAAATCTGTACAAAACTAATGAACAACGTACATATGTACGTTTTAAATACTCACACTCTAAGTATATACTCGTAATAGCACATTGGAGGTGTCGTCTGTCGTATGTTTGTAAACAAAAAATCAATCACGATTATCTGTATAAATTTAACTATCCCATTATCACCCCTGATCATGAACAAATAATACCATAAGCCATTCTGAGAATTTATTCTTATTGCAATTTTAATGGTCTGAAACGAAAAGCTCTTTTTAAGTAGCGTGGTTAGCTCAGCTCAGATCATCAAGCCTAATCCGCAATCAGAGCTCAGTTATCAGTTGAAAGGGCAGGTAACAAGGCTGGTTTTATAAAACAAAAAACTTACCTATAGTTTAAGAGTGATTCTTGAGAATATTAAAGTTTAATTTGCGTAACAAGTTTCTTTTTATTAAAGTGTACACGATTTTACTAAAAATCGTTTAAAAAAGATCTTGTGTATGTATGTACACATTTAAAAATGTGAAGTTTTCATATTAAAAAAAAAAAATTACTCGGTCGGTGTATGAAACTGCCAAAAATTAAACGCATTTTTTGGCGACAAGGAGGAAAAAAAAATATCTCTGAAGATTAAAAAATAAACAATTAAATTGCTTATTAATGTATCTTATTAAATACATTTAGTTTTGGAAAATCAAAGGCTAATGAATAAAATTTAACTAGAAACATTTCCTTTTTTTTTGGAATTTTGGCATCGCTCTTCTACTTCTTGTGAGCTCGAATTTGAACTATTCTTAATGATTTAAAAAATCCGATTTTTCTTGTTAGCTCGAACTATCGATTCCCAATCCCAATACCAAAAATTTTTTAGTTTTCCATAAATTGAAACATTTGCATGGGAATTTTAAATTTTAACCGTGATAGACCCAATCTAAATAAATTTTTCGGTCATACCGTTAAAATCAAGAGACAACAAAGTTCCAAGCAATATTTTAATAGGTAGACAAGATCCACAAGAGACTTGGAAGCTATGCTAATCTTTCTTCAAAATTTTAATGAATTTTTGTGAGATTCTGAAAAAATGCAGTTCTCCCAACGAATCTACAAAATTCTTGAAAATAAAAACAAAACAAAAAAAAAACACAACGCTTCGTGGGTCTACTCGGTATATCATTCCGAAAGTGAAATGAAATAATTCTAGATTTGGAAAAAAAAAAAATCGCAAGTGGGAAAGAATGTAAAAATATCCTTTCGCTTCAAAAGTTTTAAAGAGTACCGATGTAAGGCAGAAGGAAAAGTACTTTCGAATACGATTGAATTTAAGAATTTGTCTGGGCAGTTTATTAAATTAAATCAAACAATAATAATATCAACACAAAACTAAAGCAAACAAATATGAACCAATCTTAACGGCAACTAATAGGGAGCTAGTGGATTTTTTTTGAACAATTTGTATTGCTAACAGTACTGAGTCCAACAAAAAACACTAACAAAAGTAATCTGCATTATGTTTGGCATTTTGTTCTCTTTCCTTGCCATTAAAAAATATGTACAACTATTATGGCCATATTGTTTTAAAGTTTTTTACTACAGCGATTTCCGTTGTCACATTCATCATATCGTAAATATTTAGAAATGGCTGTTATACTATGATATTTAAAAAAAAAAGCATGAATGTGTCACACTTAACTTTTATTATTTTTTTATATATGCGCTGAACGTATAAAGATGGATTTCTTCCTAAGAATTAATACACATTTTAATAATTCTATTTGACTCCCACCTAATTCAAATATTCGACCCATAGAATGCTTGCGTTTCGTACGTGAGGTATTCTTTTAGCATTATCTTTTGAATACACTAATGCCCGTAAATATGAATATACCTACTTTTATTAGTATGTTTTTTTTTGCAGATACATATTTCCATTTTTTGTTTATGTTTTTGTTTTGGTACATAAAAAACGTAATAGTCGGCACTCATTTGAAATCTCTAAACTCTATATTTAGGAGTGTTGTCAAAGTTTAATTTGTAAACAAAAAATTATCAAATACTGCACTCCCTCCTTACCTCCATCGTGAACAAAAATAAATCAGCAATTCAGAGAATACGAGAACGTTTATTGCAATTTTATTTAAATTCTTCAGACTTCTTAAACCTGGTTAACTAATACATTCAAAAAATATTTGTTTATTTCATTTTCAGATTCTAAAATGTTGTTGGCTATTATAATAGTAGTCTTTCTTGCGATATGCCTCCTCGATGTCCTATGGAAAATGAAACGTATAACAAGATTAAGAAATATTCCAAGTCCATTATCTTTGCCTCTAATCGGAAGTATTTGGATATATATTGGGAAAACACCTGATGGTATGAAAACATACATTATACCCTTCCCAGAAAACGATAAAAATTATTACCTCTTGTTATTAATTAGATCTTCTTAATATGGGTAAGGAGCTTCCTAAAAAATATGGCAACACATTCAGAGTATGGATCTTCAACATACTTGCTATTTACACATTGGACTTGAAAGATATTCAAGATGTCTTAAGTAGCAAAGCGGTTACGAAGAAGAATAGAATGTATTCAATGTTGCAAATGTGGCTAGGTGATGGTATGCTTGTAAGTTATGGTCCGAAATGGTGTTCACGAAGAAAGATTATAACACCGACATTTCACTTTAAAATTCTGGAACAATTTATTGAAGTATTTGATCGTCAAAGTAATATATTGGTGAAGAAATTAAAAACACATGCCGATGGGCACACACCATTTGATATTCATGATTATATTGGATTAACAACGCTTGATGTTATATCTGAAACAGCAATGGGAACCACAATCAATGCACAAACCGATGAGAATTGTGTATATGTTAAATTATTGTCCAAGTGAGTAGGTTAAGTTTACAATTGAAGACCTGAGAAAGTAATTTCAGATTCATCCATATATTTTAGAGTGACAGATATCTTTGTGAAACGTTTTGTTAATGTTCTTTATAGAAGCGATCTACTCTTTTCAATATTAGCTCCACAGCTTAAAAGAGAAAATGATAAAGTAGTGAAGGAGTTACATGCGTTTACTGATGCTATCATAGAAAAACGCAAGCAAGAACTTTGCAAGCAACCAGACCCAAAAGAAAATGGTGTGAAAATCGATTTTTTAAATTTTAAATTCTTTTAAACAAATATATTTTTAGTGCGAATGGCACTTCTTGATGTTCTCCTTCAATCAACTGTCGATGGCAAACCGCTTTCGAATACCGATATCCGCGAAGAAGTTGATACATTCATGTTTGCAGGTCATGACACAACGAAATCAGCAATCGGATTTTGCTTGTATTGTATTTCAAGAAATTCTGAGGTACAGGAAAAATTATTTGAAGAAATCTGTTATGTCATAGGAGCAGATGCCGATAAAGAAGTAACATACAGAGAGTTGATGGATCTCAAATATACTGAGAAAGTTATCAAAGAAGGTTTGCGTGTCTATCCAACTGTTCCATTTATCGGAAGACAAACTCTCGAAGACTGCATTATAAGTAGGTTTTATAATTCAATTAAATAAAAATATGATATTTAGCAATTTCCAATTAATTTTTCCAACAGATGAAAAACATATTCCCAAGGACACTACAATATTAATACCATTGATCAGTCTCATGCACGATCCACAGGTTTTCCCGGAGCCAGAGATTTTTCGACCTGAGCGTGACACAGCTTAACATCCCTATGCATTTATACCGTTTAGTGCCGGACAGCGAAACTGTATTGGCCAGCGATATGCTATGCTCGAGATTAAGGCAATCATAACAAAAATCTTGAGACATTATGAGTTGTTGCCGTTAGGAGCACCAGTGGAACCAACTTTGAGCGTTGTACTGAATTCAAAAAACGGCTGGCAAATGGGATTTCGATCAAGAAAATAATTTAAAAAATATATATATACCGCAACAATCCTTTATAGCTTTAATAAATTTTAATCAAAGAAAACATCCAAAACAGTTCTTCTTTTTAATCCCAACGATAAACTTTACCAGGAGTTGGTAGTTTGCTGGCCTTGCTTCCAGACTCACCTCCAGAAAGTAAATTCTGCTTGACGAGATCAATTGGTGGGGCGACTTCACGACGGGGATCACGATTGCAATAGTAATTGGCTGACAGGAGATGAGCTGGGCCACCGGGTACGTCTGGTGGAGGTTGAGTACGATCAGCAAGACCGTCTTCAAAGCGAACAGCTACTGTGTGTTCCCGCTGCAATGAGAAAATTCTATCTTACATAACAATAGGAAAATAGACAATCAATTGTCGACCTACACCGAGCAAGAAAGCACGAATTCTTTGCAAAAAAGGTGCTACATCCCTTCGTGCAGCACTTGCCATTTTTGTAATTGTCTAAAAAAATTGTCTTGTTATTAAAATTTAAAGTTTAAATTTTATCAAATAAAATTAAAAAGAAATTACTTGCTTTAACTTGCGACACCTGAAAAATAACAAAGTTTATAAATTTGAGGGATGACAGTTGAGTGTCAGTTTTGACAGACTAGTTCCCATCACGCCTGTTTGGTAACATGAAGTTTTTTCATCAAGTTGTTTTTTTTTTATATGGATTTTGACAGTGTGTGTTTGGCAACAGGAAATTTAAGAATTTGCACACGTTTTCAGGTGCGTTTTTTTAATGCCCAAATAGGACATTTTGGAAAAACTAAATATCATATGAAAATATCGCGATGATCTATCTCTATGGAGACATAGTGGATGCCCCAAATAAATATGAGGTCTAGGCTTTTTTTTTATTGTGCATTAAACACATGAATTGCTTAGAGTCTTAAAAAAACACGTTAGCTGTTTTTTTTTATAATCGATTTGTGTTGTGTCGATGAAATACACTTAAAATTGTATCGGCACAATTATATCGATAACAAGTCACATGAGAGTAGTGAGCTTTAATATGCAGTGAAACATATCTTGTCTCCTTACTTTGGTGTTTTTGGTTTTTTCTCTAGTTTTTTTTTTCAAACTTATTTAAGGCTTAACAATTTGCATTTTTAATGCAACAACTAATCCTGCTTGATGTTTGGCTGATTCCAGGCAATTCTCGGGGCTTAAATTAAGCGTGGAAAGAGAGTATATAAGCAATTTCACACCATGTTATCGATCTCAATAAATACTCCATTTCTTCGCATAAAGCGAGATATGATTTTATTCACCCAGAAAATACAGCTTCTAATGCCAAGCGCTTCTAAAACGCTCAGAGAAAACTTTCATGTTAAATTTGAACCACACTGTTCTAATTTGGTGGTCGATAACAATGTTTCCATACGAATTTCATCGATTTGAGATTTGTATTGTGTTGGTTTATATCACAACACATGAGAAGTGTGGTTCAGCTTTTATAGATGTAGTTTGGCGAAAAATATCATTGCCAATTTATTCACACTAGGTTACCTTTAAGACCTTGTCAAACAGAGCGCGATCCGGCGGCCCGGTCGATAATTTATATGGAAATTATCGACTTTTGCCCGCAAAGTTTAGTACTTCAAATAATATAACTGGTGCCAAAATCTAAAAAAATGAAACCTCCAAAATAATCAAATCTCTATCTATAGTATGATATTAATTTAACTTTTATCTAAAGTATACATACTAGCGATCTTGTATTTGTATTTCATAAATTATCTTGCTATACTATGGAGCTTTCTCAAAAAAACATGAGTAATGAATGGAATGCATTTTCTTATTATCCTCTAATGACATTCTTGGTTTCGCATTTTTTGCTTATTATAAAGTACTTTATCATAGAAGCAAGTTCTTGCGATGCAGTATGCATTTTATTTCTTCAAAATTTTAAGATGGAAAATAAAAATATAATAAATAAATAAAACCCTTCCCGTGTTATTTGATTCATATCTTAGATCAATAAACAAGCTTTTTTTTTCTTATTCAAATCCCTCTGTATTAGTTTAATGCAACATAATGTAAATAGAAAGCTGAAAAAGAAAAGCTTATTTTTTAGTTTTTTGATTGTTTTATTTATTTTTTTAAATGTTTTTTGACAGTTTTATATAATATAGTGTGACATAATAATAATTGTTTATGTTTTTTATATGTATTTAAAATACATTTCAATATAAAGTTTTATACTTAAACTTACCAAAAATCAAATTAAAAAACAAAAACATTGCAATAGATATTTTTAAACAAAATATTAATAAAAAATATTTAACAATTTTATTGTGATATTTGGGAACTTATTGGTTTCGGTTTTTTGTTGTTGTTGTTTCTTTTTTAATTTATATATCTTTGTATAAAATAACTTTAATTTTTTGCTTAATCATTACAAATGTGTCAACTCGATAGCTAAAAAACTACAGTATTCATACAAAATTTAAATCAAAAATTGTTTTTGTTTTCTTTTCATTATACATATAATGTAGTTTTTTTGTTAACCTAAAAATCATAATAATTTTATTTATGTAACAAAAAAAAAAAGATATTACATAATTATACTGGTCATAATTAACTCTGCTGTAATAATATAATGCTTATTTTTTATTGTGTGACCTTGTGTTTACAATTTGTTGCTTTAAAGAAAAATGTGTGTTAGAGTTAGGTGTAGAGAAAGAGAGTAATATGGGATGGTTATACATTTAGTTGGATAATATGTTGAATATAATCGTTAAATTTTAGAAACTAACCTACGAGGGGCGGGGGTGTTGTGGTGAGGGCAAGGTATTAATAAATTGTCTAACTCAGATTAACAGCACCAATCGTATAAAAAACAACACTACTCTGATATATTTCACTCTTTTTCTTTTGAACTGCATTATTAGCAGATTTTGTTCGAGCGCTGGTATTGCATGGAAGATTATATATGTACATACATATGTATGTATTGACTTACATATGAAATATTTTTGTTTCAAATTTCATGCAGGTTTTTAAACCATATTTAAAACTTAAATTGCTCGCGCCTTACTTCTGCTTATTTCTATTTTCTAACATAATTAATTAAAACTAAATAATAAATTGGCAAACATAATATTATGTATTGTTTTTTTTTCTTAAATAAAACATCAAAAGATCTAATCAACCAATGCTTTTACTAGCCGAAACTCCAAAATCTCACAAACATATTGGCTTAGCTCAATAATTCTTTCATTTATTTAAGACCGATAAGAACCAGTAAAACTATACCAGGGCATCTCCAAGTTAAAATTAAGATTTGAAAAATCAAATTTCAAAAGATGTTTAATTGATCTAGTACTTGAACTACTTGACAACTATGGGTTATATAAGTTTAAACACTTATTTATAAACACTGTCTTACTTAAGGCAGCCTTAAAAACTTTACCAGTAAACATTTTTAATTTTTGTTGTACGTAAAAGCTGTCTTATTTAAGACCAGTTTGTCCAAAGTGTTCAATTTCTTTTAGTACAATTATCAGAGGTTCTGTTTATGTGTCGCTTATCAACCGAAATTACCCGAACATCAACTCTAACTATAGAAAATTTAGTTGAAAATAACATTCGAGGATTACGAGCTGCAGTGATGAAAGATTACAGCTGATCAGGTTATGTGAACAAGCTGGGACCCTTGGCAAAATTCTCTCACTTTCAATTAAATTCAATCTGGAAAATTTTAAATTTGAAATTAACATTATCCAATTTTAAATGGTTAGATGAAATTGAATGGAAAGTTAAGTAATTGGCTAGGACAATGAAAACACCAACTTGGTCTAGTTTAACACGAGGTGCCACTTGTCACTTATCTACATTTTTATTTTGTTTTTATAGATAATACATTTATATAACGACTTTCAAACAGATAATAAGGTTAAACAGAAGATGAGAGCCAATATTTTGTGATACTGGCCGATTTGATTAGCTATATTATTTTACATATTAAAAGCCAAAGATGATAGATGACCTAAAGATATGATGTTAATTTAAGTGACATTGTTCAAATTATTTGTCAAAAACAATGAAAGTACAAATTGGAATTGTCTGTTTTTTTCTTGTGGCGAAACATTTTATGAGAATGTTAGCTCAGATTTACGGCTATCATTTATTGATCCGGTGCATTGAACATAGTCAAGGATTTTTATTAAAGTATACTTGTCATGTATCATGCCTTGAAATAATTTGTGTATTAGTATTTTGGAAATTTTTTTGATGAGAGATGTTACATATAAAAGGGGTTTCTACGTCAGTTTCTGTCTTTTCTACTTGTTTTTTTTTTAGTATAAAAATTACTACAAAATATATTCTACTACATGTTTTTAGTTCAGTTCGTAAGCAAAGCGCATATCAATTCGAATCTGAACCCTACACTATTTTCATCATATAAAGAAAGCTTTTTTTTAATTACTTAAAAATTTAACTCAGTAGAGCTCAGTATGTTGCCTTGTAGGTAATGGAATTCTGGTAAGACCCCGATCTCGTCTAGGTGAAACAATGAGAGATACATCTCGACTATGACTGTGAGTGCTATCGTTTGATGAAGCGGCCGAGCTGCGTTTAGATAGACCCTTTGTTGGTGGCGAACAGCTACTAGATCGCTCTAAATGCCCATTGCTATTTACCCAGGCTGTAGTGAAGTCATCGTAGATGGGTTTTTTGAGATTTGCTGGTCTCGGAGCTCCCAAGTTACTGGTTGAATATCTCGATAAGAGGGTTTTCATTTTTTCGAGAATTTGTGCGTCATTTTTAGCACTATTGGCTGCCTCTAGAAGCTGTTGAGCTAATGGTGATGATGCATTATTTTTTACGGGCGATGTTGTAAGTGACGCACCGCCTTTGACTCGACGGCCATTACTGTCATAGAGTATTTGAGATGAACGTGTTTTTGAGTTACGATTGAAGCTCGTAAATGTTTCAGCTGTCATTGTAGGTCGCTTTTTACCGGTCGGAGGTACTCTACCGCTCCAAGTATTGGTAACATCTTTTCCGGGAGTTTTTTGTGCCTCGTTAGCAAGCTCACTTGGTTTTCGAACCGATCTATATTCTGGCTTTTTTCTATTGAATACTGGTACTCCGGTTGCTTGAGATCTATTGTCAGGAGATTTACGTACATCAGCCATGATACGATGACAGCTACTATTGTCCAAACTGCGGCGCCTTTGCGGTACAGGCGAGCGGGGAATTTTACTTTTGGTAGAAGTATTGGTAGTTATCTTGCCTTCTTCTTCGCCATAGATTTTTGTAGAGAAACCAGTTTTTCGAAGCCCAGTGTTATTGGCAATGTCAACAGTTATTTCATCCTCGGTTATAAATACACCAGATTGTTCAAATTTATTGTTTACATCTTCTCCGTCCACTGAAGGAGTGATTGTAACAATAGAATCAAGCTGTTCGGATAGTGAGGAGTGAGGATCAATATTGTTGTCTGTTTCGGAAATTTCTGGAGTTTGAATAGATGATGTTTCGTCATTGGTTGGAGAGATTTGGGAGTCACTTGACGTCTGTTCTTGACGCGCTGGAAAAAAAGCATATTCATAATTTTAAAATATGCTACATATGTATGTAAAAATTATTGTAAGTAAAGATTAATTAAAATTTCTGAACCACGGTTAAAGAAACTGTACTGGTCCTAAATGTAAATGTATTTCTTACGACGCGACAACGCAAAGTGCAAAATTATTTTTTTCGTTGCAAAAATCATAAATTTGGAACGCATGAAGTTATTGCTAAAATTTTTTGTTTTCTTATTTTCTTAAAGGAAATTTTCAGGTCTATAAAAATAGTGATTTTTAAGAAAATTAGTGTACAGGGTGTTTCAGAATATTACACTAAAGCCAGATTTTCTTACAAGAAGAAATTTACAGAAGAGATAATTAAAGTAAAACTTAAAAAACAACCAAAAAATTTAGTCTTACTAATAAATAGAGTGATATATTTTTTCTAAATAGCGTACAAAAAAAAAGTAAAGGGACCATAATACGAAAAAAAAATAATTTCAAATATGCAAACAATACATATTATATATAGCGTTTGCAAAATGGGATATAAAATTTAGCGTATGTACATAATTTGGGTTAAAACAAGAAAAAAAAATCGAATCTTTTTTCAACTAAAGAAACTGGTGAATCAAACATTGCCAATGGAATTTAATTAAGAGTTACCGAACAGGAAAATCGATAAAGAAAAAATTTCTGATGGATTCTTACAAAGTTTTTAGAACACATTTTTTTTTTAAAGTTCGTTGGAACCGTGCTTGCCAGACACGAAAAAAAACTGCACATGCCTGATGCCTAAATATACCCTGCAAGCGGATCATAAATTTTGAACGCATGAAGTTATTGCTAAAATTTTTTGTTTTCTTATTTTCTTAAAGGAAATTTTCAGGTCTATAAAAATAGTGATTTTTAAGAAAATTAGTGTACAGGGTGTTTCAGAATATTACACTAAAGCCAGATTTTCTTACAAGAAGAAATTTACAGAAGAGATAATTAAAGTAAAACTTAAAAAACAACCAAAAAATTTAGTCTTACTAATAAATAGAGTGATATATTTTTTCTAAATAGCGTACAAAAAAAAAGTAAAGGGACCATAATACGAAAAAAAAATAATTTCAAATATGCAAACAATACATATTATATATAGCGTTTGCAAAATGGGATATAAAATTTAGCGTATGTACATAATTTGGGTTAAAACAAGAAAAAAAAATCGAATCTTTTTTCAACTAAAGAAACTGGTGAATCAAACATTGCCAATGGACTTTAATTAGGAGTTACCGAACAGGAAAATCGATAAAGAAAAAATTTCTAATGGATTCTTACAAAGTTTTTAGAACACATTTTTTTTTTAAAGTTCGTTGGAACCGTGCTTGCCAGACACGAAAAAAAACTGCACATGCCTGATGCCTAAATATACCCTGCAAGCGGAATTTCGGGAGCGGGGTAAATGGTAGTTTAAGTCCTTAAGTCACGCAGCGGCCTAGGTAAACCATTTTACCTACAAAAAAAGCACTTACGAAATATTCTAGAATTTAACGGTAAATTCTACAATTTTTGTTTGCGTTTATATAATAACATAATATAAACTAAAAATAGTCGCAACCGTTGGATATAGTATGAGCAATAAATACTGTCCATATTCAGTAATAATAAATCATTTAAATAAACAAATATTTTCATACATCATCAAATGTTGATATAATCTTACTATTATTTTCAGCATCATCGATTGACGTTTGACTGTGATTTGATTCCATTTTCTGTGCATTGGACTGAATCAAACCCAAACTACGATATCCTTCGTCACTAATCTCACTGCCATTATCACTGATATTTTCAAATTTGGTACTACTAGACGTTTCATTACTAAGCGTTCCACTGCTATTTGGTGGACTTATAACTTCAGTCTGTACCAAGTTTAAATTGTCAAATTGCACATGATTGACCGACGTATCCACTGTATTTGTTGGCAAAGATTTTGGTCCACTATACGATTCTAGAGATGTTTGTTTTTTCCTCTTGTCGTTAATAAATCTAGCGCTTGGTGACATCGAACGCCTGGCCAGATTAGGTGAAGCAATTTGTGATGGTGTGTGTAATTTTTCCTACAAAATATTAAAAAAAAAGAACAATTTCAGTAAAAATTCATATAGCACGATAAAGTAACCTACATTGCTACTCTCATTGCTGGAACTATGATTTATTTGCTTTGGAAATTTTCGCTGTGGTGTGGGACTGCGACTGCGTGTTTTGCCCGCGGCACTGGGTGACAAGTTACTGACACCATTAACAGATGGTGAGCTATTATTTGATGAACTGTTAAAGGTCGATGGAATTTTTCTGGTCGAAGGTGGTGATCTAAAAATAAAAGAATTTTAAGTTTAAATACAAATAATGTTGGAAACAAAAACTATTTAATATCATATTGAATTTCAGTTCGTGTCAAGTCATTGTGAATTAGCTGACTTTCCGGGGGCATGCGCTGAATTTATATGAAGTCGTCAATATAAAACAGCTAACAGCCAATATATTATACTCTTAATACATGTCACATGTAATATGTATCAAATAATAATAATGCTAATAAAGCCAATTGATCGTGGAAGGGTGTGAGTAATAATTTGAATTAATAACACATCGGTGGACAATTCGTATTTTACATCACATTAATGATTGAAGGACAATTTGATCTATTTTAATATCTAACTAATATGACTACCTTTTGTACATGGCTATTACTTTGATCTTAAGAAAATTGTGTCAAATGGAAAGTGAAAAGTATAATATGTACTCGTAAAAGAGAACCCAATCCTTGACTTTATGCTTGAGGATTAGGTGACGGACCGGAAAGCGAATCAGTAGTTTTTCGTTGCTGACGATTAAGCCATAATAAACGATAAGCGAAGATTCCATATCCTTGCAACGAACACTTGATGTATGGGTGGATTTTCTGGAAGGAAATTGATGCCGAACACTTATGCTAACCATTTTCTGATCCACAAAGGCCTATTCCGGACATTTATCTGAATGAAACATTTTTTAGAACTTTAGATTTTGACGTTCGAGAATTAACGGGACAGGGATTATTGGGTGTTTTTTTTTTTTTTTTTGAAAATAGAAGTTTCCTACGAGTTTGCGAAAATGTTCACACAGAAAAACTAGGTTTCAACTAGGTAGAAAAAAAAGTTACCGAACAGAGGCACTATGTGGTAAAAAGCTCTGTTATCTTATTTTAGCTGAGTTATTGAATATTAAAACATCTAAGAGTACTTTTACAGATCCGAAAAAAATAAAATGTTCTATTAAATTTTTTTTTTTTAAATTAAAGTTTGAAACATATACATATATTTTGGATTAAAATTGTTAAAATCATGCAGTTTTGGAATAGTTAACGAACACAGCATTCATCGAAATGTTGTAAGAACCACTGTTGTTATTTTCAATTTACTAGATTATTCCCCAAGCCTTGCGTGTAAAGGCTCTAACATCTTGTTTTTGTTAACCAAAAGAAACCAGTTAAAATAAACCTTCAATAATAATTTAGCAATGACGAAAGATTTTATTAGTTACACATTCAACGCTCTAAGCAATCATATAAGTTCACAAAAATAGATATCTGTCAAAATCTCATGCTGCGAATTTAAATTTTGATCTTTAGTTATATGTATGACAGAATAACCTTCACAGTCACTCATTTAGCTGTGAGCAGAAATCTCCTAGATAATAAAATATATATTTATACGGGTAATTACACTAAATTATGCAAATTTGACTAGCAAATATTAGGCTTACGATAGTCAGTCAAACTATGCTAGCCAAATAAATCAACACACCATAAAAGATGTTAATATTTTGTAACTACAAGAAAGTGGGTTAGTTTATAGAGATATGTTTATAGGTATGACATTTTAGAAAGATCCATCAACATTTAAAAAAAACGACAGGCATAATAAAAACGAGATAGGGTATTCTTTTTTGACAGATGACACACGTCCTCCGCAATAAAGGTGACAACACTTTTCCATTCTTTCGATCTTTGTCAAAACTTTTCGATTAATAAATTAATCTAAATAAATCGTTAAGTTGTAATTACAATAAAAATGCAAAATAGCGAACATATTTTATGGCGCAAGAAAATGACAAGAGCAATCGACTGGCGACAATGGTAGGTATAGGTATATTACTGATTTGAAAAGAAGAAAAACCGGCTCAAAGCAGGAACCTCCTTCACACATTGCACTCTGATTTATCAAACAAACTAAATAATTAGAAAAACTAAAGAAAATTAAACTCTATACGAAACCAAATGACATTTAACCAGTGCCTTCATGAAAACGTCTTAGAAAAAGATCTGTTAGAATATGTTTGGCAAGACTAGAAAGAGAAAGAGCACAAAGACATGTTTCATTAAAAATATGATTATTTTGTAGGTTAAAATGCAAACTTTTTGATTTATGGCCTTTGGGAGATTGATTGAACAAAAACAATGCCTATTAATAAAAAAAAATATTTTATCATAATTTATTTGCTGTGTACAACAGACTGATTAATTCTGATGGAGGGAGGTATAGTTATTTGTGACGCGTATGAAATAAAATATAATTATAATTAGCAATTCTAATTGACTTATAAAATGGGATATAACCATTGTGACAAGTAATCTTTACTAAATGTACATATTATTGTTGGCGTCGACTCGACACAATAAATGCTAATGAAGAACGTATAGTTCAGCTTAGAAAAAAAAGAGAAATAAAAATAAAAATGTCTGCTCGTATAAGATTCGTATACACGAATATCACTATAATTTATTTTAACCAGGAAAAAGTATACATTCAGGGAAAGGGTTTTAACTTTTTTGTTTGAGTATTATGTATTAAATGAACCCATGTGATGTACCTTTAAACCTTACAGCAGTTTAAGTGCGATGACTTTCTTAACAAGTAAAAATAAAATATTACACATACGCCATAGTGTACCAAGGGTAATTGTTTGTTTTAATAGGCATGCTTAATGTCTCATAGGGTCACGGATCTCCATTAATTAACAAGGGTAGAGAGAGACGCAGAAATCGTTAGGCCTAAGATAAATATTTCTGAACAGTCAGTTGAGATGGTGGAAAATTTTTTTTCGATATTTTGATGTCCTTATTGATGTCGGAAACGAACTGATATTTACAGTCAAATTAGGAAAGCAAAGGATGCTGTTCAAAGTATAGAAAAACAACTCTATAAATTCAAAAACCAAGCTATGTACGACTATTTCGTTTCAATATTAAATCCGTGTTTCTTTGTTGAAAGTAACATCCACTTTCACAAGAAAGCTGCTGTAAACGTTCGTAAATAGAGAGTTTGCGACATATTTTTTTGACCTAATCGATGAATGGAGAAACTTCGACCATAGAAATATTAGTGGCTATAAAATATAAAAAATTACAGTCGTACACTCCGATTCGGAGGATTGTTGCTAAAACAAAGACCTAATTCCGATTGAACTGGGAGTTGCAGACTGTTTTTTAGTTCATGACTATAATTTTGCACTAACCTATCACTTTCAAATTGATAGGGTAATTCCCGATAGTGATCTACTCAGTATTTATTGAGATTTTCTGACGTTAAACTGTTATTATTGAAAAATCAGATATTGTACGAGTAGTATAAACTCACCTCTCATATATCACTTTTGCCTTATTCAGCTCAATGCCATTTGTGCCAGGGCTTTTTCGCAGTACAACACGCGCTCCAGTCGCTGGATTATGTATTGTTTTGCACCGACAAGGGTCGTGTTTGTCCAAATAATGTGACAATGTATCCCAACCACCTCCAACACGAACCATAACATGTGAACGAAGAATCTGCAAAAAAGAAAACAAACAATAAATTATCATTATTTATCACATCTATAAACATAAATCAATGTCATTAGAGCATCTAAACAGATCAAACATTGCATAATTAATTTTAAACCTATCGCAATTTTCCCACTGGCGTCTAAATTTCGCACCACATTATTTTTATAACCATCATCAGCACCCAAAGTATTGGGTTTCTCATTAAGCTTGATGTAGTCATTGTGCGATACACCATGTAAAATTGTGGTTTTCCGACAGAGCAGAGTAGCAATTTTACAAGCTTAAGAAAAAAAAAAAAAAAAAACACACACACACACAAAACATATCATTGACATAACTACCCGCTGGAAATATTGACCACTTATCACTTGTTTAATTGACTGTAATTTTCCTGCGCTAATTGAGAGAGTTGCGCCGCGTAATATTAAGGCATTTGACTACGCATAATAGATTGCCGGCGATAAATTGAAATTTAATTAGAGTTTGCGCAGACATTTTTTCCTATAGAAGCTTTTTAGTGACCATAAATTCAAATGACACTAATGATGATGAAAGCCTACACCATTTTTTTTTTTGTAAAAGGTTAACACCTTTTTCCATTCTGACCCACGCAGTCACATTACGCAATTTGATGCACTTAAAAAAGGCCTGTAAGAATGTAAGCGCGTTGCGTTGATGCAAAGCTCAAGCTAAGCTACAACTTATGCAAACATTCCATTTCCATTTAATACGGTGCGCGGCGCATTGATTAAATTAAGGCATTTGAAATTGCTGAAGTGTAAACCGAACCCAAAGACACAGTAAGAACAGCTGTCACCAATTGTGTCGCAACCTAAAGGAATCAATAATAACAACTGTCAATTTAATTCAAACACATAATTAGCCGCCACATTGGATCGTTTGTGGAATCAAATTATGTCAACTTTAATTTGCTTCTCGAGTAAGTGTGTTTTCTTCGTTTCTCATCGGTTCTTCTCATCGCCATTATAGTCATCAGTAATGACATGTGAAATCAATACGCATTTCGATATTCGAAACCAATAACATGTATAAATATAGTACGTCAGTTTGACAGGTAGATTCAATTTTAAACTTAGCGGCGCCATACTGATCTCGTTTATCGGATAAGTGTTTTGACATCTTTTTGGTGATATCTTTACAGTTCATGCGGGACGACGATGAGCTGTGGGATAGAATGGAAGAAGACGAAGAGTGAAAGTTCAACAAGGATTGTATGTGGAACTCGGACAAATAGCCATCATACAATTAGCTTGCTTAACAAAATGATCACAGAGTATTGCTCTGCTGATGCCTAAAACGGAATAAGACTCTCCCTCTAATGGAATGTTAGAGTGTAGAGTGGTGGTGCGGTGGTGGTGGTAGCAGCAGCAGCAAAATGACACCGATCACCCAGTTTGGTTGCGCCCGCCCGCAGAGGGGAACATGGTTTGTAGTACATCCGTGGTGCAACATGAACCATGACAGCAAAGAGATTTGTCTAAACAACATGCGTGTGTACCTGAACGACGACGACATCGTTGGCTTTGAATTGAACGCTAAGCGATGACGACCAATTGCGTTGGATTATTTATGTGCGACTCGCCCCAAGCAGGCAGTTTTAGAGCCAAAGCGAACAACAACGACAACGCTTGCAACTATTGCATCTACGGCACCGGTTGGAATGAAAACTGAGTCTTAGTCCAATCGGTCGGTCCAAGTTGTTGATGCACTATTTGGCTATAAGGCGCTTGTATAAGTTAACAGTGGTTTCTTTTGGAGAATTAGTTTTGGAACGGGATAGACGGCTGATGGAGTACAAAGACATGAAACAATCTGTGCAACATTAAAAATCTCTAACAACTATAAGGTCTTCTATACTATAGATAACTGAACGGCGTGTGGCTTGTGGGTAACATTTGCTTTTTGATACTCTATGGGTGGCATACAGTTGTTGTTTGAGAAAGAACAACGTCAACGTCGACCGACGACGCGACGACAGCGCGGCGGCGGCGATGCACACGACCTAGTTAATCGAATTTACTTGTCAAATTCGCATAACAATTATGTTGCGAGGTAATTTTTTTTTAGTGATTTGAAGTGAAGAAAAGAATTTTTTTAACTATTGAATAATTGTGTTTTAGTTGTTCTTCTTTTTGCACTTTGGTGAAGAATGGCCTGATATAAATTTACTTGCGTTTCTTTACTTAGAGCTACATTGCAAGTTGAAGTTGTTATTTTTGAGACACTTGACGACATGTAATCAATAATAACAACTTTTTCTGGTTTTTTTCATTAAATAAATTCTTTCAAAAATTTCGGTCTTCTATTTTCCTGCAATAATACGCACACAGAAATGGTTGCCAGTTGTAAGTCCCTGGTTCTCCATGGACTGTTGCGCCACTAAATTTATTTGTTTATGACAAATTAAAAACAACAAAAATTCCCGGCTGTTAGAAATTCTTGTGTTGTTAGAAACTATAGTTGCACTAGCAATACTAATTTTTGTAATTGAAATTACCTTTTTAAATAAAAATTAAAATCCAATCAAAACCGTTAACCTTCTTAGTAAATTATGAAGTTCACAGTTAATAGACAAAGTCACCAAGCCTAAGACTCCGCACCGTTGCACATACTTTGCGCACTTTATAAGTCGTTAAGCTTCAACCAAAAAGCCATTTAATTTTCAACTGAATTCCATTGCCAACCGACAAACATATGTGATCAATTTGCTATCAATAAACCCGATTAAAGATTTAAATGTGATTTATCAAAAGCTAAGCTGATGGTAATATAGCGGGCGTATACAAGGCCGTATCCAAAAAGATAAATTGGGGGAAATACATTTTAAATTTATTGGCAGCCAACAATTTGGTTTTTATTGTATTGTTTAGAAGAGTGGAGCATAGTACACGTTAATCATCGTAACTGAAAGTATTTACAAAGAATTACAACCGACGCGATGTACTAAAGTTGTTCTGGACATTACTTTTAAATTCAATTATCTACATTCTGTGTTTACTTTTAAAACTCGCCTTTGTTTTTCGTTAAAATTATTTAACTTTTATGACATTGTCCCCTTAAATATTCTTTTAAGTTACGGGCCAGAGGACACATTGCCATTGGTTAATGCATTGACTTAAAGTCAATGCTGCAAAAGAATCAGTACAACAAGCAAGCAAGCATTTGAAGCTTGTCCTTGGCACCATATAGCCAAACTTATCGCAATATTAAATCTTTTTAATTTCAAAATTTTATCTATTCGATTCCATCGCTGGGACTTTTTGACTTGATCTGTTGTTTGAAAAAAAAAAAAACCATCAGAATAGAGAAAAAACGTTGAAGAAAAAGTTTATTAATTGCGCCCGACAATTGTCATTGCAATCAAAATTCAGGTCAAATTTTGTTCGATCGAATATAATATATGAACGCAGCACAACATGCGTCGGGGTTTACTTTTTTTTTCTTTGTCGTATATTGGATCTTGTGTGCGAAGTGGGATTCATATATATATGTATGTTAGATTTATGACAAAAGATTTATTTTCTTACATTAAGATAAATGTCAACAGTCGTATAGTGTCACTAATCGGATTGTTCTTTGAGTAGTATGTCGATGTCCTTGTAAAAGTAGTGATTTGTTTGGACGGTTTGGATATATAACGGGCAGTTGGCGGAGGCTTTTTTATTCCATTTTATGTTTTAGCACTATTGATATTGATAAAATACCACAGTATTCGTATTCGCACAAATCTTTTTAAAAACGTTCGCCTCCTCCATTTCTTTTTGTTTATACATATAACCATTAAAATACTGAGATTATTTTAGAGAAACGACACCGTTAAGATGCATAAAAATATTCCTTGGAGGGAATGTAGAATGTCTACATTGGATTTTATAGCTGGAATTTCATTGGATATTTTTTCTGAGAAATTCACAACAGTAGAATGCATTCCGGTTGGACTGAAAATTTCGGGCGAAATGAAATTCCTATTAAGAAAAAGTGTGATGCAGAAAAAGTCAAACAAGCACGCATGTATTGTTGACGACCATGATTGAGGGCCCTGTAAACTAAATTTAAATCTATTTTTATAATAATCCAAATATTTACTTACTCGAACAAATATCAGTACTTTGGTATCTCCGATACGGTATTTACCCTCAGATACGCGTACCATAGGAAATTGTGACGGACATGTACATTTTTCAACAAGATCTCGTACCTGAAATGAGAAATAAAAAAAAAGTTGTTAGAACAAATATTCGACAAGTGCAAACATTTGTATGAATAAAATAAAAAACCAAATATATTAACATACAACTCTAAAAACTTATTTTGCAAGGTTAAATAATTCTGCTTCAAAACTCATCACTGAAAAACTGGGCCTGAGAGAATGTGTTATATTTTGATTTCTCAGGAGAACAATTGCGAAAATATAAATATGAATTGTGTGGTGTGGTGTGTTAAATCATCAATCTTAAGAAGGTTCAAAGAACAGCTAGCGTTGGCACTACAGGGGCTATACGATCTTGCCCAACGGATGCCTTAACTGTTCTTCTGCACCTTTGACCTGTTGACCAACATATTAAAACCTAGTATTCCTCACAAGACTTTTTGTAGTAATTGGGGAGACTAACAAGAAAATAATACAGTGTTTTATTTCCTCTGCAGATGTCCTGCTTTGGCCAAAGTAAGAATACAGCCCGATGGGAAAAGCATTCATAGATTAACAGACTATTTAAAAAAATACGATAATATCAAAACTTTAATAAATTTTTAAAAGTGTATCCTTATCTCTGTCATTAATAAAATATCTTTACAATGTTTAACAAGCATGCAAAGCCTTTTAACCATGACACCAAGTAAATAAATATTAACCTCACGATTCCATAGAGTTCAAACGCAGATTTTATGCATCGATTATAGTCAAAGCGAATTAGTGCCAAATTAAAAAAAAAAATATTAAATTCCAATCGCGATATCCATCATTATATCTATGGGAGCCAACAAATTAATATCTAATTGATTTAACTTGTAGTATACACTTAAGTCTACACTTTCAATTTCTGAAAACAATCGATCATCGAAATAAAAATGCTATTGCAATCTGTTCAATTAAATGCCGCACACGATATTGCGGTGTTTTATAGTAAAAACCACCATGCCGCCAAACCATCATCATCATCCGAGAGCTTTATCTGCATTGTGCCTGACCACACCACACCACACCACCGCTCGGCTCTCATATACAAAACCTCACATATTGACCTAACAAATCTCTTCAACAAATTGCACTTCCTGAATTCGACCGACCGAATGAACATCTGACCAAACGGCAGCAGCAACACAGCACATTTACAGCAGCTAGCTAAAGTAAACAGCATCAATTATTTGCTGATCTATCATCATCGCAATAACCACACAACCGCCAACACCGACCGCTGCTCGCTGCTGTTGCCATCTTTACTGCCACACGATCATTTATACCGTGATGGTAGGTATGTACATAGGTAGGCATAGCACGCCGGATCTCTCCAGCTATACAGCTAGTGCCAGCGTGCATAGCGTTTTGACCTCTCTTCTGCTCAACGACTCTGAAGGCCATTAATCAACAGCAATCTCTCAACTCAACTTCCTTTTCTGTACACAAATGTATGGATCATGCGAATGACTCTTTGGCCCATTGTTTGCATTCTACAAATTATCCTATGATCGCGCAGAGCAATTACCCTCAACAGTGCCATCTATGATCAGCAGTTTCAGCAGCCAGAGACTTCAGAGGGAGGACTGGTTGACTGGCTGTGTACTCATGCATGCCGATCGGTGTGTCATTAATCAAAAAACCGAGTAAAAAATAGTAAATGAAATGCGATAGCGATTTTGTGGCACTGCGCGAACACTTTTACAATGGTCCACTATATGCAAGCTTGATCAAGGGACTACGATAGGCAGTAGCAGAAGTTGGAAGCAAAGTGCGCGATCACAAAAACCTCGTTTATGTACGCGATCATGTTGATGAACTGTCGCTTGGTTGGGATTCGAAACGTTGATGACAGACCATTACACGGTTTGTTGAAGCCATTCAATCAGTGAACAATGACAAGAATGCTGTGTTCATCGTCGAGTGAGATAGATTAAGATTCATTCAATAAGTGTTAACACCTCTGTCGGTTTAGATTTTAGAAGATATTTTTATGCCGTGGGAATTTTGCTTAATCAAAGAATGTCATTTCATGCTGAAATCAATCTTCAACGAGGAACATAACATTTTTATTTTATCATTCCAGTAATTAGCAGATCTGTCAAATGCTACCACCACATTTTACACTATGAGTTGAGTTTTTAGGTGAGTCTTGCTAAAACTCCGTATGGTACGCCAACATCTGCAGTGACCCCCAACAATGTCTGCAGGAGGTTTGCGCCGCCACCGTTCTCAGTTTGCCCAAACAAAATAATCGTGAATAGACATCATTGCCATTTAATTTAGAAATGATGTTGTACCAAACAGTAATAAAAGAGTCTCTTTGGCTTAATGTACACACTTTTGATCCCGACAGAAGCAATTACAAGGTTTTAACGTTTTTGCATGTTGTCGTCAGAGTGAATATAACTTGACACTGAACGTGTGTGCGCAGTGTGCTGGCAGTGCAGCTTTATCGTGCAGTCAAATCGAGTTTCGCCTTACGTGGTAATTGAACAACTAGTAGATGTTGTATAGGGATATATCTAATGAATAAAAAAAAATAAGAAATTGGATTAAATCACGACACAGTGTAAACAATTAATTGGCATCGATCGGTGGGAGGAAGAATTAGTAGGTTGGATCAATCTACAAACATTTCAGATGATGGCTGTCAGTTTTAAGCAAAGTATGTCATGCAGATTGATGATAGAGTTTTTCAAAATTTCAAACTTACTCAGGACTGAAATATAAAGAAAGCTATTTGAAAATTTCAATTCACAATTCTATGCGTTGCAAAGAATTGTTACTAAAATGAAAAAAAAATTAATTGAAAATTTGCAAAGTTTAAGAAAATATTTACGGCGCAAAGTAAACACATTATAGAACATTATTTTATTTTTACTTTTAATAAGAGTCTTCGGGAGTCGCAAATTGTCTTATTTTCCTATTGATTCATAAAGTAATTTTTTGAAAAGGAAACAGCACAAATTAACAAGTTTTCATTTGTAAAATTTGCAACTTGAGAAACTCTAAAAAGTGTTACATTGCATGACAACTTTCTTTTTTTTTTTTGAAAATCGAAAATGGCGTTGCCAACTTCCCGCTACACTTCGTAAAATTCGGGAGCATCGCGGCACAATCATTTCATTTTTAAAAGAATCGAAAATGGCGGTACTAACTTCGCGCACATCAATTTATCATTTCAGATACTAGCTTTTTTCATCTTTTTATTATAAAGTGTTTTTAGTTATTTGGTCTCTAAAAAAACGTCCTTAGACCATACAGTTTTAAGAGTTTTACTTTTAAATGTTGACAAGAGCATATGAAAAAAACGCAACTAATTACGTAAAAATAAAAAAAAATATTTTAAACAAAACAACTTACATTTTTTTGTTGAAATATTGAGTATGAAAATTAACTTCTTAAAAACCATTTGCTAAACAAATTGAATTGAAAAATGAATTTTTACCTTTAAATAAACCTATCACATGACATTAAAGGTCATTTTTCAGAAAATTTCCACTCCTACATAAACCGTGGGAAATAGTCAAATCCACATTCTTTATTCTTTTGCCAAACCTTCTGCAAATTACCCTGTACGAGTATATTAATTATATAAATACTCTTTTCCGCATGGACACCCTTTCTAACTTAAATAACCTAGCCTACTTTCTCTTCGCAAAGGGTGGTAAATGGTATACATAGTATGGTTTCCCAAAACTTTTACTTTCAAATCACCTGTCAAATGCAGGTATAGCTTTTCTCTTACAACATTTTACGATTATCGTTATTACGACGAGTACAATCCGTAGTCTAAACTATTTGGTGGTGATTGATTTGAACAAAAATGGCGTGTGTTTCCGTCAGTTTGCGACCGACAACGCAGGAATTCTCTCACCAAATAAAAACAATATCATCGTTGAACAATCTTAGAGAGCTTGATCATTAATTCGTGCTGGATAACGAAAAAAATCAGATTTTGGCTTGACCCGTCCGTCCGTCCACAGCTGGGATGTTAGTTAGTTGGTATATACTAACTTTATGCATCACACAGCGGTATTATGGTGGTAATAAATGGATATTTATTGTTGACGGCGTGAAATATGTACTTTCGGCGTGAGCCAGGCATTTTTCCAACGCGGGAAATATGGGAAATTGTAAGATCAACACAACAACACAACGATGACAGGGTGAAGGTGGCCAAGAGGAAATATCGTAGTGAGATTTTTCCTTCTAGGCAGCAATTTAACGGATGATAGTCTTACTGGCTCGTCTGATGATGATTATCGTTATTATCACATTTTCACTTTTGTTTCAAATGGCTTTAAGGCTTTAGTTGGTGAGTGTGGAAATGAAAAAAAAAAAACCAAAAAGGATGATGGTCGCCAGTGCTGATGGCTCTTGTATATGACCTGACCATTTGTGGTAGAAAGAAGGATTTATGGACTAATAGAAGTCGAGGTATGGAACGCCAGTAAAATTAAAAGTAAAATTTAACAAACGGAAAATACATAATGAAATTTCGTTAGCATTAAACATGAAAAACAATGGAACAAAAATGAAAATATTATCTGAAATGTATAGAATCTAGTTTTCATCTTTTTTTTTTGATAAAATTCATAATCTAGCTCTACAAATTAAAATTACAATTAACGATAGATATTAAATCTAAGCAAACTTTGAAAATGTGTCTTGGGAAATATTATATTTTAAGAAACTTCTAAAATTGCTTTACTGTGTACCAGAATTTCAGTAATGCAAAAGTGGATAAATTCTTAAATACGAATATTTAAAAATTTAACGGTATATTAAAGAATTTTTCAGGAACATTAGGTAAAAATGTAGGCAAATAAAACAAATTAATGAAAAATAAATATTTGTAGTTAATGTTCATTGAATTACTAAGACTAGATGATTTTTTTTGAATCATAAAGGACTTATGTTCGGTTGCACCAATATTTATGCGAAAAACGTCATTTTAAAAACTAAAAGCCTGTTAGATTTTTGAAAGCGTTTGGTACAACTGGCCATCAAACATTTGATTTATTATAATCTTAATCTTGAATAAAATTTCATGAAAAAACTGACTTTGAATATGGCTGAGAACCATTTTCAAAAAAATACAAAAAAGTGGAAATGTCAATTGGAAAAGTAGTTAGTGTTCAAAATTAATATTAGCAAAACTCACTTAAGCAAACACTGATCATAGTTTTTCATATTAACAATTTGAGTGCTGTGTTAACAGTGAAAACGAGCGTCTAACCAATCAACTCAATCAACGACAGCCACAGCATTTTAGTCTACATTCACTTCCTTGACAACTTAAGCTCTATCTCTCGCTGATCGACAGTTTCATACCACAAAAACACTTATAAATGTTTGTATAATGAGAAATCTTGTCCAATGCATATACTTAAGCTTTCTTAACACTCAAAACAGTCACTTACAATCTTTTAGTGACATCTATTAGTATAATTTTCAAACGTGACATGCACTTTCGATTTAGTTGCAAATTTTGCCACCAACACAATACTCTCTGGCCTGGTAGTGTAACATAAACGTACATCTATATACGTAGATTAAAGACTCCTCTGATGGTCTTATCACATATCTAAGATTTAAGCCATCACTATACATATTATAGCCAGTGTGTGAAATGAGGTTTTCTTCGAAAAAAAAAACTTATACTTGCGATTTCGCAACTTTGTTGAAGATTTTTGACCAAACTTGCATATAATTATATAGAAAGGCTTCCAATGATGATGTGATGGGTATGTGCATGGAGTTCCTTAAGAAACACCTAACTTCTCGTGCATACTGTATACTGCATTTATTTACGTTTACATACCAATGCCATTGATGATGCTTCGAGGTAGAAATCGTGACTTCGGAACTACGGTTGAAATTGCGTAATATTTATTTTTTTGTCGATGACGATGGGTTACAACAAGCTTACAAGTAAAATGATATATGCTTGGCACACATTTCATTGGACATTGGTGATATACAACTATTGGTTGGACAACTATCAGGAGTAACTAAGAAATGCTGTATGTCCTTTGGTGCAACACAACCAGGAGGAATTTGTTCCGAATGTGTTAGATTTGTGGCTTCATTGTCAATATAAACAACATTGTTTGCAAGTCGGAAAAAACACGAAGCACTTTTCAAGATGGTATGAACACCCATTTCCACATTTCAATTGGACCATTTAAATGTTTTTTTTTTTTTTTTGAAATATTGGCATTTATATTGTATTACCACAATCACGACTTCATCAACTCGCCACCCCCAGAGGCCTCTTCAAAAAATTCCAAGCTATGAAATATTATAATTACTAAGCATAAAACCACCAAAGTTGCTTCAAGACAAAAAGTGAGTCTCCTTATCCTATACTTCTATTCACATGCAAGTTTTTTTCATATTCCAAATTAAGTCATAGTATTTCGGAATATTTATTGATATTGGATTCTGAACTCTGCATGACCCTGGGGTGCATAATTTAAATCGATTATGGCTAACAATCATGCATCGGTTAGCGGTCGTAGAGGTCTGTATATAAGCTCACCGGGTGGGATGAGAAACTATATACCATCGAACTTCCTATCATCATCCCACCATACCATCATTATTCGATATACGAAAAATAAAACAACAGCAACAACAAAACAAATCGTGAGAGCTGCCACAAATGTGTTGCCAATTTTGGGCGAGAAATCATCCGCCATTACAGATAGATGCACTGATGTGATGGCAACAGTGGCCAAAAACGGAAACTCGTGCACAGATTTGTTTAGATCACATATCATCTGACATCTGGCATGTATGCTGAGCTGTGCTTGGTGCTGAAGCTGAGCTCACTCGCAGTAGCTGGGAATTCAGTCATATCTCAGTGGAAAATAAGGGAATTTGCCATAAAATAACCATAAATTATGCTGAATAATTGTAGCGATAAACTCTGTTGGTTCTCACTGTAATGTGCTCATGTCCATAATTTAGCTGCACAAGCGCACAGCAGTCCAGTGCAGTGCGGCCCATCTGATTTGTTTTGCTCTGCGCGGTCTGCTCCAAATTGATGTACTGTTTACATGCTACGAATTCACCGATTGCACTGTATATTGATGGTTTGATTTTTGCATTGTTGTTGGTTTTGTGGTTATAGCAGCTTCTTCTTTGAAGTTTTTGGTTGGAAGTGAATTTGATAGTCAAATAAAAAGAAAACATGCCAATGTAATGGCTTCGATTCACTTTTTTTTTATTGCAAAGATTAGAAATCCAAAACAAGCAGTTTCACAGCTAACAGATTGAAATTAATTCAAATAAAAATTTATAAAAATGTAGTGAGTGGTAAGGTTATGATTCACTTATTGTCTTAAGGATGTGACGTTTGAAAACTTGGTATTTAGGAATGGCTTATGTCTTACAAAATATTAAGGGTATATATGCAAAGTGTATTACTAATTGCGTAAAACGATAAGTTTACGCACAGGTTTTCATGAACGCTCATTCAATCATTTGTTTTGTCAGTTGTTGTGTCATTGCATCAGCTTTCGTTGAACGTCAAATATTTGACAAATTACAAAATCAATTGTTATTGGTTGTTGCCTCAAATTTTGTTTTTTGACAGAACTTTGCTGATTTTTTTAAAAAAATTTGTTTTTGACAATTTTTTTTGTTGGCTTTTTCAACCTTTTTTTATCAGAACGAACATTTTTTTCCACAATTATTGGTAAAATTTTTTTAAACATTTTTTGAGCGTGTGAAATATATTTCTGTATGAAATTTCCTTGGAACGCAAAATATATAAATATGGCGCAAAATTTTAAGCAACTTGAGCATACTCCAAGAGTTCAGAATAAAATGACAAAGTAAATTAAGTTAAAAACATACTTCGGCCAACTACACAACATTTTCATGAAATTGGATATTTAGTTCTAAAGTGTATTTCATAATTGAATTATAGAGCTTTGATCATAATCTGATCAGGTCACAAAAGCTACGGTGCAAAAATGGCTGTTTATCAACGATTGTATTCTGACTTGCAATTGGTGATTTAATTACTGGAACGTTTACAGCCCACATGGCAGAAACAAACGAGATACTTGGGTAATGACTTAAAAGTAAGTTTGTTTGATTTTGAGATTAAACTGAGAAAGTGGGAATAGACGACTATTAATTGAGGAAAATCGAAAAATAGCATAGCGAAGCAGTGCATCAAATGAAATACTCAAAGTGTAGTCTTCTTTCTCATTAATGCCAATAAAATCTAGAGTGGGACCACAACTGTCCAACTCTACTGGTTCACTCTAAAATGTAGTATCAGTTCTTAAAAAAGAATGCATTCAAAGCACTCTCATTCAGAATTATTCCTCCACAATATCCGTCAGTTAGTAAAAAAGTCAATTTTTATCAAACTTTTTAAAGCCTCGGATTTCCTCGGACTGAAAAGTTATGGAAACTTTAATCTTGGATTGGAATTTTCGAATGTGATTGAAATCTTTGTACGATACTTAAGCCTGCTTCACCTTCTTTGTAAGGAACTTTCGTCTTAAGTCTTTGGCACCTTTCAGTTGAGTGCAGACAAAAGTCATTTTAATTGTCTGAAAACATCTTTCTGTCTGTTAACAGCTAGTAAAGATAATTTCAATTCATCTCACACACTACACTAAGATCAACATTTAGCTGAACAAATCTGATGTTCACTTTGCCGAAATCATGTCATCCTTTGAAATTCCACTATACAAAGTCAAAGATCATAAATTATACTCGCAAACTAGCATCATAAATTGTTCAAGTTCCACTGAAAAGACAGAAGAAAAAAAACAGCACAGAAGCTGCTGCTGCTGCTGATGATCATCGTCGCGTAGTCGGTTTACACAGCCTTAAGCCCAGTTAAAATTCTCAGTAGCTCATGAAGAAGTAACTTGCACTATCCACAGCATACAATGTTCTCTGTAACAAAAAGGAGGCTGATGCTGCAGTCAAAAGGTTCATATAATGTGACGATGTGACGTTTAGCTGTACAACGCGATCTGTGATCATTGCGACGAGCGACGCGACGACGACGACGAAAACATTGTCCTCCTGATACTTTTTCCTTCGTTTGAATTATTGTTTGTATGCACTTCTCAAGCTGGCGACAGAGTGTAAGCAAATGAGCTGACAATGTGATGGCGGTGGTGGATCTAACGTCTTTGGACAAATAATGGTCCATCATAAACTTTAGGTCTTGGTAAACATTGCAGAAAAAGATGCTATTACTTTTTTGAATTTGAATTGTGCTTTGAATTGTGAAATACATACTAAAGTAAGCAGGTACGAGTATACATTTCTTATTTTTTTTTTTTTTCAAAAATAACGATGGTGTGAAGCAATTTTAAAATATGATACATCTAGCTTGATAAATTTCGTTTTTGTATTTCAAAACGTTGGACTATGTTAGAATTAAAGGGGATATTCAAGTCTTTAAGATAATATTTTTTTGTTTTGTCCTTTGCAGAATTAATACCTTATTCACGAGGAAGTGCAAATAGTTTTTAATCTTATTCTAAGCTGCAGTAAATATTTCCCTTATTTAAAGCAAGTCTTTTGTTTAGGTTACTAAATGATTGTAACTTTAAATGGGAAACATACTCAAAATAAGACACACGATTATTTTTTATTGTGGCTATTTGGTATAGTCGTTTCATCTGTGAGAAAAACTTGGAAGTAAATAAATACGCTTAACATACTAATAGATTATTTATTTATTACTTCCAAACTTCATTAGCCACCTACAACAAAAAAAAAACTGTTTCGAAAGCTCAAACGGTGTGAAATTTTCAGCATACAACATGTAGCTGGAAACCGTATTGATTGATGACCAGTAGCGGGTCGAAGGAGGGATAGTTAAAGTGGCTAAAGCCCACATCGCAGTCGTTTCCTAAAAAATATATTTCAAATATTAAAGAGCTCTACACGAAACAAAGAATAATACAAAATGAGTTCGGAGCTTCGCTTTTTAAAAGTAGGTACTTTTTTCTAGCCCCAAGTTAATTGAATGAAAAGAAGATGTCGGGGCTTAATATGGCTGTTTTTTAACTCCAAAGAAATTGACAAACAAAAAATGAATTCAGGCAAAACTTTAATGCAAGATGTTTTTCGGACGGAAAGGTTTGTTTTTTTGAATAGCCCCAAAGAAATTTGACGAAAAACACCAGGTCAGGGCTAAACTTTCATACAAACTTTTTATTTTCAAGCACCAAGTGAATTGGACGGACAAATTAGGCCTCGTCCTAATTAATTTATATATGAAAATACTTGTTTGGTTGTTTGGAGGTTATTTTTTTTTTTTATTCTAGCCCCAATTGCATAATACATAAATGGTGTTTTTTTCTTATCCCCAATAAAATGGCAGGCCTCCTTAAAATTGTAACTTCCAGCGCCAGCAACCACTTTTTAATCATAGAAGTGTTTTATTTTTCAAAGAGATATAAAATAATTGCAAAAAACATCGGGGCTAGTGTCATCACAACACAATCGTTACAAAATGCCTGTCACACAGTTTTGCATTGATGCTAGGTTGCTAACCCTATAGCTATTTGTGAAACACATTGAAAAATTCACTCGTGGGAACTACACTCTTCAACTCGGCAAAAAATATGTATTTGAAATTATATGAGCTTATACCGCTTTGAAAGGCCATTTTGCTTTTTAAATTTAAATTTCTTAATATATTTTCAAGTTATAAATTCAATTTTCTCTCAAACTTTAGCCATCCTTCATCCTCATCCAAATCCAAGATTCGCTACTGTTTGTTGACTTCATCAAATTCCCATTCAATTTCAAATGTCAAATCTTAGAGACTGCTTTCTGCCAAGATCTTAAAATGAACAAAATAAATTGTTTTCAATTATCTTGAAAAAATTTCCAATTCTATAAACTGCATTAATATGAATGCCTCCAGCTGGAATCTCTTCAATAACTTAAATCAATCTTTCTTGCATACAATGGCACAAACCTAACAAATAACCTCACGTTCTAATAAATTTATGTTCTCAGAACATTGACAAAATTTATTAAATAAGAACAATTTAAATACCAATAATACTATGCACGACGAGGCTTTATCTGGTGTTAAGCGCAGTGATTGGTGTGAACTAATAGCGCATTTATCACCCAAGACAAATCATTGTTAGATATTTTAACGACTCCCAGATATATCGAAAAAGTGTGCAATAAAACTGTTTTGATACCACTCCTTTATTTAGTTATATCTATCGATAATGTTGTATTAAAATCCCGCCATGCACAAAAGAGATATTTTTTTTTTTGTTGTAAGAGCATTAATATCAAGATAAACAAACAAATTTTCATTTAGCCAAACAAGTGTTTAGGCCAAGTTTTGTTAAAAAGTTAAATATACTATGTTAGATTTGAAGTTTAACAAAATTTATTAAAACAAATATAGAAAAAAAAAGTTATGTCGTCGGTCGGTCGGTTGGAAATATTGACAAATATGTGTATGTTGTTTTGTTGAGTTTTCATAAATATTATTTGCCACTATATTGCATGTTGCTTGATTTTCCATCTCAGTCAAGGCCTACTCAACTCGGTTGGCTTGGGGTGTGTAATAAAATGTAAATTGTAACTTTATGCGTTTGCAAGTTGCTTTAGGAGACCTCGGCAATAAATGTTGTCGATATATCTGTCAATTTGAGTTGAAGTGATGATGTTGTTAAATTTGAATTTTGTACTGGTTTACTAAAGCGATTAATTTATGGTAGTTAAGGTTGGTAACGGTATCGCTAAAGACAAATTGGAGCTGTGTTAACATAGAATTTACCTTTTTTTTACATAAATTTTAACTAATAAAAACTAAAAAAAATAATGAGCAAATCGAAAATACGTTTATGTGGCAGGTATCGTAAACTCATTTTCGGCTTGAGTTGTGAAAATACAACGTCATATCTGAGGTCATGTATGGAACCTTGATGATAAATTTAAATAAACTAAATAGTTATGCATTTGACAGTTAATTGAATTATCTAATCGATCTAATTAATTTTGTTTTTAATTTTTGTTACAACTTAAAAATACAAAATTTTGAAAAGATTTGTTAAAAAATGACAACTACAAGTAAATGAAAGTTCACATTTTATTCTAAAACTAGTTGGTGGCAGGGAATCTACATAAAGTGGACGTGCCACTTTATAAACATTTTTTTGATCAAAAGGAATCTTCAAATCGAAATTTATTTTAATATTAAACCAAATGCATAGTGCCTCATTTCGAAATTCTTGTCAATAATATTTTTTTTTCTAAAAATAAATTTTGTCAAAAAATATATCGAAAAAAAAATTTATTAAGAATATAATTATAATTATAAATAATAAAAAATATAATTGTCAAAAAAGAAAATGCCACCTCGAGAAAAAAGCTAATTATTCGAAAAATAGTAAATTATAAAAAAAAAAAAATCGTAATAAAGCACAAATAACAAATAACGAATCAGCCAAAACTGAATAACTGTTTGGAGAGTCTGGGCTATCAGCATTCTTGTTTTATTCATAATAACGAAAAAAAAAAATATATTTTTAAATAAAATTCTCTCTGATTGGTTTAAACGATTGACCACACAAAAGAAATCAAACGAAAATTGAGCCTCTGCTTTGCTTTTCTGGATGTGCGTTTGTATTAGACATTTTTGCTTTGTTTATTAAGTTTTATTTGGTGTGGGTTCAGCCTAATACCTCGAAGCGATTTTTATTTCGAATCAAAAACTTGTAAGTTTCTGAGATAAAAGTTAAAATATTGAAAACTTTTGGAAAAAAATTCAAGAACAAATTACTATACAAAGATAGCAAAACAATGTTCAATTTAAGGGCATGCGAATCATAAAAGTCATTACTCAAATGTCTTGATGTAATTTATGATTTCTGAACTGAAATTCCATTCGCTAACCTCGTCTTTGCCAATGTGTCGCATTTAATTTTTTTTATGCTAAAACAAACTAATTAACTCTTTTACATAGTCATATTAATAAAATGGCGCCAATATCTCGTGCATGAATTTGTCAGACATCTTAGCAGCGCATAGCTATGCTCCTTTAGTTGGTTACACAACTCTTGAGGTTATTAATGACAATTTTAAAGTGATTAATTGCAAGCGTGGCACGAGCTCCCTCTGTCTGGACAATTTAATTACTAACGATAATGGTTATGCTTGCTGCTGCTTATGTTATTAAAGCAAAAAAAAAAAGAAAAAAAAAATATAACCACAGATCTTGAAAATGAACGCATAAATTCACACAATTAATGTCATTACACCAAGCGAGCATAAATTGTGAGTATCTATAGATAGCTGTTAAGGCCAGAAGCTGAACCATTCGAAAGGATTATCCTGGACAATAAATTACACAACTGCCAATTGTCGTGATGCGAATATCCTTCAATTAACTACTATCACCATTCAGCTTCTCGTGCAACTTGATTTGTGGTTTAAATGTCTTAATTTTGTGTGTTCCTTGTGAACATTGCATGCAATCATTTAAATAGCTGTGCCTTCCAGCGATCATAAAAGCAGGTGAGACTGAAGATAAAAATATACACGAAAATGATTAATATTTATTAATCCTTAGCAATTAAAGTTTCATTGCTTAAAAAATGTTTACAATTTAAACACATTAAGCTATGTGTATATTCAAATGCGAGGTGATCATTAAGCGGATACGATCTGTGGTGATCGCGTTTCCAGTAAGCATGTGTAATTAATCCGATAATTCGTGTTTTGGTTATACAAATGACGATTGGTGTTATTTCGCACTATATCGCCCAAAAAGTTAATAACTAGTATGTCGAAATAAAAATAAAGTAAAATAAAAAGTGCTATTATGTGAAGAATTGTTGGTAAAATTAATTGGTAAACATTTTTGTAATGTTTAACTTAACAAAATATTTTATGTTAAAAATAAATCTTTATTTAAACTATATTGCTTTGGAATAATAATCTCTCTTTAAATTCATCTTGGATTTAAGTCAAATAAAACTTTAAACCCAAAATGGCGACTAAGATGGTGAAATTATATTCATGTGTACGAAAAATCATAAGTATGATCTCGATACACTCTCCCCTTCGATTCGAGAAGGAAAAATGAGAAATCTATGAAATGCCACTAAAAACAACTACAAATCAAAGCAAACATTTTCTCCGATCGAATGTTTTGGAACGGATACTTAATAGGTGCATAGTCTCCATTCTATTCATATTAATTTACAAAACTTTTTTCCGTCGCCAGGATTCGAACCGATACTAAGTGGCGAACAACTCGATGCGCTACGGTACTACCCTTTGTTATTTCGAAAATAAGTGCGAAACAAAAAACGTATCACTTAACACATCCCTTTGACATTGTATGGATTGCATTTGTCATTCTCTCCTTTTTAATAACACTTTTCCTACCAGTTACGAAATCTTAAAAGTGCAATTTTATAACTTCTCACTTTTTCATGTTTCTAGAGCAATATGCAAAGTATTAAAAGAAAATGAAAAAAAATAAAAGAAAAAAAAAAAACATAATCGTGCCCACTATCGATCGTGTTTTTCGTAGAATTTCCCAGGCATAAGCTGCATCAAGCAGCACTGCCTACTTATTGTTTATTTGCTAAATAAAATTGTTATTAAACTTCAGACAATGACGTTAAATGTGGATCAATGTTTGCCTGATCAAACAGTACACATTGTTGTATTATTTCACCCTAAGGGATTTCAACGATGACGATGATAGTGGATGAGAATAGTGGCGCGGCGGAGGTTTTGGTGCCGACTGTGACGCTGAAATAACCACGCCACTCTGACGACGACGACAATACTTATTGCACACAGCATCTAAAGTCACGTTTTTCAAGTTGTCTACTAGCAGCTCTAACAAAAATCTGGTGCATTAAACAGAAGAATAATAGAGTATCGCGTTTTTTCTTTTTGGGGACTTGAAAAGACTCCTTCCAGCTAGAGGCGTTCTGGTGTCGATCGTCAACGATTTACTTAAAATGTAAACAAAGGGGAGAAATGGCGAAAAATTTCACCACTTCTCTGTGCCTCTGTGTATTAATTAAGCGTGGCTTTGATTCAGATTCCAAGCGCAATGCGCCTAACAGACTAGTGGTAGAGCAAATCATGAAAAGCTTACGGCAGCTTAGGTTTTCCAGACCAATTTCCATAACAGAGTATACGGTATACGGTGCTGCAGAAATAAATGAAACAGCCAAACAGCCAACAACAAAAGAAAGTTCTTGGTGAGAAAATTGGTAAAAGACGTGGGATGTGATGAAAATCACGACTGTTTGCTTTGAATTGCATTGATTGAAAGTGATGTGATGGTTAAAAGACGAAAGAAAAGAGTTTGTTGCTTTTGGGCGCGAGTTAAAAGAATTGAGATGTTTCGAAATTTTTTTTTTTGTTATTTCATATTCGGAACTGAGTTATGTTTTTCTATTATTTGTGAGAAAAAGCTTAAATCTGCAGAAATTTTAAACTTTGCTGATTTAATTCAAACATTGATCGTGATCATGGTCATAGTTATTGAGGTATGACGAATTTCTGGGGGATATTGATTGTTCGCTAAAAATGATCATTCATCACAAGGCAATTTGTATTTCTTCGTGAATTTTTTATTGCATCACTTACCATTTCATCAAGACTCTTCAAATCATTAGTAACAATTTGAGGTTGTGGTCCATACATAAGTGGTGGTCCTTCATCATTATCCTCTTCTTCTTCAGAATCTGTTTCATCAGTTTCTGTTGCCATATTATTTTTATCACATTCCATACTGTCTGTTTGTGTGCCACAGCCAATTCCATTAGCTTTGTTATCAGCTGCAATTTCTCGGTCAATTTGTCGTTCCATTTGGACCAACATTGGTGCGAGCATTCCTAATATTATTTCAAAAAAAAAAAAAAAATATTTTAGAAAACATTTCTCAAATAATAATCTCTTCATAATCATAATTTTACCAAATTTTGCTCCACGTCGAGCAACTTCCAAAAGGCATAGTATCACATGTTTTTCGTTTTTCCTCATAATAAGGTCGTCAGTTTCGAATAATAGGCACTCAAATATTTTAAGGCTTTTTCTGCAAAAAAATATTTAAAAAAATAAGAATAAATATTTAATTGGATAAAATAAGAAAGAAGCGGAATCTTTTGTTCTTCAGTAAAAATGCCTTAAGGAAATGTGTAATTCCCAAAAAAACCCAATTACATAAATATGCTAATTATGTTAATTTTGTCGGATTACAATTATTTATAAAATAAAAAGACAACAATAGTTATTGAAAAAAAAAAACACAAGAGCTATTGAGTAAAATTAATGCAAATTATATGACTAAAACATAATTAATAAATTTAATCCATGGCAAATTTACGATGAATCTAGTGTTAAATTGGCAGTTGGTAATTTATTACAAAGTATTATAGTTGGAAGATTATTGAAAATTAACAGATCTCTTTTTTTTACATATTTTTCTTATGAATAATTTAGATTCATTAAATTTGTCTATGAATTATTGTATAGGATTAGACATAGACTTTAACGAGACATGTTTGCTGTCATTTTTAACTTGATATCATTTGCAAGCATGATGTAGTTTAAGACACAAAATTGACATATTGTGGAAGAAAAAAAAAAAAAAACAAGAAACTAGCAAACAGGTTGTTTAAGGAGTGTTACGAACGAAATTGCATTCTATACCGATTGACTACTTTATTGAATCTTTGTCTGAATCTATAATTGAATGATAAAATATACAAAGATCGGAGCAAATATAAAGTAAGGAAGTACATGTTGTAATTTGTAGGGTGATTCAAAAATTGGTTGCTCTTGCTACTTGAACAGTAGTTTTAAAAGATCACTAAAAGAAAACAGAATATGGATTAACAAACAAAATGGCTGAAGATTTATCAGCTGACTTATACATATTTGCAACTTCCAGGATTTCCGCTGCGGTGACCTGCATACTACTACTGATTTCCCGGAACTTGGCTTGGGCTAGTAACGCAACAATGAAGTGGTAGTGGTTGTTTTACCGCTTCCTGGTTGTACCTGGGAAGCTATCTAGCAACTGTCATAATTGAAATCAATGACACTAACAAATTAGGAAAAGAAATTACAACACTTTGGCGATTTTTGGCTAAAATATCCGTGCTTCTTTATAGTTACATGGTGCAGTACTTGGGAAGTCAGTGCTGCTGTCACAAGAAAGCTGCAAACGTTAGTAAATAGATGTCTGCGCAACTACTTGAGAATTTTTGAAAGAATCGTATCTCTAATGAAGAACTTCATGCGAGAACAGGTCAAGAACTCTATCATTCCCAGACGTAAGTGGCAGTGGCCACAAACTTCGAAAGGGTAATGAGCATATTGCGACGAAATGTGCAGACGGGCGAAATGAAATCAGCACAACTGGGGAAGAGTTGGAAAGAGCTGAAATACATATCCAGGAACCGTACACGATGGCGTCTAGTAGTGGAGAACCGCCTGCGCTTAGTAAGTGGAAACTAACGGACATAATAGGCTTAAGCACTAAGCACATACATAAGTAGGTATTGACAAAGTTCTAGGAATTCGTATCAATTACATTTTTTAATTCTTATGTTTGCAATAGTGCTAAGGCGTCAATCATAGCTATCCGTGAAAGTCATCATTGAAACACAAATTAGTGAAACAGTGGATTTTTTTTTACATTGGATTTAAGGTGAAAACAGTTTAAATTTATAATATCTTTAATATTTTCGAATTAACCTAAATATTAATTTTTTTGCCTGGCAAAATACCTTAAAAGTGCAGAAATTTAAAATTTATGCTGGAATTATTAGTTAATTTCATTTCAGAAGGTTAATTTTCCTGAAGATATAATATGAAGTAATAATTAGATATAAATACATATTAATTTGAATCACCCTTTAATCTATTTGCACTTACAGAAATACTTTTACTGAATAAATCATAATTTATCACAATGCTAATATTAAAATATGCGTATCAAATAGCCATTTATTCCAGCAGCAATGCAAGCAGAAGGCGCCTCCTTACTTATTGTCAACCAAACCATACATATAATTTTATAATTGATATACAAGTGGCGCATCTTAAGCTAATTTATTCGTCGCATTCACAATTAAAAAAAAAAATGCATTCCGGACGTTCTATATGTAGGTGGGTTCATACAAAGTAGATTTATATATTCCAACAATTTGCCACAAAAGCAGCAAACTGCAGCAGTAGCAGCCTACTAAACTAATTGCGTATGCAAATGTACCCGACCGACGTAGCAAACATATATTTGCAATGTTTCTTAGCTTCTCTCCAAGAACTGCAAGTACACTTGCAAAATTTGCATATTTATATACCAATCCCCATTTCGTGCCTTTTCACAAATAAATTAGGAACAAAAAATGTTTACTAATTGAACGCAATTCTTGGTCTGTCCCTATCCCATACATAAATTGGATCAAAAAACCTACACTAAACAGAATCTTATACTATACAACTTTCAACAGATTGACCTGTGACTGTGGCCAATCAAGCAAATCAAATGCTGGCCTACTTTCGATCATCCGCAAACGGCAAAATTTATATATCTCCTATTCCAAGCGCCATGGTTTTATCTTAATTTTTCATTTATTTACAAAAAAAAAAAAGAAGAAGGAAAAAACAAAACTTCAAAGAATATTAAATTTTTCAACTCACCTGCACCATGTAATGAAATTGGACACATTATCACGAGAAAAGAACGTGCCACTCTTTGCTGCTGGTAGATAATGGACGTTGCCCATAGCTAGAATTGGACCAGCCGATCCGGAAGTCATAGAGCGTGTCATTGATTTGTTGCGAGCTTGTCGCCTGGCCAAATAGTCCTCGGCAGCTTGGCGGACATTGTTGGCATGCTAAAAAAATAAAAATAAAAAAAAAAAATATTCAGTATGGATTTATATTTTTTTTTGGTGTTGATAAATAAATAAATAAATAAATTTTAGATATTTTTGAAAAATATTAGGTTAGCAAAATAAAGATGAATTTGATCACTTTTTTCCCAAAGGAAAATAAAGTTCGGATCGACTTTTATTCATTTTACATTTTTTCTCAAAATGTCATGTTTTATTAAATTCTTGAGTTCGGTTTTCATATTTTACGCCCTTTTAGTGTTTATATCGCGAAGAGTTTCTTCGTGTAGTGCAGGAATTTCTTTTCTAAGAGTAAAAAAAAAAGAAATAGAACGGAATTTGAGGCATGGGTGGAGAGTGCAACTATTTTTAGGGCTCTCAGTTCTTGTATGCTTAAGATAACAAACTTGAGGTATCGGAAGATAGAATTTGTTTGACATTGTAAGTGGGACCGAAGGATTTATTTGGATCGTTTTTAAAAGTGATATCATTTTTTTGTTTGATTAAGAACAAAATTGTTTTTTTTTTTAAGACAAATGGCGCCAGTAGAATAACTTCGTTCAGACTTCAGAATTTTTTCAAATAAAAAAGAATTTTGATGTTGTCAACGCCTTTCTGTTCCATATAAAATATGTTTTAGGATTTTTTGGGAAATGGGAAGACAAAATAAATTTTATTGGGGAACGATGTATTTTTTTTTTGACGAGAACTATATTGGACAAGAGCCACAACCATATTATATTTTCTTTTATTGTTGCATGCTTGATTGGTCCAGGTGGACGTCAGTGGATTCAAGGTGGATGGCGTTTGTGTTTGAATAACTACTAACAGTAATACCATGTTAAGGCTCCTTCGACGTATCCGAACTTGTTTCGAAGCAGTTTCGAACGATCGTTTCGCCGGATTTATGAAATGGGTTTGCTGGGTCATTTCAAGCTATCTAGTTGAAAAAAAAAACTACAGCTTAGATGCGGTTTCAATATGTCAAGTGTTTTAGGTCTCTTAGATAAATAGGCCATGTATTGTCTAAAATATTTTGAGGAGGCAAAGGAAGTACTGCAAATTTTCAAAACAGTCGCACAGAGAAGGACAAATCTTCAGGAGATTCATCCAGCAAAATTCATTGGGAACGCTCAAGGCCAGCTCCTTATGTATAACTACGAAATTCTTCATAGATGGCAACAGTATTGTGAAGGACTTTTAAATGAATAGTTGCCCACATCACAGTCGAAGAATTTAGTGCTGCGGTGAAAACTCCCAAAAAAAAAAGAACAGCGGTTTGGGCAATCGGTAACTTAGTATACAAGGATCATTTTTAGAAAGTGAAAAACACAAAAAAAAAGTTCAAACGGGACCTCTTCTGACTTATCACCAATTCACAAAAAAAATAATAACTGTCTACCTATAGATAAACAATTATAAAAATTGCATACTATTAACATTTAGGATTGAGGTTACCTCTTCTGCTTTTGATGGTGGCGTGCTAAAAAAAAAATCTAAGCCAAAAATGATTGATGGAGCATTCAGTGAATTTTGTATATAGCTCCCCCGTGTTTAAATGTGGGCTAATAGAACGTCGTTTTAGTCGGGGCGTAAATTGTGAATTAAAAATGCACATTCGGGCGCCACATTTTCCTAGACACAAGAGACACACAACAATCCAACGATGATGTCTACGCGAGATCAAAATAACAACCTAGTAATGTCACTTTTCTTTTTCATGTTGACATTTAATCGCCCGAAATTGCTGCAAGCTGCACTGCAATGAATAAATGAGATTTTTTTTCTATATAGTTAAGTTTTTTTTTTATATACAAACAATTTAATTGTTCATTGAACAAAAAAAAAAAACAAAGAATTATGTTAATGAAAATCGTGACTCAGTTATGAGAGAGTGACATGGCGCGGTGGAAACGGAATAATGCATGTGTCAAAATCGTCTGACATTTCATGTCATAATCTTCAGCGTTCAAGCACAGTCAACTACAAAATGCATGCCAATTCGCCATACAAGGAGATGTTTTTTTTTGCATTCACTTCCATTCTTGGGGGTGAATAATGATTGGCGATGTCTCCACCAATGGTACATAATGGCCAATTACCTACACTTCATTAAGAGGAAACTCTGCAAACAGCGATCAAAAAATATCTCTTTGTTTGAGTTCGTTTATTTAGATCAAGTTTAGCTTTTATAAGCTTTGAGCTAAAATAAAACAAAAATGAAATGTCAATTGCAATTGAGTTGAGTATTTTGTTGTTGTTTCTTGTTTTTTTTTCGGTTCATTTGGTATGACAGGTGTGCTTAGTCGCTTAGTGCTTACGACCAAACAAATACCTCCATACAAAAAACTTATGAATTATTTATAACTGAATTGCAGTTAGTCTCCATTGTGTATTTAATTCTTCACTTGACAGTTGAAAGTGTAATAAATTTTGGTACTTTGACAGTCAATCAGAGTGACTTTACTCTTTTTTTTTGTGTTGGTTTTCTTCTCATAACTTTTGTCTGGATTGCTTGCACGTTTCATTTTCATTGCATCATTAAACGTTCGAAGTTGTATGTATTTAACACCTTTCAACAAAATTCCATATAAGATGAAATTAATTTTGAAAATGAGAACAATGACACCGTCAGAAATTTTTGAAAGTAATTAGATTTTGTATAGTATCAAAACGCCCTCGTGCGGAGATGAATATTTAAATTTAAATTGTTTTCTTAATTTTTGCAACTAACAAACCTATTGAAACAGTTTTATTACCTGATTTGCAGTTAATTATGAAAGCAGAAAATTGACGTTTAAGACTGCCCACGGCAATTTTGTATATTATGGCTGCCATCGTAAACAATTCTTCATTGGCCTCTGTAGATGACGTTTCTTATAAAATTTAATCGAAAAATGGAATAACGTGTTTTGGTTTTTGATTTATTAATATTATGCAGAGTGAGAGAAATATTTTGACAAACTATTGTCAAAATATTCAGTACAGTGTAGTAGGCGTGTAAACAGACAAAAAGATGACTTATCTTTTATTATTCCAACTGAAAATCATCCATCTTAACATGGTATGTGACTTGTTCAGTCAGTTTTGAATATTTTAATGTTTGTTTAAGATTGCAATCAAAAGAAAACGGTTTTTTTAATCAAATAATTGAGTTTCTTCTTCATTTAACGGTTATTGTAATGATTTCGAGTGTTAGCCTGGTTGAACTCAAAAAACGCCGACAGGCCTCCCGCTTTTGGATTGTTCCACATCTGAGGCCAACTAAATGTAGGTGTCGTTGTATTTCATTCATCGAGGAGTTTTTGCATCTGCCTTTCTTCCACGATAGTTTTGGAATGTCGTCGTGTGCTATTGTCCCATGTGGTATCAAAATAAAAGAGGTAACGTGAAAAATCGCAGAGAAACATTTTGAAAAAGGCGAGACGTTAAATTATAAAAAAAAACAATTTTTAAAACCATATCTTCGTCGTTCCAATTTCTTTTGAATACGCTAGAAATTGGCGCAATGCAGCCCTATCTCATCCTTCTTTTTATTTTTAAGAAAACCGAAAGTATCATTTCTGAAATCGTAAATAACGTTATAAAATTATAGTTACCAAAAAATGCTAACCATTTTTCTGCAGCTGATTCTGACTATGATGATTTTTTATTTAATAATTTCTAAATGTTTTGATTATTTTTTTGCCTCAACACCATTTCATGAGGTGCTATCAAACAAGACACATTAGCATTCAATAAAAAAAAATCTCAGCAAATAAAAAAATATAAATAAATCTGAATTAATAGCGCATAAAATCCACCGCAACGCTTTATGAAAACGAGTGCCCAAGAGCACAAGCGTGTAGTGGGTATGCGACTTATAAAAATAAAATCAAAACAAAAATAGATTCTACAATAAAGAATGCCACCACGATGATTCAAAAAATGCATCATATAAAAAAATTGAATTGAGCATTGATATTTATGCATATGGTGGTGGTGATAATCTTTTAGAAGTAAAATAAATTGAAAAATTTAAATAATTTAAAAACTTAAAAAAAAACCCTTTTCTCAACAACCGACTGAGCTTGGAACTTGAAAAAGGGCTTCAAATTTTCAGTTTCTCTTGAACTTTAATAAAAAAACTCAATTTAAAGTTGATGTAGTCATTTACAAAAAATGTATACTTCATACCAAAAAATTGTGGAGAAAACGGTATTTAATACTGACTTCACTGTGAAGTTAGCAGTTAAGGCGATTACACCCACTTTTGGATGAAAAATCGGGAACGGACATTCAAAAAACTCCAAATTCTTTTCGACGTCCCGCTACACTAATTGAAAACTATTCTGTCAACTTCACATTCGTGTGATATAATGAAGTCTTGAAAATTAAGAAAAGAGAACTAAGATTGTTTTTTTTTGAGATGGTCACCATAAACATTGGAGATTTAAATGTCTAGCAGCAGATTACTCGCCATTAAATCGTCGCTTTGAGTTATTTATTTGCCGAATTAATGCAAAAGCTTTATATTTAATGTGTACCAATGATGCCTTAAAATATTATATATTTTATTTTTAACTATAAATAGTTTTATAGGATGTTTTATTAATGATAATGAAGTCAAACCAAAAGGAAGAGAATATTATAATATGCTGTATGATATTTGATAATACATTTTAAATGAGACATTTTTTATTTTTTTTATTGCATGTTGGAGATTTATTAGAATAGCAATTCCTTTGACATTTTTATTTATGAATTTTCTAAATATTAAATAACGGAAAACTACGTCAAATGTGCATTGTGTGTGTAAATTGTTTTTCCTTGGAACAATGTCACATACGTCACATTGACTTTGATGTTTGGTAACCGTGAAAATAATGTCCATATCTTCTCATTTTTCAATGTATTTACTTACCCATGGGTGTTAGAAACAAAGAAGTGGAATTTTAGAAGAAGAAGGTTTAGGTGTAACTGAAAACTCATTTAAATCATTTTTTAAGTTATAAAGTAAAATCACTCAGCGAGACCGTTGAATAATATAACTAAATGCCCTGACGTCGTCATTGCGTCCGTCTTTAAAGTGCCATGAAGTCCATAAATAGATGAATTAAAAAAAAAGCAACACAAAACAATTTCCTTCTTTGACGTTGGTTGCACTGAATTTGCATAAAACAAATCGATATACGCAAAGTGAAACTGCTTTGTCAAAATGAACGACACCATATCACATCACGGTGAAAAACAGGGCCGGATTTGGCCATACAGAAATGGTGAAGCAGTTAATATTTCAGTTCTTAATTTTAAATGCCTGTCATTCCTACATGAATCTCGCCACTACCTTACCACTTCAAATTTACTTGTTTTTCAAGATCAAAGTAATAATTTATTTTTGGAAAAGGATCGCTATGTTAAAATCTAGTTTCTTACGAGGCTCCAGAGATTTTTAAATTACCAGCCGTCTTTGGGTGAGATATCAACTATTTCAAGAGCCTTAAAAATCCTGTACCTTGGTTCTAAAGGGGTATTGTCTTATTTTTTCATTTTTAGGAAATCGCAAATTAAGTTTGTTCATTTCGATTATTTCCATACAATTTAACAAATTTGTCCCCGAATCGTCGTTGTCTTGAAACACTGAACTTTTGAACAAAATAAAATTATACATTGGCTCTTTTAGTTCTAAGGTACAGATATTTTGAAAATATAATTTTTGCAGACGGGCCCTGGCAAAAATTACCAATTCATTATGTATCGATATGATCAACCATCACGTTGTTGTAATTTATTGTCAATATAATGGCACATAAAAAATTAAATAAAAAACGTTTAATTCATGAATAATTATAATGGTTTTATTTTATTATTTACAAAGACGGATACTTAGATAGATTTGTATTAGAAAATATGAAGTGTGAAATATTTCAAACAAGGCATTGAATAAATTGGCGCCATGAAGCACGACCGACCGACGCGACGAAGCAAAAGTAAAATTCACAACAACATATCACTGATTTATCCGATTTATATTTCTAGGAAATATTTTTGCCCTTTTGGATATATGTACATAAATATAAAATTGCAGTTTTTGCATTTGTTTTTTTGAATCTTGTTTCAATTGTGGAATTTAAAAATTGACATTTTCATGCAAAAAAAATTCAAATTTACTATTTTTGTTCTGTCTCGAAAACTAGCACAAGTAAAATCATATGGTTTTCAGTGTACGTATTTACTCGTATGTTGAAAAAATACAACGTTAACTTTATTTCTTCGTTTTTTTTTCAAAATCTTGAGTTTGAAGTAAACATTTTCAAAGTATATGCCTATAAGTATGTATATACATAATTTACCAAATTTTACCAAAGGTTTTATTGCGGTTCATTAAAATAGTAATGGGTTGTTCAATTCCAATTTTTGTTTGACTAAACTTTTTATTGCGATTTTTTTTTGTTGCATTTTTTTCAACAAAACATTGTTTCCACATTTTTTTTTTGCGACTTTTAATATTTTACTCTCCCATTTTTGTCGGCATTTGTTTTGAGAAAACTTGTTTGAGTAGACGAAAAATTTCAGTATTCGGTTTTCCCAATATTTTTTTGGATAAATAAACGACTGACACGATTTTGATGAAATATTTTCTTTGGATTTTTGTAAGTAATTTGTTACTTTCTCGAAAAATATCTTTCAAAGTTTCGATATTGACTAGCCATAGAACCAGATTTTCGATTTTCAAACTTCTTATAATTGGTTTGACAGATTGCTATGTTAATGAAAGAGTTCCTATATAATTTTAAAAATGTTGCATATCAAAAATTTCGAAAAATATATTTCTTGAATTTTTGAAAAAAAAAAATAAAACTTTTGTTTTGAAAACTTCATAATTCTTTTGAAATTCTATTTTAACATATTTATTTTTAAATACTTAAAACTTGCAAATTTTTTAATCTTTAAAAATAAATAAATTTTTTATTTGTAAGAATATAAGAATATAAAAAAAAACTTTTAGCAATTAAATTAAATTTTTTTACCAATTCAATTATCTTACACTAATGAATGACACTCCAAAGTAATTTAATACCGGAGCAAGTTCGTGTGCGATTCCCAATCGTACATTTTTTATTTGTTTCGGAAAGACCACCGAGATAAAAAAAAGTCTAGGTCAAAAAATACTGTTCCCCCTCGGAGTTAGTCTCGTCTCGTGGTCATTATTTTTGAAATCAAGTAATTCAAACTGTAAAAGTGCGAAAAATGTAACAGATTGTCACGTAGAGATTGCAATTGAAATCAAACTGAAAGATAATGTTGAATTGTCTTTGAAGTTTGAAAGAGGAGTTACAAAAAATGATTCTTATCGAATAGTCTCTGAACATTATTTTTAAAGTTGGCGTGTGTGCTTAGTTTCACTGAATGATTTACCAGCCTGGAATTTTAAACAAAAAGAAAAATCATGCAGCCGACTACATTAGTCATTTTCGAGTAGTCATGTATATTGACGTCGAGTCATCGACTGCAGCGTCGCCGTCGTAAAAATCTATCATGACAATTTTTTTTTCTCGAATACTGTTTTAATTCGATGCTTTTAAGTAATTTAGATACCACTCAAGTATCTAATAGGTTATAACTCTCCCACAGCAACCTGTGGTTGGTCTTTTTGTGTTGTTATTTTTTGTTTGACTAATTAGACTATGTGAGGTAGGCAGGCGTAAGGCGGCACTTTGTTTCATATTGGTACAAAGTTTCCTTCATCCGATTATGTATCGTATCTTCAATATGAAATGAAAACATCAACCTCTTCCACAGAGTCAGATAGCTGTACAAGTAGGCATACCTATAGCACCTCAAACGGGCCTAATCGGATTATTATTACCTACTTTTTGTTGTTTTCGATGATGTTTGCTTCCTTGAATATTATCTGTGATTTTGCTGCTTGCTGAACTAAACTGAACTACTGAACGAAAACACGCATGCTATACTAACTCGCATAGAGATACCTATATGAAAAGAGGTTTTTGATAAAAGTCTTCCTGAAACATAAGTGTAATGATGGTGCCCTAGGTAAAATATGAAGAAAAAAAAAGCACAACTGTATGTTCCTTCTTTTTTTTAATGGATAAATATATTGCATAGTCTGAAGAAGTAGGTTCCTGGATAAGTAAGCAGTATATTGTGGTAGCGCATAACAATGGAACGAATATGCATTTGATGAAGCCTCCTTCTCATTTTTTTTTCTTTGTGAATGGAATGCTTCGACAATTACGGTATAGTCATTTATAATAAGACACTAAGGAATGCACATACTCGTAAGCAATGTAATGGAATTTCCATTACTGATGGATTTAGGCAGAGTGTACCTATGGTGTTAAATAAAATCGTATTTAAAAAAAAAAATATATCTTGCAGTGCAATTATTATTATTATGAATACCTCATTGGGTTGGGTTTTTGTGTAAGCGAATATAATGTGCTTTTAGTAATTGGTGGAAGCAATTAAGTCGGCTAATGGAAAAGTTGCCACTGAGGGAATAACAATGGATCTTGAAACCGACACCATTGAAGATATCCAAACGTTGTCTCTTATAATAGTCGATGGTGTCTGAGAGTCACAATTAGTTTAAACAAGCCTTTATTAATTCCTGGAAGTCAACAGAAATAGAAACTATCAATTTCTGTTCCATTTAAACGGTTCTTGTGAGAGATACTTTTAGATATTAGATAAGTTTGCTGATACGAAACATAAAAATAGTATACGCAATTTTCAAAATTTTCGTTGTGGTTTTCATAGGACATTTTTAAGTTTGACACTATAAAAAAAACTCTGTATTAAAAAAATTACACAGTTTCTACCTCAGATTTCCGTTTCACAAAATGTTTTCTTAAAGTATTTTCCACTTTTCCTAAACTTCTCTATAAAACCGAGAACAGAAAAATACTCCAAAAACATTACTCGGAACAGCCAACAACTCAATTTATAATACCCACCCGAACGTTCCGCTCCAAATTTCAATAGTCTTATAACTTTGAAAAATAATCAAATATTGACTTCAGCTTTAAAATTCATATAATTCAATATGGCTGCTAACGCAGAGTTCTGCAGCAGACTCTATTTCTATTAAAAATTTCAAATTATTTCCAAGTTGACATCTAAAGTTTCTATAAAGAAAACAAATAAATCTCATTGCGCAGTAAGAACAAACCTCTTTAAACAACACTTTTTATTGCATATTAGAACCTGTAACACAATACTACAAGTAGGTACTTCTTACTTCTTGCACAAGACAAGTAGATGTAGAACATTTTTAATAGCTAGTCAACTAGCTGATTTACCTACAAATCTAATGAGTTGGTATAAATTGAAGTGATTTACCTACAAATGTAATGAGTTGGTATAGATTGAAGTGGAAAATTGTTAAATTTTGTTGTTTTTGCAACTAAATTGAATCAAGGTGATAAAATCGTGTTAACATGTAGGTACGTTTCTGAAAGAAAACACTGTTAACTTAATATTTTTCGTATAACTCGAAAACCAAGCCAAATTTGAGAATTTAACTCAAGAGACTTTTTGTAGGGAATAAGATTATGTATCAGAAAAAATGAATTTAAAAAATTTTACAAAAATATTTAAGTAGGGAAAATTTCTTAGAAACCAGCTTAAAAGAAAACTAGTGATATTTTTTTGTTGAAAAAGAATAAATTAAGGAATGTGTTGTAAAATTCAAATAATGGGTCGCAAAACTTTCACAATATTATCACAAACGATTGGCTTGAAAAAAATTTTGAGATGTCAATTTTTAAAAAATTGGGATTGCTTTCTGAGATGAAATACGACACCACAATTTTGATATTGGCTGCTATTAGTGCGTTTTCGATTGCACCGGTTGTTGATCGATTCAGTTGCATAATAGTCTTTAAAATTGAATTTCTTAAATCTTAAATCGAGGTGGATGAAGAAAAATTTATTTTTTTTAAATTTAAATCAATCGCACTACAATCGCACTTTGTCACAAAAACTTGTCACTCATTGTTCTGTAAAAATCCCCGGAAATCATTTCGTCTTCATTTTTGATGTGTATTTTTCGTATTCTTCCAGTTAGTTAAAGTTCACACTTCAAATCGTCAGAAAGTTGAATTTGTTTTTGCGGTAATTCACGAGCAAGGGATAACTTTTCCCTATAATTCGATATATTTGGTGTAGTGCCGTGAGTGTTTGAAATTCGAGGTCAACAATTGTTACTTTTTTCTGTATGTCACTTTAAAAATTATCGGAGCTATAAATATTTAAAAGCGTTTCGTGCAACCGGGCATAAGTACTTTCAAAAGCAACAGAATTCTTCAAGTGATATATAGTTTTTTATAGTTTTCTTTTAAAGGCCTCTAGTTTTTAGCTGCTTGTAAAATTTCTTAAAAAAAACGTATGTTAAATAACAATCAATTTTTCATGTCATGATAATCACAACACAAACAAAAAACAGGAATTACTATTGAGGGTGACTATAAAAATAACACAAAATAATTGATTGCTTGAAAGTAAAAATTTTGTTCAGTGCCGTTTTTAAGTTTTTCCTCCCAAAGCTGTCAAAATGTTAATGAACTCATATTTTGTAAGTGGTAAGTGTCTACAATTTAGACAAACGTGACAAGAAACTGCGGTATAAATTGCTTGGCCAGCAAATTGTAACACCTTCCTTATAGTTTATGCATCTATACTTGCAATCAAGAAGAGAAGAGGAATTTTTACATTAGTACAACATACAAGGAAATCTAAATTAATACCACAATTTCACTCAATAACTATATTATATGTACACTGCACAGACAGTCTTGAGCCTGTCGTTAGGCTTAAAATGTTGCAATAAATTTTCAAACATAACTACAACAGTTTGTTCTTTTTGCATGTTTCTGCTCAAGTCAAGTAAGTAGTGTAAATGGCATACAATCGTTTGTTTACGTGCTGTAAATTAATGCAATCTTATCTTTAGACTTACAGGTGAGTAGTTGAACATGATCATGAGCAGCACCCGGATTGTTAATTATTATATAATTTGTTTACTTAAATAAATGTAGAGTGGTTAAAAGAGTGATGTGACACTCTAATTCGTGAGGATGTAAATACTCGTAGAATAGGCAAAACTATTTGAAAGCCTACCATCTTGAAATGGGTTCAAGAATAAATTAATGGGACTTAATAATTTGCTAATGCTTAAAGTTGTGTTTTTTTGGATATGAAAAAGTATACTAACAAATTCTTAACTATACCTATATTTTCAAGGAATGCAATGGATTGACAATTTTTTATCAAAATCGAGATTTGTTATAGCTGCAGTGAAACATATATCATGAAAACAAGGAGTAAAGGGTTTAAGAAGTACTAATTACATTAAATTGTTACATATTGTACCGTTTGCAATTTTTGAACTATGAGTTGTTTTGGTAAATTCTTTGACGCTACCTTTTGGAGATAACACGATACAGACCAACCTATAGGGTGAGTTTTCGAACTTTGGTTAAATGTCAGAAGCTCGAAGAAGGGGAATTATTAAAATCTCCTATATTGGTCACAACGGAAGAAGCAGACAAGAAATCTTTTATCTACGTATTTATGTGCCTAATCATCACAAATAATGTGTTATATATATTTTTATGTAATGAGTATATAAAATATTTATACTTGTGTTGTTTGGAAAAAAAACATGATGAACCAAAAATATATATACATATATTTATATGTAATAAGTACATGCACAAATAATAACTTGTTCATATTTATGCAATGCATACATTCATAGATATACCAAATATATTTATGTATTTATTGGATAAAACATTATTCAAAGAATAATATAAAAGGACTTTAATTATATAATGTTTTAAATGTTATGACAAGACGAAATATTTCGATTTATGTAATGCGTCACAAGAAAAGTTCATAATGTACTCATTACAGATAACAATAAAATATTGTTCTCAACTCATCGCAGATATCTATGAATATAGATTTATATATTTACTCTACAAAATTATTTAATGGCACTAAAAATAAATATGTATATGTATTATGTAGTTAATATTTGAACTTGCAATGATTTTGTGCAAAAATATTTGCAATGCTGTGCTTAATACATACACTTTTTTCCATCAGTACATCACAGACATGTCAACAAAATTCTTCATATTCAACATAGTGCAATAATTAAATATCATATTTTATATTTATAAGCTACGAATATGAGCGAATAATATAAATGTTAGCCACTTCCCTCAAAATTAATTCAATATAAATTTTAAAAAAGTAACAAAAAATGTCTAAAACAAAATCCATGTCAAAAAAAAAATATTCAAGTTGTTTATTAATCTGCAATGTAAATCCATTTTTGAAATCAAACACAATCGCATTAATTAAACTCGAAATGGTAAAAATTGTTCTTGTGCACCGTGGCCGAGGCCATAGCCGCCGCCGCCGCACGCCAAGACTCCATCGAAGTCACTTAAGAAATGTTGGTACCCGCAAAAATGCCAGATTGAGTGTGTAGGTGAACTCGTATTTGTGATCAAGACCAAATAGATATCGACCAAAATAAATATATATATTTGAAGCAAGGCACACCATCGCGATTGTCCAAAATAAGATAAAACTTCCGAGCTATTAGGTCACTAGAGTTAAGATGGCAGGCGAGCTGGTATTAAAAAAAAAATAAATGTTTTTGGTACTGGCGTCAACTTTGTTGCAACAAATTGATTGATATTTTTTTTTGCCAGCTGCCGTCAAACAGGGAACCTTTCTAATTAACTTTTTGCTATCTGGATTTGTATACATAATAGATGATGTATTTATTTTATTCAATTGAAGATATCTGAGTTTATGTTCCAATCGATAATAAAGAATAACGGATAGTTTTGTTCAAATAAAGGTTATTGGCTTCTTCGTTGACCATAGAAAAAGAATGTTTGACGCCATTAATGTCTCACAGAAAAATGATGACTCTCTGTCTGACTGGTAGGTTTGTTTCAAATCAAATATTGACTTATCTTACTTAGAAAAAGAAATGTTAGCGATTTGCAACGTTATGAGTCTTTATCTTCATTAAACTTTAGCTGAGTGCCTATAACGTGGTAGTCTTATCACTTTGTTTGTCAAGTATGACTTTTATTTCCGTAGTGGTATGATTGTTGGAAAAACCTTCATCTTCCTAAGAACTTTGTGTTTGAATTTTTTTTGAAAACTTTTTATAAAGTTGACGTCACCAAAAATTTCTGTTTAATTTTAATTGTATCATACAAAATATGTACATATGTATGTACATACTACATAGGTACAATAAAAAATGATCTTTTTTTTGATAATCATTAAGAAAGTCAAAATCAAGAAGGTAATTTATTGAACTTATTAAGAACTTAAAATCAATTAGCCATTTTCGATAAGTAATTTTTAAGTGCCTACTTAAATATTTAAGTTCTCATAAATATTCCTTCAAGTGGAATAGAATTTTTTTTTTAAATGTTAAGACCAAGGCCAACAATCAGTTATCCCAGTATCAAGACATTGTCTAGGAGATAGTCGAAATGCAGTATTCCACCGAACTTTTTTCGTTATCGAATTGCAACAGAATTCGCCAAATCAGGCAATGATTCTCTAGTTGATTCCTAGAAAATTACGCTAGATGTGCTTTACTTAGGAAACTGTAGCGACGCAATTATGTTGTGCAAATTACCAAAAAAAAAAAAAATAAGCCTTGCAACTACCTCATCTGTTTAAGTAGAAATTTCTGGACAACCAGTAGAAAATTTTCAATTTCTTCGGATAACTGACTCTACTGATGTCGGAAGTGAACTAGATATTAACATTCGAATCGAGGAAACAAAAGCTGCTTTCGAAATTCTGTCCAAAATATGGAGAAACAAATCTATAAGCTAAAATATAAAAATTATCAACAACTGGATTCCAAAGCCACCTATCGGAAAGATGTGTAGTGTGTACCGTAGAACCTGACTCAGATTCATACAAACATTTTAAAAAAAAATGAGCCAAATCGGTTTAGTTGTTTTCACGTTATCCAATGATTAATGAACAGCATTTCGTTTTTTTTTCCAAACGGCTTCCTTCCAACTTCTATTTTGTCTATTTCATTTTTACTTCCCAGTCTTCCAATTTAAATGTCAACTGTCAACCAAAAATAAAATATTTTTTTTGCTGGTTTATGAATTATAAAAATGAAAACGCTGATTACAAAGTCTTTGTATAGGTATACGAGTATGTTTATCGATAGCAACATTTCCAAATGTAAGCTCATTTTTAGGCTGATTCAATCTGGCTTTATTTAAATTCCAACTGATTTTAATTTATTCGAAGTCATAACAAAAATCTCAGTAAAAATAAAGTCCAAATTCTCATGTGAGTCACATCTAATCATCCCACCTGTCATTTAGTCATGTTTTTTGTCAAAATAATATCTCATCTTTAAAGAGCTTGCAATTTGGAATACACGTCGCCACCTTCGTCGCGTCGCGTCGCGTCGCGTAGCTAGTATTATTGTATTCTCACGAACAATCATTATACCCACAATACACCACACCCAATATGCGTGTTAAAAGGCGGCACCAGCAGCAACAAATCGCATCGAATTAAAATGCTAATCAGATCATCAGTTAATCACGTTCGAACCGATTCCTATCTTTGTCGGACCTGCGTGCCGATGTGATATGAATAAAAAATATACATACATCTTTTTCAATCTTCCTCATAATCTTAAACTTTAAAAAATCCGCGCACATAACTGTGTACATACATATGTACATGTACATATGGCAAAGTGGCGGCAACATAGCGCAAAGTCATAAACATTCCAATGACATATAGTGATGTGACGATATTCTTTCATTTGACATTTTGACAAGCCGGACCATAAACGCGCGATCACTTGTCACTTTTCTGAGAATCTTCTTTGCATTGTCATGATGAAGTTAGCATATTCTCATGTTTTTCTATATCAGACAGAGATTAATTATATTTATTATTGCATATTGTTAGCATTTTTAATGGACGACAAGATGAATTTTATATAAATTGAGTTGTTGTGGGTAGAATAGACAAATGTCAAGTTCATTTTGCTGAAAGGGATGACAAAATACAAGTAGAAACAGCTTTGATTGATTTGCAAACTTCAAAACAACAAATAAAACAAAAAAAAAAACTATCTATTTACTTGACGTAGGTACATCAATCAACAAGTAAATCTCATTGATTATTTTTTGCTCATTTAAAATATTGTTAACAATTCTTCCTCATGAAATAAATAATATTATACAATTTAACAACAACAATATAAAAATAGGTCAGTCTCTTAACAGAGGTCAGTTACACAGTGCACATGTACCTTTAATTTCAATTTTATTATCTCACATTTGAAGTATAAGCTATACCTATTTCGTAATCCTCCTTTTTATTTTTTTTTACTTCAAATAAAAAGAGTGTTTATACAGCGATACTTTTTTTGTGAATTAAAATTACATAAACATCTAGTCACCTATATATTTTTTCCCAATTCGATTTAAACGAAGTGCAATTGTAGAATATTATTTACTGACAGATTTACCATCTCATCTCGGTACGCGGGCTCGGAGCTTGTAGTTTCTGTTTTTCCAGTGCTGGATTTGGTGTATCACTTTAGGCAGAGTAAGAATCTTCTGGTTTTATTCAGAAATTATTTCTTCAAACTAAATGTTCTCGTTGCAACGCTTAACATGGGGTCTATTTCACGAAACATACGAGTACATTATACAATATATGATCTGTGGCCACAAATTTTCTGATTCATTCGCGTATCTTTTATTCTAAACGTATACCGTGCGCCATCTGAAGCCAGTTCAAAAAAACTTAAATTTAAATAGACTTTTTAGAAAAAACACGACTAATTTCAACCAAGTCTGCACGAAATTGTCTCAGAAAATAGATGAACGCATTCGAATGTGAATCAGCCACACTAATTTGACCGTAACATAGAGTTTGTTCAGTGCATTTGTGCATTTGACATTTGTCAAATTATATTTGAGAGTTGGTGAAGAGTGGTTCAAAGATATATCAGAACTTTGACAACAGAACACGTTCGGTTTAAAGGATTTTCAGAGTATGCTTTGAGTGAAAAAAGAAAAACATCTAATGAGAACAAAAAAAAGGCCTATTAGTATAAGTATAATTTTCTTATTCATTCTCAAACGTCAAAATCTTCACTTTATTGCATTTGACATATGTATTTATTTATCTAACTTATTTTTTGCATACTATTTGATTCATGTTAACTGGCCCTCTACCAACCCAAGTCCATACCCTATAATATTCAAGTCGATAGTGTTTTAGCTTATTTTAGCTCTCTGTAACATAACACAAAACTTCTCATTGGAAGCTGAAGAAGTACTTTTGCTTTTTAAAGATACAACTTGTTGTGTTGTTACTGTTGGTTTTCTTGAGTGTTGAGAGGACCATTGAATTTCCTCTCGTCGCTTCGTTTGTTCGTTGCAATAACAAGGAAAGTTCATAAAATTTTGTACGATATCGTTACGTGTTTAACCTCAATGGTATACATAAATATGCTTGGATGTTGAATCATTTGTTTATATATTTTTTGTGTTGTAGGTATTGTGGTATATGGTTTTCGCTTAAACATTGTGGAGGAATATTTTTATACTATTGTTTTTTTAGAGTGCAGTGGTTGTAATTATTTTTTTCTCTAAGTATTCTTAAGGGTTGTGTTTTACAAATTTCATTGATATAAAGCATTTAATTTTAATTTTTTATGAAATGTATTTTTAGATTTCTAAGTCTTTTTGTCTGATGAAAATGTTTTAATAAAAAAACAAGACTTCTTATATTGTATACAAATGCAACAGACTTATTTGTTTATTTTGCGATGGACATGATGAGCTCAATGTGGAATCCGAGTGTGACTTGTGACTGATTTGAAGTAAGTTTTTGAATTCACCTTCGAAAAATCTGTGAATAAAATTTGATTTTCTGTCCAAAATAAATTTGTCTGTCAAATAGCTAGCACATTACTCTTGCGCAATCGAAAAAGTTACGGACCCAGTTTGAGGCAATGGTCCTCTTATTGAAAAACATATTGTAATTGATGTCATTTGAGTTAAGTTTGAGTGATATAGTCCGTCGGTATTTTGGAATTACAAAAGTATAAAAGGTATAAAAGAATTGGGACTCGATCCCGAATGTATTCTAGTTTTTTTTTTGCATAAACTCAAAAACAAATAACCTACTTATGTAATACATTTAGATTTAGAAATCTCTTTTTTGACAAATCTACATCCTGAACGTCGCGTCTAATAACTCACTTTTGAGCCAAGTACAAGACGAATCCATTAGGAGTGCATACATTTTACTTATAAAATAAGCAAAGATAATTTGCTTATACACTGCGTCCAACACAGAATAAAAACAGTGTTTTGTGTTTCGTTAGCCAACCTAATTCCTCATACGCTAATACTATCTTTGTATATATTCCATGTTGCACCTTAATTGTAGCTATTTCCAAACGACTTGACTTAACTCGTTAATCGTAACAAACACTCACCCTCAGGAGTTGTTACACACATGGAATTTTTGTCTAACGTGCTTTATGTGTACCGCTACTCTAGATAGTTAAGTACGTCTGTTTTTGGTGACTTTATCCGTTGTATTGCTGCTGTTCAGCAACCAGCCACAGCAGGAGCAGTAATTTACGACTACGCGCAGCCGCATTATAAATCTGTCAAAATTATTAGTTGTGCTGGACGAACTATTGCACCGACACACTGCTCGGATCACCGCTCCTGACCGGTCTGGAGTAGAATTTCAAAAATTCCACCAAATGCAGCTCGAACTCGCTCCAACTCTGCTACAGTGAACATTTCAATTTCGCTCCTTCAACACGGACCCATTAAATCAGGATTAATGGCGGTCTGCGAACGGTGGCATGTCAATTCTTAACAGTAGGCATGGCCAGGTTAGGCCATCGCGCCTCGCCACAGTTCGTCGTCGTGTTGACTGTCAGGAGCTCCAAAGAGATAAACAGGGCAAACACTATTAAAATGACAAAAGCCTTCGTCGCGTTGTCCGTTGTGTAATGGCTTGGAAACTGAGCAGAAGTTTTTGTTTCCAAAAAAAAGTGAAAAAATAAACAAGAAATTAGTCAACACGAACTGTGAGACTGCTAGGGTTGCCAGTAGTGTAATTTTTGGAAACCGATCAAATATCTTTTTTTGGACTGCAATTTGTTGCTTATCCATATTTTTTCTGTTAACCATTTTGATATTAATAAATGAGCTAGCGGGTGGTAATGCACCGAAACGAGACGTTAGGTAACTCTATAATGTGGCAATTTTTTTTTTCTTCAAGAAGTTGTTGGTTTTGCAAAAGAATTTCAAATGATGCAGTGCAGTGATTTAGGACTTTTAATTGAGTAAAGGATTTTTTTTACTAATTCTCAAACGCTTAATTCAACTGCGTTGAATTTGAGGCTTGGCTTATTATTATAGTGCGGCTGGCGGTTGTCAACGTTAATTTAAATGGTGGCTGCAGGGTTGGAATTTGTATTTTTTTTTTTTTCATACCAGTAGACTGCAATAATCTAACTATTACTCGGTGGTTTGGCAAATTAACACCGTTTCAATGAGGGTGGAGTATTACATTGAATATGGGACCAAGCGGATGTATTGTGAATGAATTGATATTAACCTAAAGTGGTAGGTTTGGGGTTTTAGGAACACGACGGATGCATAGATATATGATGTGGAGTGGTTAAATTTACTGCATGAAGAGTTGACGTGTTTGTGTATGTATTTTTTTTTTGCTGATGGAATATGAGAATAAGAGTTGGTTAAGTTTTTATTACAAAGAGACCGCCAACACAGCTGGTGACTGAAGGAATTTTTTGTAAGTAAAACAAAACAAAAACATAATTTAATTCGGTCACGATGAATTGAGAGAGATTTGAGACCTATTTGTTTTTTTTTTTTTGTTAGGTAAAAGAAGGATTTTTTTCTATTTTTAGTCTTAAAATTTATTGAAAATTGAATTTTCAATTTTAGTAGATTTGTCAATTTTAGGCATTTGAATATAGTCTTTTGACTTGAGTTAATTTGTTGTTTTAGAAACCAACAGATTACTTTATAAATTTACCAAAATTTAAAATTCAATTTTCAATTTTTTAAACACGTTAAAAAGTCAAAAAGTATAAACGTACTGACTCCCTGGGTTGACTTAAATTAAGAATTTTAAAAATAATTTTGCTTAAGTTTTTTTTTATAAAATCAATTTTTGATTCCCTATAATTTTTGAAAAATAAAAAAAACGAATTTTTTGTAGAGTTTTCGTAAATCTTTTTTAGATTTGCTAATATTTGTGTCAATCTTAACTACAATTTACAGTAAAATAAAACAAGAAAACTACCAATTCCTTTAAAATTTTCGAATTGATTTGTCAAACAGTCTTTACTTTAAGATTGGTCAAAGTAAAAGATATTTTGTTTATTTTAGCGCAAATTATTTTTGCAGTCTGGAATTTTAAAATCTAAAGCCTTGTACAAGCCATTATAAACATCCAGCAAGTCTATAGTTTTAATTAATTAAATTAAAAAAAATCCACTTAGAGTATTCTCGTAGACTATAAGTTTGAAGTTCTCATCAAAAGCAAGCTTAGTTTAATTCTTTGACAACAGATATCCCTTCAATGCATTTATGCTCTTAATACACTGATTAAATAATGACAAGTTTATAACTTTAAATTGAATCACATACAAGAAAAAAAACTCCCCCTTGTACAATAACTTTGCCGACATCATTTTTTAAAGATGTCTCTTTTCAAACCCGCATCACTTTTTTGTTTTCTTTTAAAGAAAGACATTTTAAATTAATAGGAAAATTAAACATAACTCGAATTTAAACGGTCGTTAAAATGTCTAAAATGACCATAAACTTATTCTTAAAAAGACAAGAGATCTGTCCATCATTAAATTTAATCTAAATGAATTATGTTGAAGAAGTTGTAATATTATTATGGAACAGAGCATGTCATTTAAGGGGTTTAAAGAAATCCTACTAGTACAGAAGCTGCACCAATTACCTTCGAGTATATCCATCAGCTTTCAGTTTCGTTCTTCTTTAAGTCATGCGTTTTCAAGCGGGTAGTTGTTCAATTAGGTTCAAATATTAACCATCAGTTTTAGAAGACTCAAGCTTCTTCGCTCATCAATTATGTTAATACCTCAAAGACTTTCACGATTATCATGTTTCTTAAAAGATTTGATTTCTTTAATCTTTTTGAGATTCTTCTTTTTTGTCACCATATCGAGGAGTTGCAATTGGTTCACCATGATTTCCCTACACACAACAATGATAGCTATAAATTTGTATTTCGAATCCATCAACGACTCTCAATCGTAAAGATTTCAACGAGCTTTTCAATTTTTTTTTTTCTTGAAAAGAACGCCTTCTCATATAGTAGGTAAATTAGACTGCACATCACGTGCCAAAAATAAAAACTCCAACTTTTAAGTCGTGACTTGGGGTCGTCTTAAAATAAACACAAAAAAAAAACTATCAAAAGCCGTCATTCGAATCGATGTTGCTATTGATCGAGACACTAACTAACAACATCTTGTGTTTTTTTGCTAGATATAAGCTTATTTTTTTTTATAGGTCTTTTAAAAGTTTGTAGTTTGATTTTAGACAGCGATAAGATCTATTCGAACATGGGCGACACCGACAACCGGCGAAATATATGGCGTAATGTGAAGTGTTTGTGTTTTTTTTTTTTTTGAAATTCGATTGAATGGTTAACAATTTGTAATTGTAACAAGAGTTTGGGGTGATGGTGGTAATAAATTTGTTGTTGCAACCTTAGTTGGAACGAAATGAGTCAATTTTGACATAATATTGATCGATATAATGAATATTTTGGTATCGTTTTGAAAAAGTGAGTTTAACGCGGAATGATTGTAACGAGGATTCATCTTGTATTGTAAATTCATATGAAATTCAGAACAAAGAACTAAAATGCTTTGATATTTTTTTTTCGGTCATTATTATGATACGGGTGTAATATTTGAACGAAGCAGTCATAGGTTAAATTTAGTTGAATTGGCTATCAAACGGGAAAACTGAAGCATTTAGGACAAAAACTGACCTATTACATTACATGAATCTACACATGTACTACTACGGAGTCTTTATCTCTGGGATAGAGCAGGGGCTACATATTCCCTGTGGATTTCGAAAGAAGCGAATTTCTGGGTGGACTGAGGAAAGCAAACAACTCTGTGAGGACTTTGAGATATCTGGAAACGGAAATTAGCCGCGAATTGCTAAAATCGCTTGATGGGACTTATAAAAAGAAGTGAACATCAACTGTCAGCCCCCTAAACTTCACATACTCTAGCAGGGAAGCATGGAGCCTTTTAAGCAAACTTGGAGAAAGTAAGAAGTAATAGCTCAAGCACCACATTTATTTTTATTGATCGGAATAAATTAGCTAGCCGTATTGTAGAAGTTTCCCAAGCACTGAGGAACCTGAAGAATAACACCCCACAAACATCACAAATCTAAAGAAGAAGTCAGCACTGTTCTTACCGTAGAAAAAGCGGGGTTTCCATGATATGTATCCAGATTCCTTGTGCCGAAAAATCACAAGACGGTGTTTATCAGAATTCTTCAGCAATATATTAAAAAACAGATGCAATACCGACTGCCTTCAAGCTAACAAAAGTTTCAAGAATCGGCTAAAGTTTTTATCAATGATCCAAAAAGCAGAGAAAGAAAGTTAAATAATGGACTCCAGGAGACCGTCCTTGTTCCTCTGCTACTTGTATTATATTTTTAAATACTATTATAGTTTAAAACAGTTTTGAGTACACGTTGATGGACACTGGTTGGCTTATTTGGGTGCTCCTGTATTATTGATTCAATATTATTTGCTTTTTCACAATATTATATTGATCCCATTTTTAATTGCACCATTCCTTAAACAAATATTGAGAAAAAATTCATTTCAAAATTTCTCTTAATCAACTTCAGGAAATCACTCAGTTTCCCCACACACTTTAGGTTAAGTAAGCTAAAAAAAAGGTTCAATCTAATCATTAAAGCCAGGTTAACCATTATGTCAACAAAATTCACTTTTCACCTAAATAAACAGAAAAAAAAGGTAAACACTTTTCTCATGATCCAATGGCACGTACCAACGAAGAGAATTTAATATAATGAAAAATGAAAACGCACACAAAAGGGCTAAACCAAAAAAAAAAAAATGTCAAGCATGTTTATTCGAATTGTTTTCTTTATCTCTCATCATCCATCAATATTAAAGCTACTTGACCTATCATCAGTCAAAATACAAATCAATTTTTGTGTTTAAGGGCAGACATGCATCGCTTATTATTATTTTCCTAATGAGAAACTAAACGTTCAAATGGGAAAAGAAATATTTATTTAGGTCCAAAATTCAAGAGCAGAAATACCTTTGCAATGACTATTGAGATTTTTCTGTATTTGAGTATTGAGGTATCAATTATTTGTTTACGGTGATATGAAATTTCGTCAAGGAAAAGTTAAAAGAAAAAAAATATCAATGAACTTTTAAGGATAACGATGTCATAAAAAAATATATCCCAAACTTTATCATGAAACAAAATCAGTGATTAGTGAACAGCTTTGTCGACTGAAAACAAAGGAATTCATAAACAAAGTATGCTTAATCTTTCATTGGATCATGATGGGTTTCTATCAAATAGTGGGGAGAGAAGCTGAAATCTTTGGACTTAAATCCATACGTCAAACAAAAAAAAATCAGCCTTGGAACTTCTTCATTTGTTCAAATAGATATTTTTGGACAACCAGTTGATATTGTAGAAAATTTTCAATATCTTCTAAATACTATTTCTAGTAATAGCGGAACTGAACACATATGAAGCAGTCTTTCGTTTTTGTAATAGTATCCTAAAATAGAAAAAAAAGCAAAATTAGAGAAAGCATTCAGATCAATTTGAAGCTTTTCAAGTCAAGATTATTAGAGATGGATTTAAAAAAAAATTATATATTCAGTATAGATAAGCCAGTTTGAGTACTTTGAAACTGATGTGGGACCATTTATAAATCATATAAAAAGAGCTGGACCCAAATGGCTACCTTGGGGAACTCCAGAAATAATAAAAATTATTAAATGGTAGCCATTGAAATTTGCAAAATAGGATCTGACAAGTAAAAAATATTTCATGAATGTTTTTAAATATATGTAAATCATCAATAGCAAAAAACAAAAAGGCAAAACAAACTGTAAAGCTCTCCTTTAAATGGTAAACATTTTTAACTTAAACACTCTTGAGAAAATAATGCTCAATTTCAAAACAGTTCAATTCAATTTTGAAATTTTGGAATTTGGGCATTATTTTTTAAACACTGTAAATAAAATTAAAACTTTATTTGCGTGATAAGACTAATCCCAAGAAGTACATGTTAAAATAAAAGTTTTGCATTGGGAAATAGATTAGAGTTCTATGGTATTTTTAATTGAAAAAAGCACAGGGTTACGAACTATACTTGATGGTGCCTTATCGTGGGCGTATTATTAACGCTACTAATCCACTCGTTAGCTGTATCTATAATCATCAAATAACAATAGATCATATTGAATTTTTGTTTGTATCACTGACCTAAAACCTTAAATCCAGGCTTAGCAATCTAACAATAGAAATATTCAATAATCGCATTCATCATTATATCATTTTCTAATTAGCATAAACTCCACTATTCTTTATTAGTTAATGTGATAAATATAAAAGAAAACACAATTCATTATAGAAATTGTTATTTATTTTCAATTCTTCATCATTGTTTTTGTCGGTTTCATGTTCTTCGATACCACGCAAAATCAGTTATTCATTATATCCCAATACAGTCATCTAACTTTAAAATTTCAATATTATAATAGATAGATATATTATTAAAAATGCATTTATTATAAAAAAAATTAATTAAAATTAGCCAAACTACAACAATATCGGGAACTTGAATCTTTCAAATATTGGAGGTCAACATTCTTGTTGAATCCTACTTTATAACTACCATATCTCGCTACTAATGCATATGATTAACTTATTATTCACTATTATGTTTTTTTTTTTTTTGTTTGATTATTCAAAAATGTAAACAATGATCTCATCATAAATTATTTGTTTAACATTGGACCGTTGGATTGTTGATGGCGCATAGTTTTGAATTTTTCGCGACTCTTTATGGAATTATTGAATAAACACAAAACGATGTTAACAGAAAAATAGCTCAAAGGGTTCAAAGAAAGACTTTGGAACTAAATTGTAAAAAAAAAAAAAATAAAACAACAAAACTGTCTTTGAAGGAAGGTTGTCCAAACACTGATGGATTTGGGTGGCATGATATTTGTGAAGAATAGGTGCGGTAAATAAGATAAACAATGTCAAAAAATATCGATGTCATATTGCTTGAAGCTTTTAAGTTTGTGAGAATTAGTTCAATGAAGGTTGTGGGAAGTTTTTTTTTGCAATCTAAAATCAGTCTTTTTAAAAAGCCTGATAATTATGAAACTTTAAGTGAAAAGTGGTCCAACTAGCAACACCTAACTAGAAATTTCTTTTTTGAATTTTTGGCTTTTAATCAAGTTCTTAGATCCAATAATCTTTTCCTGGAAGCTGACACGATATAAATTCTGCTTCGGGATCAAAATGTACGATTTGGGAATTTTCCTCCACAATTACCAAGCAAATAGAAAGTTCCTTATAATTAGGTCTTCAAACTGCCCCCTAGTGGCAAAAATTCGAAATTCCATTTATTCATGGATGGATCAAACACTCCGAATAAGCCAAAGTATTGAGCAGGAGTCTCAACATTAAAGAAACGAACTAAAGTCATCTTTGTATTCTACTTCTGTACCAGGATTTTTGATAAAATCTGGGAGCCGATTCCAAAACTTATCCAAGTGGATGTTCGCGGTCATAGTTAGACCTGTACCTGACATGTGGTATAATTGTAGTCAGGTGGAATGCGTTGGTCAAAGTAACCAAAGTTAGAAATTTAAAGGTACAAAAAATGGCATTGACATATATTGTAAGAACTGTCAAGGCGCAATTCGGTTTAAAAAAACTGATATGATGGCTGGAAATCCAGTGCTATCAGTCAAGCGCTGGTTCTACAAATTCGTGGGTAATAAAGTATGGTGATTATTAGAGAGCCCCCAGCTAAGACTTCTACAAGCCAAAGCACTGGCAACCTAAAACTGGTAATCGAAAGTAAAGTGTTTGCTTTAATTAACAAGGGATGGAACTCGCTTGTTACTGACAACATCATCATTGTGTCCTCTCATGAGCATCACCAATCGACACAACCAACTTTGTTAACAGTATGGATTACTTATGCAGAGGTTGTGGTGATGAGAATAAAAATGAGGATGCTCATTATTACCTGTGCCACTGCTCCACTTCTTAGAGGAACTCTCTGACATTACAAGCAAAAACTTGTAAAATTTCACTAAAGCTACCAAATGGCTTGAAAGTTCTTGAACTTTATTAGTTTATTGAATTTTACAGGACCAGAACGACCTCACCCATACACCAGCTATTTTCTTTCTGTGTTGGGGGAGGGGGGCAGTCACATGCTCCTACGGGGTTGCGGGTGGTATAAGTGTGACGGTAACAACATGAACGATCAGTTCGAGAAAGATTAATGCATTCAGGTGTTCAATCTTATGGGATATGTTTTTTGTATCGTAGTGTTTCATTATTAATAAAAATTTACAGAAAACTACCTATGCATATACTTACAACTTCAATTTTAGAACTGTAGAAAATCTTACAACTTGAGACTTAGCAGGCCCTGATGCCAATTTTGATTAATCTCTATACCACCTCGCAATAAAAATTGCGCAGTTAACTGTTATAGTCTCGCGTTTTTTTTTTTAAAGAAAATCAAAAATGGTGTTAACTTCACGCTCATTAATAAAATTAATATTATTCATAAAAAAAAAGTATTTTACATTAAATTTCCTAACAAACCCAAATACATCGCAATAACTTGTTTTACTTTTTAATTTATTTCTAACAATTTGTCTTTTATTAAAAAAAATAAATAAAACAACGATCTAACCCAAATTGAGTAGGTAATTCAATTTTCACACCAAATCTGGTTTAAAAACAGAATTTAAAAACAATCAATTCATATTACCTGTCAATATTTTCGTTCTCATATAATTTACGACTAGATCCATAAATTGACTTTGACGTGTTAGATCTCTTAAATAGCAATAGCAACACGATAAGCGAATCATCATCATCATCATCATCATCACATTGATTGAGTTATAGTGACACAATTGAAACTAACGTTTCCATATAGGAACTTTAATAATACGTTTATATTTAATAATTTAGATAATAAAAATAAATATGATCTACCTATCGATGCAATTATAATACTTCGTGTTTTCAATTATTATACCATATTAAGATCCCTGCTGCCACGGTCAATGCCAACAACTGTGACAGTTGCGCAATAGAAAATCCAAATCAAGATAGCATCGCACTTTGTGGGTCTGGACTTGATGATGTTGGGGCAATCACGCAACACCAACAAACTTGCATATGGAGAGGTTGAAGTTGGCTTACTTCAACAAAGCAGAAGAAGACCACCCGCAGACTATATTGTTCCATTCAGCATCTGTTTATTGCAAACTGCAATGCAGAAGTCATAACTGCTTCTCATAAATGATCCTTATCCGATTTAATTTTATAGTGCCCTATAGATAGGGGCACATGGAGCCCGATGATGATGATGATGGGGCACTGCGCACCCAAATCCTTTGTGTCTCTAGAGACCTGTATGAATGTTAACGAAGGTGAATGGAACAGAAAAACACAATCAACAAAAAAAAAAACATCGACTCTGGACTTTGAAATTGAATCGGGTGGAATTCTAAGAAACCTCCTCCGTGAGCTATTAAAAATTGTTCCGAGGTCGATTTGCTGAAAAGTTAAGTGTACGACTTGGGCGTACGTACTTGCTTTGGTAATGACACACAGACTATAAAAGGATTCACAGCTGAGATATGTATTTTATTCGAAACTGTATCAACGGATGCAGATAAATATTGATTGTAAATTTTCTAAAACCTAACATGGTTTTAAGCGAATAACTCTAAAAGCACAAGAAAATGCTTCAAAAAGAAACCAACATGAAACAATTCTTTATACGTCAAAGAGCCCACTCTGAAATTCTCTGTAATAAAGAAAACGAACAATAGAATTTGCTAAACTTAAAAAAAAAATCAATGTAGTTCCTTTAAGAATTCGCGATTCTGAGATGAAGTGGGTGAGGAAACGCCTTTCAGTGTGAAAGGAAAAAAAAAAAAATTTCTACATAGCATACCAACCCGATACAAAACTTCTTTATTTCAACCGATTGCCAAGGGCTGTTTGTGTGATGGTTGATGCTATTGGGTTGTTGCACTAAATGGAAGTTAAAAGGAAGCCTATTTGTATTTTTTTTTTGCTGTGTTATGGCTTGGAAATATTGGAAAGAAAAAATCGAAGCACAGTATCGATGCGGAGAGGGAAAAAAAGAACTATAATGGAAAACGACAAGATTGGTATTGATGTTACTTTTATGTTGTATAGAAATACAAAATGTCCTTTCTTCAATTGTGTTTTGCATTGATTTAAAAAAAATCTTTGTTCAAGGAAGTCATGGACAGTTTTTGATTTTTTTTTTTATGTTACTGTAGAAAAAATGATGGTCAATCATTCTGATTGATTAACGTTTAACTGAGTTGGTAAACAAAAGGACCAACTTTGATATCAAGTTTGATACATGCTAGGATTAGTTAAAGTTGTTTTTAGTGCCGATGTAAAGTAATTGTGGACATTGGGTCTTGCCAATTTAGTGAAATTTTAATATTTCACTGAAATTATATATGTACATATTGAACTAGAACTATTAAATTGTTACTATCGTGTAGTATTGGTGAAATTGCGGAAATAATCTGCCATCTTTTCTGATCGAATTATGGCCTTATAAGGAGAAGGCAGTGGTTCATCCAGAGCTTAAAAACGATTCACAATTTATTCACAAAAAATTAGAGTAAATTGACGAAAAGTAAGATGAAGATGTTCTTAGCATTTCAGGTGCACAAATCAAAAAAAAAAAATCAGTGCCGGAGTTGATAGGACTATACCCTTTAAACAACATCTTTACTTCATATTAGCCTCAACCTAATACTATGAAAATACTCTATGCGGACGATTCCCTAACTTAACCATTGTGAACTAACTGGTTTCTTACACAAAAATTGCGAATTTGTTAGTAGAAATGTGAATCAGGAACTCCGGAAACGAATAATGGGTCTATGAATACAAATTGCAGTCTCAAAATCATTCGACCCATAATTTAATAACAAGGGATTTCTATGAGCGGGAGGGAAGGCTTGGCTAAAGTTTTTTTGACTAATCCTCCATATTTATACCATAGCACTATAAGCTTTCATTCGCTGGAATGGACATCAAACTAGGTAGCGTTTATAAAAGCTTTGTCTCAAAAAATAATTTTTTTAAAAAAGTGAATATGTTAACTTACTTAATGGAAAATTTTGTTCACTCACCTGAAATACAAAGAAAAAAAAACATTAAAATCGTACATCATAACTGAATATGTATATTAAAAATAAATAAATTTGTGTAGCAGTCCATGAAGAATCAGAACTTACAAACTCTCAACCATTCCTGTGTGTGCTATGCCAAGAATGGTGGGGATCTACAATTTCGTACCGAATCCTAACGACTGGTGTGAGAAACAATTTATACTTTACAAGTAATACTTTGTAAATTTCTAGCAAGAGGGAGCAGCCCGTGGAAAAAAACCAGTAATTTTTTTTGTTATTTACATGCACGAGACTGGGAATCGAACCAAGACCTCCGGTATCACAATCCAACAAACTAACCCATTATGCTACGGATTAATACTGAACATAATAGCTATGTTTTTATTAAATTTTAAAATATTAACATACATATTGAAAATTTACTTAAATTATACATTTACTTAAATACACTACGATAAAAAAAAAACAATACACTAAGACCCCACATCAGGTTTTGTGCTTTATCACAATCTCCATATCAAACATTTACCCAATCTGACATTGAGGATAGACTACATCACACCTCCAGCAACTCCCAGTCTTTCCTCACAAGCAAAAAACTAAAACAGACTAAAGTAACAATTTTTTTTCTTCGCCAACGAACCTAATTAGTTTACTATATAGCTCAATTAAAAAAAATCATTGATTGGAAAAATAGAAGAAAAATTAAATATAAAAAATATTTTATCAGCTTTAGCTCGTTGGCAAATTAGCACAGGTCTCATTGCTTGCGCGCCAAGTCAAGTCTTATCAATCGAAAATCATCGATCAGAGACAAGAGACCAGAGGTAGCTCGCAAGCCCCACCGCCATCCATTGCCATCAGTCGCCACTCCCAGCCAATCTTTCATGGGTGCAACTTTTACTCTATCGTAACTTGGAGTTGTTGTTGAATGCCGCCACCGCTTGGGCGTAAATTGAAAATCGAAAATCTAATCACCCAGATATACTGATGGGCAGACAGGTGGTCACCTAAACTGTCAGCGATGGTATCGCATCCCGAAATCTGAGTATATACGACGACGGACGCCAATTTACGATGAAATAATTTTCTACTTCAGTGGTTTTTCACTTAAAATATATCTAGTGCGGGTTGTAGCTTTTTTGAATGTAGCCATTGATTCGCTGCTGCTGCAGTCTCTCTTGTCCAGGTGCTAGTGGTGGATATCTGAGTCTAACATGGAAAATGCTAATTGATACAAGAGACACACAGCGGCGGCGCGGCGCTGGCTGACGTTGTGGTAGCCCCATTAACTTGCAGACTTCGCATAAAATATTATAAGAAAAAGACTTTAATTGAAAAACCAAGCGAAGACGTACGAACAAAATAAACCCTCATCTTGACCCACAGAGCCAGCTCGGTGGTTCTGCATTGTTACTCCTCATCTAGGTGGTGGCACCATTCCGAAGCGCATGTTGTCGATGTGGTGTTGATGCCATTTAAGATGATTACCAATGAGTGGGCTGTGAAGACTTTTATTTACCATTAAAAAGATTAAGTTAAAAGGCAATATAAATATTATGCGCATGGTTTTGTTTCAGCATAAAATCAACCCACGCACATGCTTTTGCACGGATGATCTATGTTATGTTGCATGAGAAAACTTTAAACGGTTATAATATGAATCATGAATTTTTAAGGAAAATCTTCAAGTTGATGACAGGCAGCACATATGATTTCTGATCATAAAATAGGAATTGGAAGGTATTCAATAAAATTGAAAATTTTTCCCACAGTGTTGAATTTTACGGTTTGAAAATTTGATATTTGAAGATAAGTAAATTCATGGAAAATTGAACCATGAAAGTGTATGTCAAAGATCAGTTTAAAATGAATGCAAAATTTTGGGTGAGAAGCAGATATTTTTGAAAAGTCAAATTGAGGTTAGCACTATCTTTCCAGATGGAAATAAAGTATGATGGAAGTTATTTCTTAGGTGGTTAAAACTATTATTACAAAATTACTTTAATGAAGAATTCCGCTTTAAAGTTTAAACTCAGGAAGTCAAATCTGACAAAACATGAAATAATGGTGAGGTCAGGCTCACGTGGCTTACAGCAGACCTGAACCATTGGAGCTTCTTATGAAGCATGAAATAATAAGTTTGAGATAAAACTGAGCCCTGCGGTACACCAGCATATATCCGAAAGGTCATTTCTTTTTTTTAAGGGTAGACTGGCCAAAGCAGTTTTTCATCAACTTGGAAAGAGACCAGTACAATAGGACAGATGGAAATACTTACGCAGAGGTTTTATCAGCGTAGAAGAAACCGTCTTCAAAACAATGGATGAAATACTTAATTTAACGTTACGCCAAAATATCAAAGCAATAAGTGAAAAACTTTAGAAGATTTGAACAAAAGAACATTTGGGTTTTTATTTGTATACCTATAGATGACTTTCTTTATAGAAAACATTGATTCTTTGTTAAACAGCATACTAAAATCCACCCACCTGCAAAAAACAACATTATTTCAAAAACGTACTCGTTGTTAAATCTAAAACGACACTTAATGCGATAAACTCAAAACCACTTTGCTGCTCATTTTACGTCGCGTCGTCGTCGTGACTTCAAAATGACAGCATTTAATCTTATATGCAGTGCATTTTCTCTTTAAATATTTAATGAATAATTTATGTTAAAAAAAATTAAAAAAAAAAAAAACAATATAAATGTTAGATAAGTTCCAACACAAAGTGCAATGTCGCTTAAGCTTTAATAATAAAATTTATTTTATGCAATCCATGCTCTGCCACTATAATTAAAAACTGTCAAGCCCGTTCTGTAATCTCTAATTAATTTATGACTACAGAATTTTTGTTTGTGTAAACAATTTTAAAGTTACTTGGCGGTATTTAAATTACAATTAAAAAACAGTTTTTTTTTTTCTAGGAAATCTATTCAGTTTGTAATAATTAAGTGAGTGACATGTTTAGATACTTTATTTATAAGTTATAGATATTTGTCTTCCGTTTTGTTTTTCTTTTAAAGTTTTATTTTAAATTTAAAGGAATTTTTAACAAATTAATTTGACTGATAAAATGATTTTTTTATTGAAAATTATTTCTTCAATTAATAGGTTTCCTGGTTTTGTGACGTAACGCCCGCGCGGCGCTGCCGGCCACACGTAATGTATAGTGAAACAAAAAAGTGGGATGTGCTAGCGAAAGGAAATCATTTTGATAAGGTAGCTTACATGAAACTGAGAATATTTCCGCAAGAAGTGAGCCAAAAAATACCCTTAAAAGTATGTAAACACAATGTGTGTCCGAAAGTAAAAACTTGTGAATTATTAATTCCTCCATTATAATTATAGGTATGCTCTTCCCAAAGCAATTTTTCGCTTTTAAATTGAATTGAATTATTTCGCACCACTAAAAGGTATCTTTCAAGTTTCAATGAAAATCTTTAAGAGTCTCCGTCATCTACCTGCAGGCTGAAAGATACTGGCAATTAAATTTGCGAAGAAAGATTATCAAACTTTAGGATCTTTTTGAAACCGAAACAAGACTGACATTTTTTTTTGTTGTCTTTTAACAGAGGTTGAGTTTTGGAGGCCGCAAAGAGGAACCACTTGGATGTCCGAGGTTCTAAGTAAGTAACCGAGGTTGAACTCTAAAACGTTTGTTTCGCACATCTTGAACGCTTTGTTTACCTCTTTTTGCTGAAGGTTCACATAAATTATTATTAAATAGGACCAACGGAAAGGTTTTTTTGTTGTTAGTGATACAGGTTAGGATTTGTTATGAGTTGGTAGAAATCCCGCAATCAATGGGGTTCTTTTAATGCAGATATTTTATCGTTAACAATTGATAAAATATTCGAGGTACGAGGCAGGTATTTTAATTTTGAAAAAAAATATTTATTTCACTTATTTTGTATTTCATACACATATTTATTAACATTATTTGATAAGTTTTTGTATAAATTACTTGTATTTATTGACTAAATTAAATTTATTTGATGTAGTTTATTTATTTATTTTAACTTTATTCAATAATATTTTATTTTTATTTGCATCTTTTAATATAATTTTGTTATTTTTTTATATTTTGCTTTATTTTATTTTATTTTATTTTATTTTATTTTATTTTATTTTATTTTATTTTATTTTATTTTATTTTATTTTATTTATATTTTATTTTATTTTATTTTATTTTATTTTATTTTATTTTATTTTATTTTATTTTATTTTATTTTATTTTATTTTATTTTATTTTATTTTATTTTATTTTATTTTATTTTATTTTATTTTATTTTATTTTATTTTATTTTATTTTATTTTATTTTATTTTATTTTATTTTATTTTATTTTATTTTATTTTATTTTATTTTATTTTATTTTATTTTATTTTATTTTATTTTATTTTATTTTATTTTATTTTATTTTATTTTATTTTATTTTATTTTATTTATTTTATTTTATTTTATTTTATTTTATTTTATTTTATTTTATTTTATTTACTTTATTTTCTTTTATTTTATTTTATTTTATTTTATTTTATTTTATTTTATTTTATTTTATTTTATTTTATTTTATTTTATTTTATTTACTTTATTTTATTTTATTTTATTTTATTTTATTTTATTTTATTTTATTTTATTTTATTTTATTTTATTTTATTTTATTTTATTTTATTTTATTTTATTTTATTTTATTTTATTTTGTTTATTTATTTTATTATCAAATGTTTTTATTTAAATTGGTGGGAAGATGTTACCGCTGTTTTGAACTAGGCTACAAGGCAAATCTTAGGTTTCGTAAACAAAATAGAACTTCAGTTATTAATCAGACCTTACATTACGATGATAGAGAACTTGAAAGAAATAGTGGGTTCCGCAATTTTGTTTGTCTGTTGATCTGTCTATCTGTCTGTCCGTACCTCGTTCAATTCCTAAACTACTGAATCGATTTTGTTCAAACTTGGAATTAAATTCTCTAGAGCTGAAATTGAAATGTCATTAAAGCGTTACCACAAAACTTAACAACCTCGATACAAATATAACCTTGAAGAACAACTTCGTGCGGTCCAGTCGTGGATTATCTGCTGAACCTTTATAAGGATGATAAATTGATTAAATTAATTTTATTGAGCCAATTTTTTGCCAAGACCCTAAATAAATGCACCCCTGTTGGTTTGTTTTTAATGTTTCCTTTTTATTTACTGCGACGCAGTTGGGAAGTCCTCCTTGTTTTCTTTGGCGGTTGACATGCAACCCGTGATAAATCTTTAAAGTTTTTTCGCCAAACTTTTTTTTTTCCGTTTGATTTTAAACACGCAAAAGTCTGACTTTGTTTTTTTTTGTCTGTTTTTTTTTTCGTTTATTTCGGATGTCCCCTTTTTCGCATTATTCTTGATAAATTGAATTTAAGAACTAGTTTTCAGTTTTCACCCTCGGATGATTTTTATTCTATTTCAACAAAAAAAAAGGGAGGATTCCGTTTAAAAATGTGCAAATTCTTCACAAAACATTGAAGTGTGGTTTGAAAACAACAAATCTATAAGCATATTTTCTAATAAGCTTTTTTTCTATCAAGTTTGATGTCAAAAATGGAACAGAATTCAAATATCAAATTTATATTTAAAATTTCTGAATGGAATTAATTAAAATAAAAAGTTTTTTCTTTACTTTTTATAGACATTTTTTTTAAAACTGCTTATGCATAAAAATCTATGTACATCCAAAATAGATACAGAAAGTTTTCAATAGATTTTGAAAGGTAAAATGTGCAATTCAAAACAGGCGTTAAAGAAGTTTGAAAGTAACTTTATTTTTAATTTTTGAATATGTCAAAAATATAACGAATTTAAAAAAAAATGTTATTGCGTAATCAATCCCTATGATTTATTAAATTTCTCTACAGTGTAAATAAATCAGTTGAATTTATGACTCACAAACAAATTTATTAATTCAGGTTAATCTTAACAAATTCACGAAGCAGTTTAGTTTTTTTTTTATGGCAAGAACAACATAAAGTTCAATGAACACTTTCTGCAATAATATATATGTCACCAACTGTATATTCAAACCCATAACATCAATCCTACAAGTCCATAGATCTCCTCGAGCCATTTATAATATTTTTAGTAGAAGATCATCTCTTCATCTCAATTCGCTCCATGAGAGATATTATTGTTTGTATGTTCATCGAGCGAAGAAGAAGAGTATCTATTTTAAAATTTTAATTTTATCCATACGAACATCGAATGAATTATGCGCATAATCATGATGTTGAACATAAAAATGTATGCCTTTGAATTGAAACCATATTTTGGCGCCATCCAGTTGGTGGTGTATTATAGTTCAACCGGCTGAGCAAGCATCAGTATCCGAACCAACACAAGCCCCATGGAAAGAATCTTGAAGTTAGAAGCTTAAGAAATTTCTGCAGATATTACACGTTGAGCTCCTTGGAGAAGGACGCTAACGCTATAAAAGAAAAATACATATTGGTGCGCGGGGGCATTAATATTCAGTTGCTGTGGTTTTGTCGGCAGCGCACGGTGTGATGCGGTTTATTTGTATTTGGGGAATTGTAAAAACAGGAAAAGATTTTTTTACAAATGCGTGCAGTCTTTTTCGTCAGGTATACCATAGATCAAAGAATATTTGAATGCTGATGCGTTTAGAAGGAGATCTATCGGTCCATCTATTCACCTTAAACTACTGACGCAGTGCTGCTTCGGAGCTGTATAAATCCCGGAAACATAGCTAAATTTTAGCTATATGATGCATGCATCATGCAGAGATAAAATGTTATCCAAAATGGATTGTTGATGTTTTCATGAGCTGTATAGTGATGAAGTATTGGTTAGCGGGAGATTCTTTGTTATCATTTCTTGAAAACAAATATTAGAAATTCTAAATTATACAAATAAGAGGAACGCACATTGCAGGTAGCAAAAGAAAATAAATTTTTAACTTGCGATATTTTTGTTGTATAATGCAACATCCATAGTCTAACTAGGGTAAGTTTTGAATGCGAGTCAAAATCCATCCACGATTGCTGGATAGAACCTCTAGGTACCGGGAAATAAACACGATAGCACGAAATTTCAACAGTCGGGTTTAGGGCTGGTTTAGAGACTAGTTTTTCTAAGTCTCGTCTCAATCTCGTTAGCATCGAAACGTCCTTCACTGCTAGAAACTGCCAGAGAATACTATCAACGCAATTAAAAAACAATGTGGTGTTATGATGAAGTTAAGGCAGGCATGACTAGAAAAAAAAATTGGTCGGTTTTCAAGCTTTGGTCAGTGTGGCCATCTCATAACAAAGACGTTGCAAAACTGAAGCAAGAAAGAAGTGAAATATAGCATGAAAAAGAAGAAAGAAAAAGAAGAAGCGAGTTTGATTAAAAAGGCAATAACACATTCCAACACTGTCGTGGAAGAAAGGCAGGCCCAAACACTCCTGGATGAGACAAATGCAACCCAAGAGACTTGCGTTTGATGGTTGCCCTCAGACATGGAGCAATCCAAAGCCCCAAGTCAACGTTTCCCAAGATCAAACCGGCGAATTCTACAAGTGGAGCCTTAGGGTGAAGCAGTGGAGTGAAAAATTGTAGTCCCAGTCGAGATTATTTCGAGATTAATCTACGTTAAATTTAGAACATTTATAAATGATAAAATTTGAATTTTAAGCTATTTTTTTCCTAGAGAAAAAATTCTTATTGCGATTATGACCATGAAATTGAAAAAAATTGTACATTCCGATGGACTATGCTGTTTGACTTTGAGGAAACACAAAATGCAAAGTGCAGGAAATTTCAATTTTTTATGAAGTCACATCAATTATGTGCGTCTAGATCGACCGTACTTTAAAATCATAAAATTTTATGTATTTTCAACAATAGTCAATAAGATTGCTTCTTTAATCACGTCCTTATTTTCCAAACAAGATGTACGTACAAGCATGATTTGTTTATCTAAATTTTGTAGAGGCCAAAAATTCTTTCCTTTTAAGCCGTTAGTCCTAACACCATTAAAATTATCCAGCGATAAAAATCACTCTGGCCATATGTTATAAAAACCAATGCCAACTGCCAACCCCGTTCCAAAATGTTTAACATTTGTATTGTAGATAAAAAAAAAGCAAACAAATCCTTCGCTTTTTTATAGTCCATATACTCTATCGCCTTCAACTGAATGCAAGTGGAATGGAATTCAAAAGCAAAAGGAAGAATCTACAATAGGTCTACAGAGCTGTGCAGATAATTTTGCCTTCAATTTTGCTTATAGTTACCCCAACATAACAAAAAACGAAGCATTCTTCGAACTTATGGAATGGATACTGTTATAACAAAAAACTGAACTGTCACCTAAATGGATTTGAAAAAATATTTGACAAACATTTTTGACACAGCACTACAGCAAGCACGACAAAGAATACTTGCATAAACTCACTCTGGCAGTGGCACCAAAAATGTAAACAAAAAAAATGAAACAGATTTTCTTATTGCTTCCAGACACACCAAATCCCATAAAGAAATCGGATCTAGAAAAATCTGCCCCTGGAGATTTATACAAAAAAAAACAAAAAATCATTATCTTTATGGGCTTTAATAAATTCCCATCGAAATTTATTGATAGCAAGTTCGGCTATAGGGGTTTTCACAATACCAAGGTCTAACCTTACCCTCTCCAAGCCCTCAAACATGAATAAATATGAATTTGGATCAACAATAAGGGTTCTTAAATTGCCTGATATGTTAATAAGATTTTTTGAGTTTAGTCTGGAACTGAACTGAATTGAAAAAAAACCCTTCTCTGTCCTAACCCTCGCGTTGATTGCTATTGCTGGTTATGAAATGAAGTGCCAATGTTGATGACAGCCAGAGTGAGGGTGTGTGCAGTGTTTGTTTGTGCTGCATATGACGTCAAAAATATAATGGTCTACTTATCAAGGACATTAATTATGATATTTTCAACATCGATAAACAGAATGAAGTTAATTCCTTGCTCATTCTCTCTTGGGGTAGGTTTATTTCTTTGTTTAGAAAGTTTAAGTGACCCTTATATGGTGCTGGATCATGGGTAATTCAATATGGTGTATGTTTTGTTGCCCTCTTATTTGAACAAGAATGTGAATATGTTAAGTGATCCATATAAGCCTAATTGTTCGTGATTTAGCCATACCTACATACGAAAATAAATCTAGAAAAAGGGAACATTCCACAAATCGATTTAAGTTTAGAAAGGAATTTCAATCGCGATTGTTGCTATTTATAAAGGAGTCTCGCCTTAGTATCTTCGAATTAGACACACCAACATTCAAAACGGCCAAATGACATTTTTCAATTCAAAAATAGCCACACACGCATTAGCAGCTCGTGACATCCTGAAGACGACCGACCGACGCGACGCGACGATATCGACGCAACGAAGAGTGGAAAAAACATCCGCGGAATGCGTATACAAATATAAACAATTCCGTGTGTCTTTCAACTTTGCACGCTCACTCATCGTCATGCTATGTGCGCTGTGTTGCGCGTTGTGCCGCTCACTGTCGGCCGCGTGTATTCCAAACAGAATGCGTAAAAGGATTGCTTTTTTTTTTTGAGGAGAAGAGGCGAATTCTAAAATGGCAAATATCCAAATCACAGAATGTGACATCCATATTGCGCTGAATTGCTGAGTTTTGAGTGCATGCAACTCCTCCTTGTCCTAGTCCCACTATATGGGCATCCAAGAGGGCCATCATCATACCACTCATGACAAACAAATAAATATTATCTATTTGAAGAGAAGGCCATTACGCGAATGTTGACAGACCGTGGCATGATGGTTGATTGCTGTATGGGAATTGTTGTTGATTGAAGTGACATGACATAATGGACGACTCTGGAATGATGACTTTATGACATTTGACGATCCTATATGGATTTAAATTAAATGGGCGAACCGGAACTTGGATGTATGTATAATGAGAGATTTCAAAAGAATTTCTAGCATCATGTGTGGTTTTGTGTTGTGTTCTGGCTAGAGGATGTTTTTTGAATTACTCTTTTTTTTAGATTTAATGAAGTTCGCACATCGTTATCCTGAAGTCGTGTGTGGTATATGATTCATACATACCTACACTGAACAAAAGTGAACGGAGAACAAACTTTATTCGAATATTCGATAACAATTTCGATTTTTTCGATATTCTAGAATTTTTGAGCATTTTGTTTTATTCATTTCACACTTTTATTTGTAAATTTAGGTCTTAAGAATAAAAAAATTGGGACCGGCGAAGCCCCTCAAACGAGGTATTTTTTACTTTTTTTTACTTTTAATTAAAAAAAATACCAGTGCTTTTGGAAAATTGTAGATTTTGCCAGTAAATTCTAGAATAGAATCATGTCGAGAACATTTTTGGCCTGAATTTCTTGCTTTTTAAATTTGTTTCACGATAGCGCTGATTCTCCATGTCCATGCTTTCATTTTTAATTTAAAAAATATGTGTTGTAAAATTCTGTGGATTTATATATCAACATCGTAAAAAACTTACGACTGTACTGATGGTTAAATTTAAAACCGACCCAGTTAAAATGCAAACAATTACAAATATTTAATTAACTTGTATTTTTCCAGTGTATGGTTTGGTTATATAAACATTTTGTAGTAATGAGTAATGTGTCAAGGCTGAAACAAAGGCATATAACATCAGGGACAAAATATTTCTATACCTGCCTGGGTTGGGCATTTAATTTCCAGGGGCTGTTTGCTGAATTTATTTTCTTCTTTTTTTTTGTTCTCATATATGTACCTACTCCACTTGATGTCAGTAGCGTGCAATAATCTACGAGTACGGTAGCGTTAAAAACAAACAAAATAAGAAAGGTAAGAGAATTTTAAGTACCTCTCATCATATACAACCAGAGGGCAAAATATTTGTCTTGTCCTGATATGGTTAAATGAATTTAATTTGCAAAGGACATTCCACATGAAACACAAACATCACACACCCAATATATCACCACATCACGATGAAACATAAAAGTGAAATATGTTGCAAAGCGCCAGAGCCCAGCCAATGTGACTTGGCCGATGCGATACGGTATAAAAGTAGCACGACACTTTGTTAATGAATGATGGCTTCTTGGGTTACTATACTTGCTTTACTACAGGTCGTGCTTACATTTGGCATGCAAGTGCACACTTCAAACCGGAGCTCCGGAGGTGTGAATGGAACTGAATGTGGTTTTAATATAAGAACAATTGGAACGTGATTACGGTTATTTTGTTTTTCAATTCAAATTTAGAAGGTGCAATTGCAAGTTGTCCCGTATACAAAAAGTTCAAATAAAAAAAATGTTTAGGATTTAATAAAGTAAAGGAAACGTGGGAGTAAATTTTAAAATCTTTAATTCATGCAACTTTTTGCTTTTATTACTCCCTAATATATTAGCAGAAAAATCACTGATGTATGTTTGTTCAAAATCATAAAATCCAGGATAAATTTACCACGAAAACTCTGAAGGGGCTCTGAATTGCAAAATAGCGGGAAGACAAACCTTGGGATAAGCTCAAGGAGGGCTAGTATAATCTGTCCAAGAGCAACTTTTATAGTTAAAGTTCTTATCGAGTGCTTACAAAAGTTGAATTTAAATACGCACTTGATAACTGTTAGACTGTTACCTATTTAAACCTCGGTACAATCGTAACGTATGGATCCCACAATGTTTTCTATGAAAACGTTTTAATACCTATTTGATATTTTATTCAATTATAATTTTTTAATTAATCTAGGAAACATTATGATGATATACATAACTAATTGGTTACATGACACCTAAGGTTCCCGTATCTTTTACCATTGACTCATTTTTTTGAAGTGCGTGAATAAAAATTGGTCAAAAATTAAGTTGCATTTTTTTTAAATTATAAAAAATTTTACAATAAAATCGCAAAAAAAATTATCAGTGAAAGCCCAAAAAATAAACTTGTGAAAAATTGAGATAAAAAATTTATCAAAAAAAATGTGAAAAAAGATTTGTCGAAAGAGATTCGTCGTCAAAACAAAAAGTGGCAAAAAATTTGGTCAGAAAAAAAAATTGCCAAATAAGTTGTCAAGAAAAAAGCAAAAAAAATGTAAAAATCGTCAAAAAATGATGTCAGAATAAAAGCCCATAAAATCAGTGGAAATTGTGAAAAAAGCTTTCCGGGAGGAACCCAGAAAAATTATCATAACAAAAAATTTGTGAAAATAAGTTTTGTCAAAAAAAATATTTGTTCTCAAGGAACTGGTTAAAAATTATGCAAAAACAAAATTGTAAAAAAATTATCAAAAAAATTTCAATTATTTTTTTTTTGTCAGAATAACCAATTACAAATTGAACCGTCCACCGAACGCGAAGATTCGGGTGTTCAAATATGCTCTGGTTTCCATATGGACGAGTAAATATGACTTATTCTATTTAATGAGTGCAACTATCTGAGAGATCCCACACAGATAACAAAAGAAAATCAACATCGAAATCAATTTTTTATAAAGCACAACAGCGGCGCGGCGTCTAAACATCAAACAAACATTCACGTTTATTATCAACACGACGCGCCTGTCTTTATCTGAAAGCCCCAATATCTCCCCGTTTCAAAACTAATTATGCTTTCAATATTTCTCAGAGATGCTGCATCTGATGCATTTTAGTTTAAAAAAAAAACGAAAAACATTTCCATCAAAGTTATTTATTATTTATTTAACAAGTTTATATAGCACAGTGCACAGAGAAAATAACAAAATACAGCTAGAATCTAATTCTAAATAATGAAATGCATAAAAAGGGACACAAAACAATGTAAATAGGTATAGGTAGGCATATAAAAGATACAACATATATCGAGACATCAAAGTATATATCTGTCTGCAGCTTAAATTTCATTCACACTTTCAAGTCGTGACAAAAAAAGTAAACACATAAAAAGCAAACAAAAACAAAAAAACTTTTTGTCTTTTTATTATTGTTTCCTTCTGTATGTGAACTGAAGAGTGTGGAGCAACAAAATAGTTTTCCCATAAATATCTATGCATTTAGTCGTATCATATCTGAGAGTTTGTTTTTGTTTCATTCATTCTCCCCAATACTCAACCTCCCCCAACATAATGTTGGATGTTGGTGCATTGCAGTGTTGGGATGTGTTGTACTTCAGGAACGGATACTGAAAATAATCTGGTGCAATTGCTACCCCTGTCTGACTCTTTGTAAAAGTTTCAGTTTTTTTAACACAAACTTGCTAAATTTGCAAAAAAAAAAATTGGATGTAAATAATTTTTGCGAGTTAAATATATTCTCTCCTAGTGTAGGTAGGAATACGTAATGCAAACTTTAGTAAAATCAATTATTTTCATTCAATTTTAAACTGCGGACTACAATTATGCAAACAATTAATTGCAACCTATATACAAGTTGCAAAAGATTGGTGCAAAATAATTAAAGGAAAAAATTATTGGAATTTTTTAAGGTAAAACTTAACGCTACACAAAAAGTCTAGAACTGCTTGTAGCTCTACGACCAGAAAAGCAGAGGAACACTGGCTTTTCAAACAAAAAAAAGAGTAGTGTGCGATCGACCATATAGAAGGGTGCATGGGCAGAAGGGGTTATAAGCCCCAAGACAAGGCCTGCAAGAAAGATCAAGGGAACATCGTGTTAGGTAACCTCATTCCGGTGCGCAGCATGAACCAAAGGAAGATAAGAATGCTTTAGGATTTATTATTCTACATTTATAGAGAGCGGAGAAGGAGATATAGATATAACCACGAACTGTATACAGCGCCCTTAAACTACTCACAGGGGCAAGGTAGAGCAATTTAGCTGGCTGGGTAATGTAGAGCGTAAATATCGAACTACCAATAGCTTTTGTCAAATCTTCTTGTTCAATAAAAACTTTTCCTCATAAAAACTAACCCCCTCCTAGCTAAATAAAAAAATTGTAACCGGCCCTGGTAGCATCAGTAGTTGTATCTACTCACTTAGTGCACATATAAAAACACTATCATAAAAAAAAATACAAAATCTTTTTAAATAGTGTTTCCATTTTCTTGTTGATTATTTTGTATATAAATTTTTATTTGTTTAGACGATATGTGCATTAATAAAAAATTATTCTTGTTTCAAAAAAAAAAAAACAACAGCACTTGATGAACATGCGCTTCTATAGAAATTGTTGGTCCTATAGCAGATGCTTAAACATGGTGTACGTATATCCGAACATACAATGGATTTATATCCCTACTATTTCAAGTGCGTGATTAAAGTTCCATCATAAAAATTTAAGTAATGCTTTTCCTGTTCATCGTCGTCGCGTCGTTGTCCTCATCTCGTTGGATTCCCCCCCAAATCATTCATGTTTAAGAACGCGTGAATGGTTCCCATCAGGGTGGCAGAGTTCAACTATATAATGACAACGGCAACGGCAACCAAACCAAACCATATGTAATCTCTGACAACAGAGAAATATGTGCCCTTAGACAGAGTAATAATGATCTTCTTTTAAAATTTAGTTGGTGTTGTGGAGGTTTTAATCTTTGGGGGTATATATTCTATGGGTTGAATTTGACCTTTATGCATCAAGTACCGAGGGAATTATAAATGAATGTATGTAAATGAATTGGATGACTTTGGCTTTGGTACACATATCAGCTAAGGGGCGAACAACTATATGCATGAAAAGAATTTTCATTCATTCAATACTTAAAGTGAACTTGGCAGCGGCGGCGGCGGCTTGGCGGGCGCGAACTACTTGCATTTTTAAATCTCACCAATGAACATTTTGTATAGTGATAAAATGCATTCATCCGGTTGTAGAGTGGCTATGAGGCATTGAATTATATTTCTTTAGACGAAATACTCTAGGTAGTAGGTATCGTATCGTATCATAGCTCCCAGATGATTTTTTTAGAACAAAGATTTTTGTCTATTGGAATATTTTGCAACGGAGGTTAAAAATGCAAAAAATTGTGATTTTGAGATATTATAGCTTTCAAACATTAAAAAAGCATACGAAATTTTAAGTAACCGTCTTCAGGATAATTACAGCTTTACGGTAACAAACAAAAATATATGCACGCCTGGATGGGAAATTATTTCGATTGTATTTATCGGGAGGGTAGTGGCAGTGGCATAGCGGTTAGTGCATATAGGACTGTCACGCCGGAGGTCTGGGCTCCCAGCCTCCGGCTTTGCTGCATCTTGTAAGAAATTAAAGTTCTGCAAGAGTATTTCTTGTCATGCATAGAGTACTCCTCACTTCAGCGGTTCGGATTCGGCATAAAATTGAAAGTTTTCTTCATTCCTGCAAAAACACGCACATGGAAATAGTTGAGAATTGTGTCACTTAATTGAGGACTTATATCCTTTGGACTTATTCCCCAACATCTGCTCTATCTTAACGGCTCGAACTTGCTTTTATGTTTAAGTACTTTAGACTAAACAAAAAAAAAACATTTCAAAATCAGGAAGACCATTAGAGAAAATATATAAAAATGCGTAAAATTTACTATTTGAATTGGAAATTGTTTTTTAAAGATCTATTTTATTTTTTTAATAAATAGCTACTTTTTATGTATAAAAATAAAAAGTACCTATTTATTAAAAAAATAAATTTTTGGTATTTAATAAAATACACACTAAACAAAATTTCAAAAAAATACTGAGTTTCCCAAATATATATTGAGGAATTCTTTCAAAAATCCTAAAAAAAATTTTTTTGGAAAATTTTGATAAATACATAATGTATACGTAGTATAGTGAAGAACTTTTTCATACAAATTTTAATTGCAATTCGTCATACCGTTTGTGGGAAAATCGAAAACCAAAATCGTTTTTTTTTTCGTGGTACCATTAAGTAAAGTTTTGAGACTAAAAAAATCAATTTATTTATACGATAAATGAGCAACAGAAAAATGCAATTGATGCAGTTAGAGGTGGTTTATGTGGGGTAAGAGTCCCACACTAATTGTGTGTCGAATACTGACAAGGGTATTTTTTCATTACAACATATTTTCTCAGTATTCTGTTCTGTTGGGTTTCTTGGGTTTCGCAAATATATTAAAATCAGTATTTTGAATAAATTTTCTTTTTTTATGTTAAAATAAAAACTTAGAATATTATTATCAATAATTCTTGAACCTTACCTTGCATAGCGCCACTCCTGTGTCCAATCTGTCCATAAAGTTTTCAGCATTAATCAACAACTCCGGATACATTGTACTTAGCCATTCAGCTAAATCCTCCTTCATTGCCTCGAGGTATTCTTCACTGGATTTGAATGGCCTGTATGGCCTTGCCTCAAGAAGAACAGTTGTCATCTTGGCGGTGTTGTGTGTCAAAATTGGGATTCTCTTTTGTTTGGCGTCAAAGGCAAAAAGCTCTTACACTTCAAAAATCAAAACAAAACAAAAAAAAAACACCACCAAAACCTCACTCCACTTCGTTCCTCTTGAGACTTATTTTTGTGTGTTTCTTCGACTTCCTCTGATGTACTCGTATGGTTTATAGTATACTGACTTAGATATTTCTGTTCTGATTGCTTTTCAGGTTTTTTTTTTTTCAATTTTTATTTTAAGGAGCTCATTTCGTTGGATATATGGTGTCCCCCTTTTTCTTGTTGGTGGCTGCAATTATAAACGCGAGGACTTTAATATCTGTCGTCGGCAATATAATAATATCGCGTAATTAAAAATATCGATTTTCTGACGGCTGATGTTTTTCGTTTTTCTTAGATTTTTTCTCGTGTGGAAGTAATTAAGATGACTGAAGAAAGAGGCGAATTTTTCCACCCTTCGATTCGGTTAGCTGCTTGAGTGTCATTTAAAATATGATTATCTGTGTGGAATGAGAAAGAAAAAAAGGAGGTATTTTGAGTAAATTACAAGATGTATAAAATATTGTGTGTAAATAAATTTCCACTTGAAGAAATGCATCAGATGAAAGTGAATATGTATAGCGGGATTGATACAATGGGACACAATTACTTTAAAATTTAAATAAAACTAGGAACTTTGAAACTTTCGATTTGTTAGGTAACCAAGTTCAAAGAGAAAGAGAAAATTTGATGGTTTGAAGACGTAAAAAGAAAATCATAGAATATGCAAAGTATTACGGATGCAGTGTTTGTAATTGGGGTTTTCTATCTTAAAATACCATAAAAAGTCCCACTGTTGGTTATTTCGACAACAATACAAATTTAACTTTGAAAAATTCAAAAATTTCTTTTGACACTCAAAAACATAGAATATGACACCAAAATATAATTTCGGAAAAGTGTTCCGTGTCAAAGTGAGAAAAAAGAAAAAGGACCATGAATAAAGATGACGCGTGAGTTGTAATACTAATTTGATTTATTTTTAACATTTTGATTCCAAGTAAAGTTAAGGGACGGATGGACGACAGACATCACTCCCTTTATAAAAATTCCTGCACCCATTTCTTTGAAATTTTTGATTAAGGGGGAGAAAATTTCGTTGCCACTGCATCGCTTTTTTTTTTTTTTTTGAGAACATTCTTAAAGTGGAAAAGGTTTCTTTGGTTGCATGGACCATCGAGCAGGGCAGTCAAGCATTATCTTGAATAATGTGTTTGGTTATGATGTGATAAAGAGTTCAAAGAACTCTTTGAAATTAAAAAAAAATTAAATATCGATTGATATGAGTGGGAACAAATTTGGAAAGGTATTTTCTTAGATCTTTCCTTTTAAGAAATTTTTCTATTTAGACACTTTTACATTACAATATTTTGTAACAGTCTGGACTTGGCATTTTGTTGTTCTTTGACATTTAAAACATACATATTAAGACCGTAGTCTATTATTCCGACTAATCACTATTGCGTGCTCGAAGCGGAAATTATGGCAATCAATTGCAAAGCCGATGGACTTTCCAGAAATCTGATACCTACGTATATTTCGCCTAGCAAGTAACAAGCTAAACTAATGTAGGTATCACTGAATGTAAATTTCTGTTTAAACAAGTCTAGCATATAAAGAAATCTGGACTTCGCTGGTTCCTAAGTGTTTTTCTGACACCCACGTCTACCAAACCTCTTCATAAGCAGGCCACGTCCCTAAAAGCTAACGATAATTTCTTGAACAAAATATGAACTGCATTTGAGTTTTACAAGTGACGTCTTTAACAACTATTTCTCACATCTGCTCGCTCCAACTAAATGGCGCCCAACGTGGTCACCAAACTACGATTTAGATCAAAAGCTAGCACGCCCTCCTATAACAGTTTTATATTTTTGTATTTCTGATTATGAGACGCATTTGAAATTTTTGAATTACAACACCCGACAAAAGAATATAATAACTTAAACCATGTAAGGTTTTAAGACTAAATTTTTAGGAAGACTATTTATTTTACCGTTTGACTTTACTTTTACTTTTTTACAATTTTACAAGTTTAGTTTCAAATCAAATCAAAACTTTGCAGTTACCCAATCTTTAACTATCTTAGTGGATGTTGCTTGTAAAATAGTTTCATCTCACAGAGAAAGACCACCAAGGGATACAATGTTCCTAGTAATCTGCCTTTCACACTCCATATTATGCTCGCACCCCTTTGAGCTCATGTTTTATGTTTTTTTTTTGCTACGCTGCCTTATAATATATGCGCATATATCGCGCGTGAAAATTCCTCTTTCAGCAGCGCATGAGCATTTCCAGCGCCGCACAATCAAAAACTCGCATAAATTTCCCATCAAAGAGCAAAAAAAAAAAAAAAAATAACACGACAAAACCTCTATCCGATGCATCCAGAAACAATTATCATAAATTGCCTTGCTGCTCAATGACCATGAAAACATACCATAGTATTTTCCTGCTTGCTTCTATATCAACAAAACACAATTGGGTGCTGATGTTCTTCTGAAACTCTAAAGAAATACTCTTTAACAGGAAACCTAATTTTCATGCCCTCCAGGAAATTTTTATTACAAAAAAAAAACGTAAAAAATTCACTGCGCATTAGAATTAAAATTCACTCCGATGTTTACCTTGTGAATGTAAAATCAGGTCAGGTATTTTTTTTTTATTTATTTAATTTTTTTTCAAGGAAGTATTGACATTGTGCAATGGAAACAATTAATTCAATTAACTTAACTTAACGAAAGTCTCCTTTCATGCAATTTGTTAATTGTTTTGATTTCTTGCAATGCACAGTGGATCACTCTCGGAGTTTTATTTTGGACTGAGTTGCTTATTGAAAAAAATTGTCCGAAAGAAATATTTGTTAAAAAATTGTCAGAAAAAATATTAGCTAAAAAATTGTTACAAAATCGTTAATAAAATTTAAAAACAAAAAAAAATTATTGATGTTAAAGTTTTATCGAAAAAATGTTCGTCATAAATAAAAAAAATTCTAAGCAAATGCTCATAAATAAATTTTTCAAAAAAAATTGTAAGAAAAAATTGTCAATTTTTTCTTCAAGTCGAAATTTTTTTGAACCTGCACAATAAAAATTGATAAATAGTTGTGTCGAAAAAAATGTTCGTTCTTAAGAAAAAGTTGAAAAATAAAATGCCTAAAAAAATGATTTGGTCAAAAAATAAATTGTCAACAAAATATTTTTTTTTTCGGAGTAACCAAGTGTAATTTGAACCGCAAACCGAGACCGGCCCAGTCTATCAGGGCACAAGTTTTATAGGTTTTTTTTTAATTATTTATGTATTTCGAGAACAAAATATAAGCGTTAAATAAAATTTTCTGTTGCTAACATTTTGTTCTAAAAACATACAGTTTGACAAAATTAAATCTCAAAAGGACCCACTGTGGTTTAACTTCATAAAAAACTGCAATTCTGCGAGAGTCTGATGCAATCATCTTGAGGTTGCGTGTTGATGGGGAATTGTGCGCGTTTTGGTTGGGGGATTTTTAATTGATCTCTTCTGTGTTTTAGCTACTCGTGTTACATAACAGTGGCACATTGTACATAAATTAATAAGTTTTATCTGCAATGCTGCATAAACATTGATCGAGGATAATTTATTTACTGTAAATGACTTAATCGTTTGTTGTGGGTGAAGTTGAAGTTGCAGAGAGCTGCAGGCTATTGCTTTGGCGGCACCAATATAGGAGGTATAGGCTTTTGTATCTATGCCGCTGTTTCAGTTATCTCTTTTTTATTTTGTGGCGAATAAAATGCAGGTGTACATAATTTGCAGAGGCAAATTTTTATTGTAAATCCAACTTTGTTCCACTCAAGGTGATACTGATAACTTTAATTGCTATGTTCAAATGTGGAAGTATACAATGGTGAATTTATCCATCATCAATATTGACCGGCTTTTGTCTGTTGTTTGGTTCGGAAACTGAGTGAACATTTTTTTTTTACATTAAGCCATTATTTGTATTTTTGTTTTTGGAGTAAAGTTGTTTATTCATCATGTTCCATCTGTTCTTGAAAGAATAATCGACTGTCATTAGAATTTTAGAAAAAGAAGTGATGTCAGTTTGCTTTGAGTTGATATTTAGTGGAAATTCGCCAAAACGAAAAAAAAACAGTTTCTATTTTTTTTTTTAAGAAAAAAATATATACTCGTAATTCACTGCGAATAAAAGAATTTCAAACTGAATCATCTAATTGATCTCCTTAAAAATTTGTATATATCTGCCTTTGAATTAAAATCTTCTAAAATTTCTTAATTAAGAGGAAGAAATGCTTTAATTGAAAACATCATCAATCAGACCAAATGACTCTTTTGGTTATTTAAGAAAAATTTTGAAGAAACTGTCTTACTCATCGACGTACTTGAGAATATTGGATTTTGCATGACTTCAAACAATATATTATATATTTTATCACATAAAGCAGTGAAAATGTGCAATAGAATTATGATGAATCGTTTTTTATTACTCTTCTTGCAACAATGTATATCCTCTTTCCACAATACTCTTTTACTTAGAGTATTGAAAGAACAAGAAAAATATCCTTTGACATTCCTCAGTTGCAGCAACCTTTTCTTGATGTTCCAAAAACTATATTTTCGATTTATAAACATTGAAAAAACAAAACGAATTTCTTCTCTTTTTTCGAAATGTTTTTTTTTTTGTGAATAGAACATTTATTCTGGGGAATTTATTTTAAGTGACACTTTTTCGGAGTATAATTTGTTTGCCTGAGAAGGACGGTTTGACAGCGAAAAAAAACTTACAATTACTCAGCATTTTTATACTCATAGTTGTACTGGAATATCATTTAGAAACAATTTTTAATTTCGAGTTTAAAGTAAAGCCTAGAATATGTAGATCTTTCGGAAAATAATTATCTGTCAAACTAAATTTTTTTTTGCAATAACAATGGCAAAGGAAAAAATCAAAACAATCAATCAGCCTCACCCCAAATAGCTTAACTAAAGATAAGATTAACAGAACATATTTTTTTTAGAACGGTTTTGACAGAAAAACTTAGAATTACTAAAAGTTGGTAATTTTATATAAAAATCTCTGGTTTGGGAGTTATGAGCCAATCAGCAATAGCTGTCAAAACGCATAAGTTCCATATTTACTTGACATTAGAAATAATCCAGCAAATAATCAGAACTACCGGATATGGAGCAAGGTATGTATTTATATAGTTACTGGACTAAAGACTAATTTGCATGACTTCAAACTTAAGAATGACAAAATTCTCGTGAACAAATTCGTTAAAAAACAAAACCGAGAATGAAACTCTTGATGAGACCGTTCGTCGATTTTGCTTCTTTTTTTTTTTGACAAATTTCAGGTGGTCTTAAATCTTAGTTTCATTCCAAACCTGATTAGAATCTTTTAATTTTTTTTTTTTTTCTGAATGCATAACTTGTCATCATATCAATTTAAGATATATGTAGGTACTTAATTTTTGATTGATTGACTGACTTTTTGTGTCAACTTGTTTAAAAAGTATACTGTTATGCGTAGAAAGACAGAAAACAAAAAACAAACACTTCTGAAAACCATTGACTGATGTCATTAGTTTTACAAAAGTTGTTATCTTTGAAATATCCGGTATTTTGAATAAATTAATGCAAATATTTCTGTTGACCTGTCAAAGTGTCAATTAAATCAAATTAAAAATTCGCACATCTAAAAGGGATACCGACGCCGATCTTACCGCCACCGCCGCGCCGCCGCGAGCATATTAGATGACAATTCCGTGTTTGTTTTTTATCTAAAAGTCAACGCAACAACGACGACAACACACACGTCAAGGACAAATGGGGCATGAGTAGCGAACTTTAAGTCTAATTCTGAGGTCAAATCTTCGTTTGTTAAGTCAAAGTCGGAAACATACTTAAATCCCGCATCAATATTGAATCGCAGATATTGAATTTCACTTCGCTTTTTTTTTTTGTTTGTTCAAAGGATCGAATGTCATTGCGTGAAAAAGACAAATGTTAAAATAACCTAGAAAATTGTTACAAAGAACTGGTGGCGATCAATCGTTCATTCAGTCCGAATAGGGTGGCAATTGAATTATAAGCGATTTCTTCTTATGATGTTGTTAACAAAAATGTAGGCTTTGGCTAGTTGTAGTTTAGATACTAGACCGTGTGACTTATAAACTCAAAAAATCCAGCAGTGAGTAGGCTGCAAAACTGTCGGTGGCCCGTATAATGTAGCTTTTTTTGATACTCCAACTCTGCTGCTACCATCTGTCTAGGTATGTGACGAGAATCAGGTTCATACTCGTACCTTGTCATATGGTAAGGTTTATTTTTGTTGTTTTTCTGACCGCTTGTTGCTGAATAATAATTTGAATTCAATTAGCATTTATAGTGTGGTATACAAAAAACTAAACGTTGGCGGAATGGCTATAGAGTCAGCTTGTGCGGCTTTTTTTCGATAAGTCAAATTTGTGACAAAAACGAGAGAGACAGAAAGAATTCTGAGCATAGATCAGAAATGCGCATGCGCAACTGCAAGAAGTTGCAGAGGTTGGAAATTAGAATGTCATAGTCTAGGTTGCAAATAAGTCGCGAATTGACCGGCACGGCAGCTGCAGCGGCGGGTAGTGGGTAAACAAGAAGCAAAAAGCCGGCTGCCCGTTGGCGGTCATTGGTATTAAGAGATGATTTGTCTATTGCTTTTCGTATGCTATTGAGTTCAATTTTTCATTTTGAAGTTGACAGCTGGTGACAAGTGTTATTTGTTTTTGCGTAACCGTATTAGAATAATTTTTGTACAGATTTCTTGCAGTTTTTTTTTTTTTTGTTTTTTTTTGAAGTCTTAATCCGTATGACAAAACGGAAGTCAATAAAAAAGGATAAAGTATAAGGCGTAAATATTTATCAAATCTGGGATATTTTTGGGAAGAAAAATAAATGGCAAGAATTTTTGAAATCTGTCAGATGGATTGCAAAATTGAATTTATTGTATTACCAAAGTAAACGATGTTTCAATATTAGAATTACATTTTCAGAGCTAAAAAATTGAGTTCTAAAAAATTCAATTATTTTTTGAAAATTAAATATGTCAAAAACGGCTAGATTTATATTTTTAAAATTTAGTATAAAATGATTTTTTAAAATTATCTTTGATAATTTGAACACAAATTAATTATAGTTTTAAAAATGTCTCGAAAATGGTACGGCCTATTATAAATTAATAAAAAAACAAACTTGAAATTGAAATATTAGTGACGGTACAAATTTTGTGTATATTTTTATTTTTGAGTACTTTAATATAGGAGCAATTTCGTACGATCCAGTCGTGCATTTAATTTAATACCAAGTTCAATCGAAATGTCGACTACCTTTTTTATTACGAATTAATCCCTCTCCTAAGGCTATTACGAATAAAAGTTTTATGAATGATTAGAAGTGTAAGGCAATTTTTTTTTCGCCATGGTAGGTCGCGTTACTTACTTATCAAGACAATTTCAACAACACTTCATATCAAAAATTATAAAAAATACCCAAATACCCACTTATTTTGGTATTTGATTTTTGCCTTAAGCTAACTTTTTTTTCTCGTTTTATGGTTAAAATTTCAAACGAATGCCAAACATATAAGTTCATCAACCCACTATAAGGGCAAAAATTAAATCAGCAGTAAAAAAAAAAAAAATGTTCACAAAAGAACAAAACATCGTAAAGCAAGTAGTAAATTTCATTGACAATGAGTATTATCTAAAATTAAAAAGAAACAAAAAGCACATATACCTAAAAGGCGAATAGCCAAAGCATGGCCAAATTAAGTCAATGGGTTATAAGTTATAATATAACTATGAACCCGATTACTCATGGGTCATTGGTTGGCCTTTAGGTTATTTAAGTATAGCTATTTTTTGTTCACCTCCTGGATATTTCGGTTTAATTGTTTTTTGTTTGTTTTGTTTTTGCGTTTGTTTGCTTAAAGTACAATGTAGTCTTTGATAGTAGTGATTTTTGTTTATATCGAACCAAATACGACAACAGCTGGTGCAGAAGCGAAATTGAGTTAAAAATATGTTGTTGAATTGTAATGAAATACAATGAAAATCTTTGTTATAAAAGTCAATAACAAAGTTCATTTTGATATTTATGTGGACAGTGGGAAAAAAATATTAAAAACATGGACATCCGTGATATCCTTAAAAGTAATCTTAAAACCATTCATAAATCGGCGCTGCGCTGTTTGAATTAATAGCTGTATTCCGATTTTCATTTGGGTCCAATTTAATTATTTTGCATGCTTCCCTTACTGAAGATAATTCTGCTTAAAATTTTAAGATAGGGCGTGCCACGACTGTGTACTTCCACAAAATTATTTCCGATTTCAGACCTCACATTTTACCGAAAGTTTTGCTCAGAAGCCAAGTCTTATTAATATACGTTTGAATATTTAATCAATATTTAATGACCAGTTTGATTTAGAGTCGAGTAATTTTCAACGGAAGACTATGGCAGATTTTGGCCGTTGAGTCAAGGTAGAATGAAGGCGATATTTCAGTTTTCGTAGCAAAGAGCATCAGTTCAGTTTTACTTTGATTAATCTCTAGTCCACAGGCTTTCTTCAAAGCCATCTCCGTGATTTCACAAATCACAGAAGTGAACTTCCTCGACACCAACCATCCTCATACGCAACCGCCATTACCCCACATCCTTCTTACTTAAAGAGAATGCCATTCATAATGAATAGCAATAAAAGAGGTGGCATGACACCACCCTGGGGTACTCCTCTGTTCAAGCTTAAATCCTCCATATAAAAAATATTGTTTCCGATTTCTGAATGTGTCATTTTTCAGCGTCATTTTCAGAAGTGTTTAAAGTAGATCGTCTATTCAAATTGAGTGCTCTGGTTTCTGTCACATTCATAAACAAATAAGACGCACTCAAAACAAACATTTAATTAGTATTAGAAAAACATCGGTTGCCGCCATCGCCAGTACTACACCGGTTTCTTTGATCTTTTGTACATTAAGTTTGCAAATATTTAAATGCTTTTAAAAAATTTTTGTGTTCAATTTGATAACAAAAATCAACATCCATGTCATTTATCTATTTACACTCATCCAATTATACTAAGCTTAATTGTCTGATAATAATATCTCTTCTAAGAATAAAAATCATTCATTTTTCAAAGATTTATATATGATTTTAATATCACCCAAGTAATTTTTCATCAACACGGAGACAAATTAATACGAAATTTTAACATAATTCGACAATTTTAATTAATTCAAATTGAATTAGAAGGACAGGGAAGTTGTTTTGTTATAATAAGCCTTTAGGATAGCTGGAGGGTCTTGGTCATTAGGCTAAGTTAATTTGGTCGCGTGATTCAATATTTATTGTTCCAGGAATTGCTATATGAACGATGATATCATTGAATGGAATATATATTTGACAGATTTATGTATTTGTATCGTGTTTTATGTTAGTAATAACTCTTTGAAAAAAAAATGGTCTGAAATAAGATTTATTTTCAAGACTTTTATGTTTAATAAATTTGTTGCTAATAATGAGATGGCTTTTAAGTTATTATAATCTTGAAAAATTCATGTTTTTATTTCCATAGAGAAATCGGACAGATTAAATGAAGAAAACTTATTGAATTTCAATAATACAAAAATTTAATTGTTAAAAGAAGTTTACTTATGAAAACTCATTGCTTACAAATGCAAATATAAAGTTCAGATAGCGAAACGTTTCTGGTTTAACGTGATAACGGTTTAGCACTGAAATTTTCTATTGCGAACCAGCAAAGATGAAGAGTTCAGCTTGGAATCACAAAAAGTTCTCAATTCAATACTCAGAGGCACTTGCCAGCAGCGGCCATTTTTATTTAATCAAAAAAAAATACTCTATTGTGTTAGTCACATTTGTATGATTATATAGTAAAAACGTTTTGTAAATATTATATATTTTTAACGATTTTAAAAATTATATCTGCATCAATTCATATTTTCCTAGTGAATCAGATGAGAATTTAATTTTCTATCTTAAACTTCTTTGTTGCGTTTAAGCAATTCCTTTAAGGATTTTTTTTTTAATTCTCTTTTAACATAGAAGCAAGTACGTGCGACCTAGACATGCATTTTATTTCAATAATGCTAAATAATTACAAGTCAAACGATAATAATATGGCACTAAAACATCAGAATACTTTTTTATTTTATTGATTTTTTAAAAAGTTATCTTCCCTCACACTTTGTTGGTTTATTTCAATATTTAAAAATACTTCAACTTTTTTTTAACAAGGAATTACGCACGGCCCGGCGAAGTACATAACAAGTGTTTAAAAGTTATGATATTTTGCAAACAAAATTATAATTTTGGACCACTGTATGCTGTAACGTTGTTTTACGGTTCTCTTAGTTGTATTTTCTCAAATAAAAACGTTACCCTTTATCTTTAATTCTGCTCAAAAATCAATTAAATTAACAGTTAAGTTTGCTCTTTCAGAAAACAAGAAATAAAAAGTTAATGAACGTTAATCAAATCAAAACAATCGATTTTTATTTGTGTTTATTTTTAAAATTCTATGCAAATACAAACACACGTTAAGAAGTGATTTAATATCAAATAAATAAATCTTAATATACATATCTACAAAAAAAAAAAAGCCATTTTCAACATTCACACATTGACCTTGACTTAGACGATCTTCAAAAAGCAGCCATCAACTCACAATAAAGTAAGCACTTAACCTAAAGCAATAATGTCGCCAAAAAAAGAGTTAAAATCAATAAGCAAACAAAAAAAGATACAAAAAATAACTTATCTAAAAAAAGTTTTATTATCTCGTTTGGTGGGTTATTGTTGTTGTTTTTTTTTTCTTGGTTTCTTAAAGAGCATATTTTTGTGGTGATCTTGTGTGTAGCAACCTTTTTAGCAAAAATAAAATTGGTGGTAAATTTTAATTCATAATAAACAGAAAAGCTAGTGTAAATATTGACTCATGATAAAAAAATCAATATGAGTTTTGGTACTTAGCTTAAGTTTAAAATAATAGCAAATATTTTTGCGCGGTTCTAAAATAGAGTTCCCGGCTTTTTGTTTTTCTTTTATTTGTCTAATTAAGAACGAAAATTCATAAAAGTGCTAATCTCTTTATATAAAAAAAAAATGAAAAATTTTCTCTTAAATCGAGATGTCAAGGTACTCACCTTTAATGAGCTTTAAAATGGATTGAGGTCTAGACAATTTTCTAAATAAAAAAAAATAAGACGCAAAAAACGTCGTTCATCCCTCCAAGATGCAACATACATAGATGTATGTCCTTGAATAAAAAAAAGAAAGGACTTTTTTCTAAAAGTAGAAGTTGGGTTGGCATCCACCCACTGTTGGGCCTAAGGACCATGAATAATTTCAAAAAATTAAACGTCAAGGTCTCTCTCCTTTCAGTTTCAATATTTAAATTTCTCCTCTCACACTTAGGCGACTAAAAGCTTTTTGACATTTTTTTTTTATTGTTAACCCATGGAATGGGATCGGGTACATAGCTTAATTGCAAAGTACAGACAGAAGCAAAATGTACAAACAAAAAAAAATATATGTTCTTGTGATTTTCCATTTTCATCATGTTGTCACTGATTGTTTGCTATAAGGTGGTGATAGTTTGAGCCCAGGAAAAATCAATAGAATTCAGGATTCCTGATTTGTTTTAAATTGAAAAACCATGCAGTTCTGTGGTACCTACATATATAGCAGATGACGTTTAAAATGGAATAAAAAAGTTGATGATGAAAGTGCCTTTAGTGTAGTTTGCCAGATGGTTTCTATTCACGTTCTATTTTATTTTTTTCGGAGAGCAGAATAAATAGTTAAATCGATTTCTTAGAATGTACACTACAACAGACTTTCAGGGATATAAATACTCGTAAAAGAATTCACTGTTTTCGAAAAATAAGCAAGCTTTTACCTTTGGTAGGTATAAAATTGCTTTTTATGGCCTTGAGCCTTAATATGTTTGATGTTTTTTTTTTTTTCAAATTTTTAGAAATTCTTTTTGAACATTTTTTAGAACTTGCTCGTCATAAAAAAAAACTATTTCCTTTTAGCAGGAAGATGACTATTGCTGATGATGTGATTTGCTTTAAGCATTAAAAACAACCGTGTAAACATTCTAAAGTATATAGGACGCAAATTTGTGTAACAGGTTTTCGGAGTGTTTTTTTCAGTCATTTGCTAACTTTTTGTTTAACATAAGCTCGTTTTTTCACCTGTGAAAAAAAAATTATAAATAATTTTTAAAGTTTCTATTTTACAATTGGCTGTTTCTTAATTTTTTTTTATCATTCGATTTTTGATACGACTTTATTTCATTTCATTTTACCCAAAATTTTAATTTGCTATAATAAATAACGTTCCATCTGATAAGTTTTTGAGAGAAGCTTCCATACGTTTACAAAGAACCAGTATCGCGAAATAAAGACCTATCATTGAACAAAAGTTGTCATCACATTTTTCATAGCCCACTTTTATCTAAACTTATAAAAACATAAACTTTATGACGAGTAAGAAGAGTCAACGCATTCATGACGAATAAAGAGTATGATATTCCTCGAATTCATTTAAAGATATTTTTTTTTTTTTTTTGCTTGTGATTTAAACTTTTGTTGCCTTTATTAATAATATTATTTCTCATAACGGTCTGTTTTAATATTGTAAATTAAAAAATGAATATTTTTTTTATAATGACTTTCGTCGATAGTCATTTTGAGTTCAAAATGTTGAAAATCAATTTTTGTAGTTTCATTAAAATCTCTAAACTATTCCTTAGCAACCAATTTGCATGCTTTAACTTCATTTAATTTGACCCATCTTGATGTACAAAGGTAAAGGTAGGTAAGGAAGAGTGAGCACAAATGTAACGCCGAGTGTCGGTTGTAATATTTATGTACGTTCATTTTTGAATGCAGGTTTTTTGAAATTAAGACCTAAATGCACAAAAATGCTATAGTCTTCTGAACTCTGACCTATCACAAAAAGGATGTAATGATTTATGTTACAATGGTATGTCAAAAATGGAAATTTTCTTCTAACTCTCCTTTAACAAATTTCACTTCTTAAAGCATCTTTTCTTTTAACATTTCCCTCAAATCAATCCCATCATAAACTATCCCTTCAATAATAAAATTATAAATGATTACAATCTATCGAAAAAAAATCACCCCTCTTCCATCAAATCAAAGAAAATACAAATTTGTCACATAATTCTGTATGCATACAATAAATTGATTAACCTTGAAATTCCCAACACCAAGTCTTCTTTAAAAAAAAAAATCAATCGAATCTCTCCTGAGAATCTTTACTTTCTATGATTATATTATGCTTCAAGATAATCCTGCAAGGGGCGATAGCATCACACATCCGAAACCTTTTTTCCTGAATTAATAAATTATTACTATCCGACACACATCATGACTATACAAGAATTTCAAATTGATACCTGGAACTGCGTCGGTTGGTGTATCAAAACAACGTAGGTGGCCTCTTTAGTTTCGCACGATGACGATGCGGTGACGACGGACGTGTGATATAGGAAGACATTGAGCAAAAAATCACAGTTCGGAGTGAGACACTAGACCAAACTTCTTATATGCAAAAACCGGAACCATCTTATAAAAATATCCACTCCATTTCTCATCATTTCTCTTGAAGCACAACTTGGTCCATAGCTGGAAGCTATGTATGACATGATATGGAGAAGTGGTGGGGGATGTGCAAGATGCTAAAAGGAAACATCATAAACAAATCAACTTGACCTTGAACTTGGAAATTCTTCTTCTTCTCATTTTTCATTTCTGGAATCATATGACACAAAATCCAGCAAGGTAATAATTATTTTTTTGTTTTCTTCTTTGGTTGTGCTTCATGGCGGAATATCATCATATCGCTATGGCTCTGGCCTAGGCATTTGTGTGGGACTCGTGAAATATCTGACTATACGAAAAAAAAAAACAGATACTTAAGGTGAGATCTTTGGAGTTGAACACAATAGGCAGCACGTTCTCCACCGGCATCCAAGGAGCACACAGATAAATTGTATGCCCGCTCTGAAGTTGCTTCCAGCAGGCTTGTTGAATGGAGGGCAACAGAGATTAAGACAAGAGAAATAGGGCCTCCGGGAAAGCGCACATCGTGATAATGCAGCAATAGGAACGCAGAGAGACTATATGCGATTCCATGTTGGGAATTGTCAAGAACAATGCAACACCATCACCTGGAATCATATGACCAACATCATGTGATGTGATTAAATGCCATATAGTTTATACTAAGAATGATGCATTATGTTCCGGATGAGGTTTGCAAAACAATGAAATGGGGCTAAAGCATAACGCCACAGCCACCGCGTGCATCTTCACTGTGATTCACTGAACATAATCACCTCAAGGCATTAATTACACAAAAGATGATGCTGTCTAAAGGTATGAATTTCAAATGCGCCGGCCGTTTATTGCTTGTGTCTACCTAATTGCTGATGCTTAGCCCGGTGGTCTACTTTTAATAGTTTCATTTCTCCATTGCCTAGAATGGTCGAGATGTCCTATACAAAAGAAACAGATTTATTTGAATTTCTTTTGTTAATGATTTTAAAGCTTGAGATTTGTTTGAAGAAAAATGACGCAGAAAAATATTTTCCTTTTTTCAGTCTCTTAGAAAACAGAAATTGCGTTCTGAAACAATGCAGAAAGATCTGTTTTAAATATGCAAACAAGAATTGCCTGTTTATTTATTATTTTGGCAAATAAAATTTAAACGTTTTAAAAATTACATTGTTTCTATTAATTTAAAAATGTTTGCATTAAAAAAAAAATAAATTACATATTTTTCGCAAGTGTCTACTCAATTTTGGGAGTAACTGAATTTAAAGGGTCTGATGTCATTTACATTTAATAAACCTTCAATCACATCCAGTCCCTAATCAGTTTCTTCGGATTTATTTCTCATATATTTCACTAGGCTGTTTCAGTTTTTTTTTTTTTAATTTTTTATTTCCTTCGATACAGACACAAAAGTCTTGATTCATTGAAATAACACTTCTGTACGAATTTGAGCCCATAAAATTACAACAAAAACTCCTTCTATTGATCTTAATAGTTTTAACCTGCAGTGCACATTGTTCTTTCTCTGTATGTCTTCATTTGTGTTCTTTTGAGAAAAGATATAACGAGGTTCAAAGAACTTGTGCGCATTTACCTACACTTATGTTTTTCCCTAAGCAAAGAAAAACTATTTCCAGGTTAAGTGTCAGTCTTCTTCAATATAGGTAATCCATAAATACTCTCCTTCCTTCGCCCATCAATAAACAACCCTAATGTGCACTTATGCACCCTAGCCACAAAAACATTCATATGCGCTGGTTCGCCCATCTATTTTGTGGTTTCAGCTCAACAAATAGGCAAATCACGTTGAAAAGTGATAGTCGACGGAACGATACTTATGTATCTACGACTTTCGCGACCGCTTACATAACGACGATAAAGACATTATTTAAAATGTGTACATACATATGTGTGCATTTGAGGAGAACTCCCACAAGTGAAAAAAAGAAACATTTTTCCACTTGAAAGGTGAAAATCATACAAAAATAAAATGTACGACTAGGTCGCATAAGCTTGTTAAAATAAACAAAATTTTAAAAGAACAAAAATGTGGTTAGATAAAAGTATCAAAGGATATCGAGGAAATGTAAATTTAAAAACAGATTCAAATTTTTAGTAAAAAAAAAAAGCTTACAATGAAATAAGTTGTTAAAGTATTTTGTAACTTTTAAAGTTTTTTTTTTTTTGTCCAATGCTATGTGATGAGAAAATCGAAATTAAAAATACAGCTCACAGAAAATATTTCATCGAGATCTTTAGAGCAGTTTATGAAAGTTAAATAAGTTTTCTCTTGAATGACAGGTTCCTTTATTTAAAGGAATCATTTCCAACCCTTAAGTTCAAGGGTTAAAGAAAATTGCTTCATTGGTTTAGCTTATATGTCCAAATACAGATAGACCGACAGAATTTGCGGAACCTACTTGCTCCCGTTCTACATCATCTCAATGTCATGTCTGATTAATATTACGAGTTCCATTATTTTTTTTTCTCGAATCCAAAACTCGCCCTATAGGACCTATATAGTCGCAAGTAAAACTAGAATTTAATTTAGGACTAAGGGTTCAATTCATATCATGTTTTATTTTCGTCAAAGGTGAATGTCCTCTTCTACGTGTATGACACAATTTCAATTGCCACATGAAATATGTGTCATTAAAATAGAATTCAATTTGATTTAAAATGAAATGATATGAAATGCTATCTCTAACATTCCATTAGGACATTTGCCAAAATGGATATTAGTTTGCAAAAAAAAAAAAAAAAAAAAAAAAAAAAAAAAAAAAAAACAGAAAGAATTTGTCCTTATTTCGAAGGACATTATCCTGGAATAAGAACCTAGTTTTGCTTCAATCATTGCAATTGAAAAATAATGGGGCTGTTTTGTAGAAGAAAAAAAAATAAAACATTACTTACGAATTACTTGGACCTCAGCCAAAAAGGAGACTCACCTGAAAATAAACAAGAAAAGATTTAATTTACATTTTTTTTCTATTTAGAGTAAAGTGCTAAATAAAATTTATTAGGTAGCCTTTCTAAATGAAAATTTAAAATCAAGTTCAACTTAGCAAAAATAATATAAAAAATAAACTAAAAATAATTAATAATTAGAAGGAGTCTTGTCTAAATTACTGTACTTTTTACTATACTTCGAGTTTGTAAATGATATAAGGCCGCGATAAAAAAAATTAAATTAATAACACTGGGGAGCGTAATTTTGATGACTTTCTTAAACTTGACACCGCAGAGCATACTGTTTGATACAATAACAAATAACAAGAAAACAAAACAAAATAAGAAATAAGAATTTAGAAAATAACAATTACAATTAATTGCCATTTAAACATTCAAAATAAATTCAACAATCTAAAATATGACCACATGTGAGTCAGATATTTTTTCAATAAATTAAAACTTTATATTTTTTTTTTCATTTTTTTATCGCAAATTTATTTTGCCGGAAGTATACAAAAAAAAATATCACAATATCCTTACAATTCGCATGAATGAAATCCAAAGTAGTTGAGATAACAGAAGGGGTAAAGAGCATTATAAACATTTCAGCGCTAAGCCAAATCGAAATCTAGATCATGCCTACAATTTGAGTGTCAAACGAAAGATTTATACATAAGTGGAAAAAAAAGCCATTGCAATTTAGTATTGTCAGGGCAGGGATCACACTTATCTAAAAATTTGAAGTGTAGCAGAAAACTGAGAATTAATACATTTTCGATTTATTTTGTATTTCTTAACAATATTTTGATTCTCAACTTTTGGCACTTGAGGTTTTTCGTACTTTTGAAAGATTTCTTATAAAAAACTTAGCAAAATTAAGAATTTTACGGGTTATAAGTACTGTCACTGATTTCGTCAAAACTTCGGAAAAAAATTCGGTTTAACTTTTAAAATTAGTTTGTATTTTTTTATTTTGAATTTTCAAAAGTTTCAATTGTTCCTAATTGTTGTAAAAAAATTAATTGCTATAACAATGATTCTGATTTCAATTTTGACATGTCGTGCTTTGACTTTATACACAACACCACATCTAATATAATAGTAAAAAAGAGTGTGAACCCTGGTTACACGCTATAGATACAGGTACGAATGTACAAAACCACAGAGTCAATCCCACTTGGATTGGTGGTGTGGACGGTCAGTTTAGCCGGTCCGCCTTATTGCGAGTCGTCGTCACTTTGGTGTAATAGTCGTTCAAAATTAGCAGCAGAAAAAAAAAATCACTCATAATAATAAATACTCACATGTGGCACGTGGTTTACTACTTGTTAATGTGTTTCACCGCAACAAAGAGAATATTATAAAGGAGCGAGTTGCAAGCGAGCTTATACTTCTGTAAAGGAATTTACAGAAAACGACACCGAGAACGATTTACAATTTCCTGTTGTTGTGTGGAACACAACTCCGGAAAGAATAAAGGAAGCTGATGACTATGAGGCCGAAGGTATTCCATTGAAATGAGTAAAAAAAAAATAAACAGCAGACAGAGGGACGACGACGACGCGACAGACGACCAACCGGCGGCGGCGGCATGCATCGGCAGCGCGAGCTACAGCAGAAGTAAAAAAGATGATGATGAATTCTGCTGCAGTGCTAAATACAAATGCATTTTGTAGTCACAACAAATTGTCAACTTAAAATGGGCGTTTTTTTTTGTAATTATACAAGGCAGTTGGACTTAATATGAAAATTTAATTTTCATTATATGTAGGACCAAGCACTTGGAAATATTGTTTTGTCGAGTGTTTTTGGTGCTTAATTGTAAATGTAATGTAATTTAAAATAAGGGAATTGAAATTATAAAGAAACAGAGTATTGCAGATTTGTATATCTTAACAATTACTAATTCCCAAACTGCCGACATAATTTTTTTGTAAAAGGAAATTTAACGATCTACAAAAATGCTCTTTACATTTTTAACCGTTTTAAAGTTCAGCTACCGAAAATCATAGAAACCTTATTACATATCTTTTAACGTGTAGTTTTGTGGAATTTTCTTGATAAGTTTATTTTCCGACGTTCCATTTGTACTTGAATTAAAAAAGGTACACTCGGGTGTATACTCACTTTTTATTAATTTTTTTTTATGATTTAGCATTACATTTGTAGTCTACAAACTCAACAACATAAAATTAAAAAAAATGATATGCAAACTATATAGTTACCATAAATTTGGTATTAGTAAACATAAATTGTTGTTGTTCGTTCATAAACATTCAAAAGTATTATTTGTTCTTAGAAGAAAAACTATAAGATTTCGATTTCATCAGGAGAACGTCATATTATTGCAATGGATAAAATCTTATTGAATAATTCAAATGGCCGCCGGCAAAATATATTCACTTATTTAATTTATTACTTTGGTATTAAGTTTTATTATTTTTCCCAGAGTCAGTACTTTTTTTTAAATATATCTTTAGTTTCATTCAAAATTCTTTTGTACTTAATACACAAGTTAAAAAATTGTCGTTTAAAATTTTTAATTCTGTTTTAAATACACTCCTAATCTTGAACGAGTAGTAGTGTAGCTTCAAAATACTATTTTTGTAATCGATGTTTCTATGACAGTTTCTTCTTCTCTGATTTCTTCATCAATTATAAATACTACTCGTACACACGTCAAAAAAACCACTGTTTCACATAAATCTATACCTCATACACTGGCCCCTCATCATACAATTGGCATTGCCAGTTATTACCTTAAATAGCCCTGACAATTACTTAATTTTCCCAAGTCAAATCAATATTAAACGAGTAGGAGGTGGACCATAAGCTGGAAGCTAGCCTGCTGATATCCAGTGTGAGACTACGTTTGTATCCTACATAGGTAAACATAAGCCGCCCCATAAGTAAATCTTTCCATAAACAGAAAATATCGACAGTCTACGTCGGTTTTAATTGTTTGCGCGAGTCGTGTGTGCTGTGTGTGCGCGGCTGGTGCGCGTTGGCTGGCTCTTTAACTATGGTCGATCGTTGATATACTATTATAATATACCCTCAGAATCTATCCTTTTGGACATGGCGCAGACAGTCACACAACGACTGACTTCAATGGCCAGCAGGCCAGGTTGCACAAGTGATCCCCATACGGAGAGACCTCTATATATATTTTCTACCCACAAAGTTTGTACATACATACTTAGTTTATAACTGCCACAAGAACTCTATTATAGTTTTTAATGATTCGATTACACAATTGCTTCCATTTATATTATGACACACAGTGAAATTGAGCGATTAAAAGGGTCCCCTTTTTTTATCAAGCGATGACCTTCTATAGAATAATAATTATTATAAATTTCCCATTCCCATATAAAGTTAAGAAAACGAAACAAAAACTCTCGATTTTCTTTAACCCAGACCTCAAAAAAACAGCAACACAAAAAAAAGAAGAAGATTCATCATCGTAAATTTTTTGTGACGTTTTTGTTCAACGCAAAACAAGACGCACCACGAGGGGCCACAGCACCATATAGTGGTGTGTTTTGTAAAAAAAGAAAAGACAAAGTGCATTATTAAAACTTGTGTGAGCTAATAACAATGCAACAGTCTGTCATTGCAACGGAGTAACAAAGAAACTTGAATTAGGAGGGCCAAACGATGAGCGGTTTACTGGCTTCGTATGCCCATTAGTCTCGGTTCGAGTCCTGGTGACACCAAAAGGTTTTCCAATTAATAACTATATCTAAGCGTATGTATATTAAGGGTGAGTGGCACTCGAGTAACGTGTAACTTTGCCTTTGTGGTAGCACAATCAAGTATTTGTTTTGATGTTCAAACCTTTAATAGCCATATGATGGTAAGAGAAAGCTTTTCAATCTGTTATCAGTCAGATGTTGTCTTTGTTATGCATTGTTCATACTAGCTTACACCCAGTTTTCATTTCCCACAAAAATCATTTCATTAAGAATTTTTTAAACCAGGTTCCACGACTAGGGCTAAATAATGTGAAAACCTGAATTCCAAAAATTCGGAAATTACTGTTGTTGTAGCTGAAACACAAACTTCAGAAATTCCAAAATACCAAAAATCTAGAAAATAAAAAATTCCTAAAATACAGAAAAATCAAAAAAATTTAGCGAAAACTTAAGATCCCGAAAAGTCGGTATTGCGGATTTTTAATATTTTTATCAAAATTTTATTTCGGGTGTTCACTTTCAACTCATTTCTCCTACTGTTTGCCGGCACGGAGTAACTCTGGGCGTTTGTCGTTGGGTTGTTAAGTATGTTTGGTGCTGCTGCTACAGGAAGCGCAATACAATGTTTGCGTGCTTACGCGATCATAATTAAATTTTGTGCAACGTTTTGCGCCGAGTATGTGTGATCGTTCTTTTCAGAACAGAAAGAAGGAAGCACGAAGTTATCGTTAGCGTCTGTAAAGCAAAAGCTGATAATTTTAACTTCTCGTATATGCCATCAGGGGGACAGTTTTTTTTTTTTATTTTTGTGGAATGTTATGTATTATTGCCTCGGGGAACAAATTGTGTGCGTTGCCAATAAAAATTAATAAATAAAGCAATATTTTGCAGCAAAATTGTTATAAACTGACAGTTGATTCATTTTGTGTGTGTTTTATTTGTTTGTTTTGGGTAGAGAACATTGACATTCATGAGGGTAAGCGATGTGTTGTGTTGAGTCTTATTTGGCCACTCAATTCAGTATGTGAGTTGATTAAGTTTTTTTTTTTGTTTTGTTTTTGGTTAGAGTTAATTGTTGAGAGGGAGAGGGTGAGACTTGACTTGGCTTGGCTTGATTTTAAGTAGATTTTTAAACTTTATTTAAAAATTATTTAGGTCGTTCGTTATCTGAATAATGCGTTGGTGTCATATTGATAGTGAGAACTTATTTATGAGTAAACTAGTTCTTACAATCAATTCGCATCAGTATTAGAGACGATTACAAAAACTAGGTGCCTTTATCTGATCTTTGAGTTCATGATCAGATTTTTATTTTTCTAGAATTCGCTTACAAAATTAATTAATACTCAATTTCAACAGACCCAGAATCTTGTTTAATCATAAGTTTGTACGTGGCGATCGTTAGCTCTATGTTTAGCTTGCTAAGTGAGACAGGTATAAGAGGTCCATTTCGGCTTTGCAATTTCTCGGAATGTCTCTAATATCCGGCACCCTTTTGAGCAGTAGCGGAGTGGGTAGAAGTACAACCGAGAGATTTAAGGGTTGCTATTTGAGAAGATATGGATAACCGAACTCAATATCACGTTTCCTTTGAGCCAAGATAGAGCAACTTTGATAGCCAGTGTTTCCGCTTGGAATATGATAAAGTGATTAAGGAGTCGGAAAGATAGACTAAAAGCAAGACTGTCTAAGAACTCTCCGCCACCAACTTCATCTTAAGTTTTCGATCCATAAGTGTGAAAGGGAACTGAATCATCTTGTAGAGGATAACCAACATTCCAAGGGGATGGTGGACTGGAATCTGTTTGGGCGTGGTAGACTGATGCACATGCAAGCTTATCTCTGGACCTTGCTCAGTTTATTACAAGTACGTAACTTTATTTGGAGCAGTTAAACAAACTGCAACCGCATAAACAAGTATTGGTTTTAGTTGTCAATGACTTATTGGCAAGTCTGGAAGGGAGTGCAGAGATTTGTGTTAACCCAAGTGTAACTCTACCATAAGTATAACATTTAAGCAAGAAAACCCCTCTTGCTCATAGGTATATAGTTTTAGATTAGGCTGCACAATGCAGCTCGTCAAGTGAGACAGACGTATGTTGTTAAGTTCACCTTCCGTATCTAAGCTGGAAGGGCGCTTGGCGAGTTCGCGCAGTGTATTATTTATTTCAGTTGATGAAATGTTTTTAGGATAATATTTGTCATTAAGTTATTGACACCAAAGTTCCATAGAAGTGGTGAAAGAACCCTAACCTGTGGCGTATCCTTAGTGACCGGTCTTCTAGTGGTAAAAGCCTAGAGTTGTTGACTCTTCTCCTAAAATAAGTTGTATCAATCTATTGAGTAGGCCGTCCACTATCAGTGTTTCTAGAGCTACTATAATCGCAAGACTGCTAATATTATCGAAAGTGTCTTATAAATCAAGGATGGCAACAAGAGTATTCTCTGAATAATGTAGGGAGTATTAAATAGATCTGACCAAGGTGTGAGCAGTATCTAACGATTTTCGCTTAGAGTTACCTCCGCAGTAATATGCAGATGGATGGCAATCAATCTTTCGAAACTTTTAAGGTCTTTTGGATTTGTGTGCAATAGGGAAATAGAATCCTATCACCGTTATTTGCAATCTAACATTTCGTTTAAAAAATCAGTTTATCTAACTTTTCAAACATTTCATCTTTTGTCAGTGAATCAACATCCAAATTCAATTCTCATTATTATTAATTTACTACGGCAAAATAAAAAAAAAATTCCTATGTTTACGTATCACTTTTATAATAATAATAGATACTGAATGGAATATTTTATCAAATACAAATAATGCAGTGCAATACTTTGCTAATTTAATTGATTTATACATCTAATTGCGTGTTTGCTTATTTTTCCACATAATATAACAGATGGTATAGCGCAGTCCGCATTGTTTCATAATGAACATATAAGTTCATACAAAAGTGCGGCCGACTGTTTCAAGCCCACTATTGTTATAATAACAAACTGCTATTGGAATTTTTTCTATAGAGCAAGTAATTTATGGAAATGATTAGTAAATGTTGTTGGCATTTAGCGGTCAGCGGGGAATAGTTAAGCAGATAGTTTTTTTTTGTATTCTTGTTCATAGACTCTAATCAAAAATAAATATAAAACAATTTTAATGCATGCATTCTTTTTATACGGCATGCGGCAATATGATTTGGGGCTAATGCGTTTAGCTTAATGCATGATTATTTCATTGTACAAATTCTAGAATGTCAATCAGAGAGAGAATCCATAGTTTGAGTTATTGATTATGAATTTAGCCAATTTCGGTTAATCAGTGTGATTTTGTCAGAACTTTTGAAGGTACCAGAAACTTAACCCACTGTGAACAAACGACCCTTAATTTTGTAGATTCATAGCATTCATTATTAAGTAAAATATTTTCAAGTATGATTTTGAACATCCGCATCACTATTTAACAATATTTTCAAAACAAGCAGATAACTACAGTAACTACTACGAAATGCTTAAAACATGTCAAAATCATTACGCTCTGATAATTTTAGGTATGTGTCAGATAAGACGTTTATTCAGTTTTAATCTCACAATTTTTCTTGTCTTACTATTTTCTTTTTTTTTTTTGAATGAAGATTTTTTTATTTTCAAAAACTAGAGCTAAATCCCTTGAAAAAAAATATTGAAAACATTTTTTTACCTCTCCCATGAATTTTTGAAAAAGATACAAAAATATGAATTTTTGGAGTGTTTGTAGTGATTAGCTAATTAATATTGGTCACAGTCCTAATTTTAGTTATTAAATAAATAAATTCTTGTTAATTTTCAAATTTATCATCATCAAAGAAAAAAACCAAAATTAATTTTTTGGATAGTTCTTTTAAAAATTTTTCATTGAATAAACCTTCTTAAGAATTTTCGTTGAAAAAAAAGATAGTTTTCATAAAAAATAATTGAAAACTAGAAACACTAAAAAAAATCGAAAAAAAAACGTTCCCTTATTTTTTTGTGCAATGTTTTTAATATTATTTTATTAATACGATTACTCTTTTTGTAAACCTTTTTTCCAACGAAATTTTGAATTTTTACTTTCAATACTCAACCTCGTTCACGAAAATAAACGCGAACAAATCGGGTCCCACAATTTTCTGTCCGCCTTTCCGTCGCGTTGGTCTAGCTTTTTATGTATAAAAACCTCTTGAAAATTAAGACTGAAGGATTTGAGAGGGTGTTAGAGGAAAAGTTAATTTTTTTAGCTCGAAAAATAACGGTACCTTTTGTACAACATTTAGGTCAGAATTCTAAAGATTTCGATGAACTTTTTATATTTGGAATATGATAAATAAACAAATAAAATGGTTTTGTTGCTTTTGAATTTCCCACAAGCCAATTGACAGATTGGAATTGCGTATTTTGTATAAAAATACTTAAGAAATTTTAAATACAAATATGAGTCTTTTTAAGCAAAAATTAAAATATTTTTATATTTTCTCAAGAAAACAGATGGCAACTTTGTGTGATCTAGTCATTGTAATTGTTTTGTTATTGATTCAAAAGAATTTTTTTACTTCAGCATTTATGTACGAATAAAAACGTAAAACCTTCAAAGAATAAGAAATTAAATAACAACACAAGTTCAACCCTTGAAATTATAACAGTCACACACTTTTCTTAATAATATAATATTATACCAAATGTAGATAAGCAAACAATTTGTTGCTGTTGGTTTTTTTTTTTTTTAAGAACAATGATTTATTATACTAACAAGATAATTCCACACAAACTCCATCCAAGTTCAACTTCTTATTTTGGAAGTGACACAATGTTTGCTACTTTGTTATATTCTTCCCACCATATGTCTAACAGACTTTCAAAATTCCCATATTGTTTAATTTCAATCAGTATACATAGTTGAACCTTTATTTCAATCATCAAACAATAAAAAAACATTCACTCTATTGTTGTTCAAAAAAAGAGAAAAAAAATCTTAGCGCCACAATCGTGTAATTTGATACAAATTCTAACTAAAAACAATCTCGGTATAAAGAGTCCAATTAGAAACGGTTCAATCCGGGTATTTTTTTTTTCTTCATGCTCGTCCACTTTTAACACTCTTTAGGTAGGCACTAGGCCGGTAGGTATATACAAAAAAAAATACCTCTTTTTATCGGATTAAGGTGGTAATTGATTCGTGTAAATCAATGATGGGACGATTACATGTAGAGGAACAAACTGTAAACGGTACCACCAAAGATGATAGCGCCAGCCAATAAATCAATTGATTCAATAGATATGTATTACTAGTTGATGGAAATTAAAAAAAAATCCAAACGACTTATTGAGATATATCAAATTACACATTCCTACACTTGTTGCATGCATGTGAACAGAACACATATCTATTTGTCTAACCTAGTTCCGAGGAATAACCGACAAGCAACGACGAAACGACATCGAACTTGATGTTCGGGCTGATGGGATAGTGCGTGAGCTATACCACCGCATCTAACTTAACCATCATCATCTCATCTGCCCACAGAGAATACATCAAGAACATCGCCAGACAAAATGACGATATCCGGCATTTAATTTGCGCCAATCATTTAAGCTGCAATCACACTTAGCCACGCGTTACTTTAAAAGTTAGTCGTTGATTTGAGACGAGAAGAGGCGGTAGTCGACAAACAAACAAAAAAAAACGCTCTGACCAAAGCAGAGTATCCGAAATCCAAAATTCAAACCTCCTGCTTTCATGCTGTCATCGTCTTGCGGTAAAGAGCAACTATAAGTAACATCGTCATCATCATCACTCATTGATTCATTCATTCACTCATTCATGCAATTCATTGACTGGAGTTCAGACAATCGAAAAAGCTGCCCAGGTGTTTTATTTTTTGATAGTGCAATTTTTTTTTTGTTTTACAAAATATTTATGGGTTTAGCAGCCATCTTGGACAAATGGATTTTATTCAATATCTCGAGAACGACATATCAGTTGTTCACAAAATTTTCCATATTTTTTGACAAACATTTGATGATTGAATTTAAATAGAAAATTTTTCAAATTAAAAAACAAACTGATGAACAATCATCATGTTGAAAAAATATAAATGACATTTTCAAGGTTTTTCGAAATAATATTTTCTAATGTTCGGTTTGGTCACCATCTTGATAAAAGTGTTTTAACTTATATCTCGAGAATCACTCACAAAATTTTCCAAAGGTGTAGAGAATTATTATTCAACACAGGTAAAGTAGTCTGTTTTAAACAATATCTTGCCGTACAAAAAATTTTCCAAAAAAGAAATATTCTGTGTCAAACTTGTCATCTTAAAAAATCGATTTACCCAATATCTCGAGGACCACTTATTCCATGGAAAATATCTCCAGAACCACTGATCGTTCAAAAATGTTTACAAATTTAAAAATAAAAATATTTTTCTATACAAAAGAATCTGATGATCAATTCAGCCGCCATTCAAAGAAGCGCTTCAAGCAATATCTCGGGAACGACTCAAGATACAAAAAATGTTCCTATTTAAAAAAAGAAAATTCTTCCACAGCAGTATATTTTAACACAAAAAAATCAACCACGAACTTGGATTCTCCGATTTATCGGATTGCAATTTTTAAAGAAAAAAATGAATTTTCTTCAGAGCCTGGTCACCTTATCAACGCGCAAAACGTTGGCGTCGATTTATCTGTCTGTTGTATGTATTTCTGTGGGGAGCTGCTGCTGCAGTTCTCATAGTGGAGCTTCCTGCGTGTATCCGCGTCCGAGCATTTGTTTGGCATTCTGGTTCATGTCCACCCCATGTGGTTGGGCTGCTCCGTAAATCGTTTCGTCTGATGATGCAGTTGTGTATGAACCGAACGACCGAAGAGTAATTATACTCCTTAGCAAACATGCAATCTAATTTGACTCTTGTGGATTAGTTTCGGACTTGTATACTGGCATTGGGATTAAGAAAAACGAAAAACCATGACTTGTTGATGGATCAATTTTTTTTTTTTTTTTGCTGGCATGGATTTTGGAGAAAAAAGTGATTTGGCTCTGAGTATTATTGTCTGGTATTATTTTTTGTTGGTCCTTACAGATGAAATTAATATTTTTTTTGATGAACTGAAGTTCAATGAACTGAGGGTAAGTATGTATCTCCAATGACGACACGACCACAACATTCTTTAATCGAGCTCAATATTATTTTTATATTGTTTTTTGTTAAATGGCGCCCAACAGTCAAATGATACACCAAAATACCGATACGCCTGCCAAAAGGATGATGGATTAATGGCCTCTCTCTTTGTTCTATTCATTCTCAAGTTTAAGCAAAAAAAAAAAACAAAGAAAGTATTTTCCATTGAAAGTAGAGTACAAGATCTTGCCGCCATCTCCCAGCCCTTGACATTTGTTACCTTCATTTAAAAGAATGGGCATTCCAATGATGATGTGTGGTGGGCAAGATATTTTCGGAACTGAGTGTATTTTTTTTTATGGCGACAAATATTTCAATGTCTTCTCCACATACTTGTATATCCATGTAAATGAAGAGAGAAACTAAAGTGTCAACTCTAATGCATGACAGCACAACTAAATACCAAAGTGAAGCAGAAATAAAATTAACCAGATACATCTTAGAGATACACAGGATTGTAGATACATATTATGTATTTTAGAATCGTATGCATTAGTCGATATGTCATTCTTCTTGAATATCTTACATATTTTTTTTAAGCTTAAAATAAAATTTCGTTTCTTTTTGCAGGTGCTTCCTTTTTTTTAATTTTTCCTATCTTTCGGATTAAGGGAAATAACTTGGGAGGATTAATTACTTTGCGGCGTGATGATGTAGACACAAGAAGATGTTGAGTGATTTGAAGAAAGCAAAAAAAAATAAATAAACAAAATGGCTTGTGATTGAACGTGCTCACGCATTTGTTAATGAGCTCATGCGTTAAGGTGAAAGGTTTTACTGGACATTTACTTTCGACTTAACGAGATCATTAAGTTTTTTTTTAAAGATCATTTAAAAGTGAGATCGAATCTGAAAAAAAATTGTCAATGAATATGGAAAGTGTCAAGAAAACAAAAAAAGCATTTTGTCAATGAAGAATTTTGTTTCCAACCAGGAGCTAAACCAGGAACTTTCACCTTTTTTTATCTTAAATTAATTTAGGAAATAGGTTGAACTTTATCAAAATATATCCTCTGTGATAAATAATTGAAGGAAGGTTTTGATTTGAAGACATGTAAATGAAAACCATAGCATGAAAAAAAAAATCGATTAATATGTTTACAGACGTTGCAAGACGGAAGCGAAGAAAAAGTATGTCCAGCTGCAAACAGAAAAAGTAAGAAAAAGATGTATCGAACATAACATGCCGCTGATGTAAACCATGTTAAAATTGCAGCACAGAGAAGGAAAAATGCTCAGGATGTTAGTTCACAAAAATTCATTAACAACGCTCATGGCCAACTCCTTCTTGATAACGAGAAAATTCTTCACACAAAATTCAACAAAGCTGCACCTAACAACGAGTGCCTGACATCACAGTCGAAAAAGTTAGTGCTGCGGTCAAAAATTCCAGAAAGGGAAAATCAACAACCTTATCAGTGGAGGGAAAGTAAAATTCTTCAAAGAATGTCGTTAAGTCATTTGACCACAAGTGCAATCCGAGTACGATAATCAGAATGAAAAAATATCGGGATTCCACAAAAAATTTGCATATTGTATTGGTGGATATTGAAACAGCATTTGACGGATGATCGCGGACATGTACGAGGAAGCAACAACCGGAGAGTTTCCAATTAGAGTAGATGTGCACCAGGGAAGCGTCTCGAGTCCTTTACTATTTATTATAGTCTTCAACTTTCTGCTTGAAAATAAGGTGACGGACGGAAAGTGAATCAGTTATGCACAGCAACGAAGCCATCATAAGTGAAAATCTTCCTTCCTTCCAACAAGCGCTTGATTTATGGAAGATGTTCTACTTAGAGGGAAATGAATACCGCATTAGCGCCCAATCCGAATATCTATTTTAATGGAACAGTGCTTCCCAAGTGCGAACAGTTTAAATATCTTGGATCTTTGATCAACAGCAAAAGATCTTGTGATGACGACATCACAAATCGCGTACGCGTAGGGTGGATGAAGTGGCAGGAAAACTGTGCCATCTTCTGTGATCTAAAGTTCCTCAGTGTGTTGGACAATTTACAAGAAGCACGAGAGTGCTGAATTGCGTAATTTTGAAAAAAAAGCATTTTTATTGTATTCATAAAGACTGCACCTAAAACTTGTCTCACCTTAAACGAAAAATAGAACAATAACAACTTGATCTAAAAAACATTCTTGTTGGATAAGAAAAGTATAAGAAATTTTAAAATAAACGAAAATCAAATGTATGCTTTATATCATCTTTATCATCAATGACACATTCATTCCAAAAACCCACTTAGTTTAAAAGTTTTTTTTTAACATTTACTTGTCTGCTTAGCTTTAACCATCCGCCATCTGTCATTATATTTCTTCGTGAAGCATTAAAAAGTCAAATTTTACATCTTTTCTTTCATATCGTTAAATTGAAATTCATCCATCGAATACATTTTAACCGAATTCGGAAATCCACTCAAAATGTATTCAAAAAAAAAAATTATATATTAATATTATATTTTAATCACGTCCCGCGACCATTTCCAAATCGTATGCCTACCACAAAAATGAATAATTTCTGAATCAGTTAAATGGCTATTTTTAGGTTAAAGAATTCAACAAACAAAAATGTATACACAGTGTTTGGTATATAGCAACCATCATTCATACTTTTTTAATATGTTAACTCTGACATCGCGTCATCATCATCATCGGAGTGAATGTACACAAAAAAAAAATCTATTCCTAGAATTTTAACACTCCCCGCTTAGATTATTTTTATTCTCGTAGATGCAGTCCAGGAAGGAATTCAAACAATACCAGAATTAATTCGATATTTGAAGATGCATTCGAATTATTTTCAAAGGGAAGTTTCTTTGTGCACGTCAAATTTTTGAATTATTGAATTGTGTGATCATAAACAACACATGGGCCACGTTGACAACGCCCTTCTGGTATTTCTGCCAAGGGAGAAATTAATGAAACATAAAAATCCAATAATCACAAACAAATTCGAAGATTTCAACAAAAAAAAAAATCAAGGCCGTACAATCAAATTCAGAAATCGTTAATTTAAAATAATAAAATTAAAAAAAAGATCAAGTGCAAAGCAGACGGTAATCCTCATTGGTAAAGGTCGAACTTGAATGGTTAGTTGGTATCAAGCCGCAGAAGTAGGTAATGAATGAAAAGGCGTAATTTTTCTTAATGGAAAGACGCTTAAGTGAAACACTTTACACAAATTATCTTCAACAATGGATTTCCCACAAAAAAATATTAATAATCTAAACAAAACAAAAACAAATCCCAGAAGAACGGCAATGTTAAAAAAGAGATAAAAAACACAATCGTTAAGACGTTTAGGTTTATTTTTTTTTTTTGTATTAATTTGGCTTTGTTTTCCATGTGATTGTTGTCAAAACCGCATGCGCACATGTTAACACATTTCAATTAGTTTGCCGCAACAAGACACTAAGTTGGATGTATCTTGCGAACAACTTTGCCTATAATAGCGCGTGAGCTTTCGATTTCAATGACAACTTAACACAGATACGTTGGAATGAATCAGACAGACAGCACCAATATAATTGGTTTTGTTTGATTCTATCATGTTGTCGATTATGGAAGATAATTTGGTTGACAGCTTTTAATTCATTTTGAGTTTTTGGGTCTTAATTATATGATCTGAGAATGACATTGAAATATATAGAGTGCTGTTGATAAGAGACTAACATGATTTTCATATACTTGTTAGGTTTTGAACTTCAAATCAAGATGTATGTATGTTTCAGGAACATATTTCGCTTGTTTTGGGTAGGTAAATTGCGATACCACATGATCTAGTTTTTGAAGAGAGAGACAGGGAAAACTTTAGCAAGTTTTTTTGGCCACTAAATATAACTTTTTGTGGTTTTCTGAACAACAAAACAAAATAAAATCGATGTATGTAGTTGTAGGTATTTAACAGAGTTTGGTACCTGAGGCCTCCGTTTACTAATTCTATGCGCTAACCAGTTATCACTTAGCTAACTCTCCATACAAAAATCTAACGATGAAAACGAACAAAACATTTATAGGTTAATTAGATAACGAAAAATAACACAAAAAAACAAATCGAAAGGGGAAATGTTCTTTGTTTTTGATTTTTAGTGGAGGGAGTACTGTTATATGTTTTAAGTCGTCAATTTTTGGCATTCAAACAAATTGTTAGAGCTATTTTAAAAATAAATAAGTTTTTTTTAACGGTTTATGGCATAAAGTAGCATTTAAGTTCGACCTTAAAAAATCAAGTTCAATGGAGTCACCTAAAAATAAATTTAGTCCAAAGATTGAAGACAATCTTCATTTCGGTTTTTATAAAAATACGACAGATAATGTCATATTAAGAAGGTGATTGAAAATCCTTAACTACAACTACATTTTTTTAAACCCAAACAAACTTATCTAATGATTTTTTTTTTCAAATATGTATTTAACTCAAGGCCTAAGTCTGAGGGTACCTCACAGATAAGCAATTCTGAAATTAATTTTTTTGTGTGAAGTGACCCCAAAAAGTGAATTAACTGTAAATAAAAGACACCTTAGGTGCCCTGCAACCAACTAGTATATGAATATTTAAATTCAAATTAGTAACTACTAAAAGAAAACATCAATTAAAATTTAGTAAAATTTAAATAAAATAAAAATAGTGCGTATACGCCATAGTGTACAAAAAGTCCGTTTGCGTATTGATTTTGATGAAATTTGAATAAAAGAAGGGGTATGAGAAATTTTGACACTTAAAATTCGACTACTGACACACCCGCCTTCTCCTCAAAACTTACTTATGTAACTTGAGCTGCATTCTTTGACAATTTTTAGATAGTAACCTTTTTTATTATTCACCCATACAAAGTTTCTTTCTATTTATTCCTTAGAGGCGAAATTGAATTTTTTAGCTTAAAAATAATTGTAGAGACAAAATAAAGCCCATTTTGTTAAAACATAAAAAATAACAAAATGGATATTATTGTCTCAGCAATATCATAAGTCATAAAATTATATCAAGATTCAACAAACGGAAGACAAAGAAAAAAAAACCTAAAACTTATTTGCATATATACATACATATGTAGGTACTTTGTTAAACTACGTAATTAACAGCTTAATTAAAGGCAAAGCCCACATTATTCAAAGTCTCTACATCAAAAGCCATTTGTTGTTCGTTTATTTTTTACTATTAGTTTGTTCTCTTCATTATTTACCCTTTGTTTTCTCCAACAATAGATTAAAATCAATTTTGAAAGCAGCTTCTCCATCATCACTAATCAATCTCGACAACGACAATATTACCAGATTTACAGTCTTCTCAATATAATTTTTGTTAATCTTCGAGATCATTATAACAAATAAAAACAATGTTTATAAATACTTAAGCTTCTCATTTAGCAATTCAAATGGATTGGAATGACGTTATCGCGCACCTCCCATTAATGAATCATCTTTATAAACAAAAATGAAAATTCAAAAAAAAAAAAAGAAGCCAACGCGTGACTCTACAACATTTTTCGGAATTAAATAATAATCTTATACTTTTTTTTTGCTCGCGACATGTGTTTTTATTTTATTCTCTTGGTTTGTTTTTACCTTTTCTTTTTTCTTTTTCGAATAAAGCACGCGAATCGATTAAACAAATACTATATAGTTAAAAATAAACAAGAGAAATCGTCACACGTCAAGCTACAGTCGCATAGGTCAAGAACTTGGTTGATTATTATCGAATTGTTTGCTTAGAAGGTACCTACATACATACATATGTACCTTGTACAGTATCCTAACTAGAATGCATTTTTGGAATAAAGCTAATTAAAACAGAACTTGAACACTCAACAATTATCTACTCTTAAATACGCCCCAAGGAACACATTTTGTGTGGGGGTAGTTATTTTAAAGCTAAAAATGTTAATAAATAAAAACAAATTTGTGTGAGGAAAATCCATTAATTTTTCTATGAGTGTTGAGTTTATTAATATTTAACAGAAAATCTATAACATGACTCATTTAACTCCTCGACGTCGTCATTTGTGAAAAAGAGGGTCCGGTGGCGTATTGAATTTGCCGAGAGGCCCACAAACAAGATGTACCGTTTTGTGTATTCAAAATACTGTGTGCCAAAATACTGTCAATAATCTGTACATATGTGGAAAATACTGTATGTGTAAAATATTGTATGTTAAAATTCTGTACAACAAAATTCTGGTTGGTCAAAATATTGTCAATTTCAATTCTGTAAAAATGCTGTAAAAGAACTATCGTTCTGATAATTTTGGCAAACAGCATTTTGAATACAATATTTTGCCACATACCTACAGTATTTGGACCCAAACCCCATGCCGATAATAATTAAGTGATAGCCACTTTTTTTCAATGAGAACTCTGATTAATTTCATAAAGAAAAACTTTTTTTAAATTTTAAAAGATTTTTCTCATTGTTTTTGCTTAGAATTTCTTATTAAAAATGATACCAATAATAAAAAATAATATTTCGGCAGACTTAAAAGCTAGAGGCCAAGAGTGGGGAATGCCAACCACAGACTCTCGAGGAAAGCAGATCATTGAAATGGTATAGCCTTAAGGTTGTAAAAGTAGGAAATACTCTCATCTTCAGAAGGGCAGGGAATATAGCCACAGTACCCGATCTAAGTCTTGCTACAGAAGACATAATGTCCAAGATCAGTAAAATCACCGAAACACACTGAAACCAAACGGTAAGATGGAAGACCAACAGACTACATGTGGAACTACTAAACAGAAAGAGACGGCGCACATGTATCACTTCAATGCCACGAAAGAGCTTCGACAACGAAAGAAGAAAACTTTTGTACGGAAGTGAAAATTGGATGATGCACTTAAACTATAAAAGTACCGGAAGCAGGTGGCATCGGTACACAGACGTGGAACTTAACGTCGAATAAAAAATAATAAGAAATTATTATTATTTTAATACTCAAAGTATTATGTGTAAAAGTCAATAATTTCAAAAAATGACATATATAGTGTATGTATTAACTGGGCCTGCATTTAGGAAAAATCCGCCCCTGAGAGGGAATAAACATTCATTTCAAAACCCTCTGAGTCACCTAACAAAGTAGGAAAATAAAAAAAGGATTTTTTTCCAAAAAGTCCTTATTCCATGTTAGGGACACAAAAATGTCTGATGAATATTATAACAGAGTGATTTAATGTTGACTGTGTCTGCTTGTCTGTCTGTCTTTCTGTCGGGAATTTTAATCAATAATCCTCATACATGAAACGAACAAAGGGAAAGTGTTAACTTTTATTCTTCGTGAATTTAGCTCTACCACCACCCACTGTCGTATATAAAGGGGATGATAATAATAGTTTGTTTTATAGTTAGTAGCAATTACCATCATGAAGGCTGCAAGCGTCATGGCCGCCAGACATTGGGCGTGTATATGTTGAGTATAGAGAACCGAAACTATTGATTTGCGTTTAGATGCGTATCTATTTACATACGTTCAATCGAAGAAACTAGTTACTTCTTTTTTTTGTATATTATTTGATTTGGTTTTTCTCGATTTCATCTGAATCAAGTGTCTATGCTTGTGAACGCCCAAGCAAATTGATATTGTATTTTATTCAAAAAAAAAAGAAAAGAAACTTATATTCAAATTATATTTTGAGCCGGTCGTCGGTGTGTGGCGGTAGTGGGTTGGTTGGTAAGTATAGTTGGTTTTGGTTTGGTGGCATTTTCTTATAGCTTTCGAGACTCAAGTGGATGACCTTTTTTGGACACTTGTGTATTGAGTAGGAGGGACTTTGGTCAAATTGATTTGCTGATTTTGGTCTCATGTGTGACTTAGTATGCTAGATTGAACTATAACTTTTGGATAATTTAGTTTAGTTTTTTTTTTTAATTTTTTTTGTCTTGCAAAAAAAAATCAACGACTTAAAGCGGATTTATTTAAGTTATCAGATATTTTAAAACGGAAATTGAAAATTGATTTGGGTATTAATCTGTTCTAATAAATATTGCTACACAATTTTATACCAAATTTTTGGTTAATTTCTCAAGCAGGATGTAACGTAAGCCAGTTATGGAAGCTGTAGTCCATAAAAATTGGCGTTTCGTCCCAGCGACTTCACTTGGACTCTTTAATTTAAAGTAAGGGGCATGTTAAGACGCAATTTTTGTTAAATTCAGTGCACCTTAAGACTTTGTGAAGAAAATCTACTGTGAACAAAGTTCTGGTACTGTTTTTGAGGCCCTACGAACTAAGTCTCAAATGAAATAACCCCCAATATTATTGGAAATACAAAATGAACTAAGTCGTAAAATAAAAAAGAACGAAGTCGAGGATTCTTTTCATAAACCTAATCTCGCACCTAATCCAAATTCATGCTCCGCACGTAATTAACTTTTTTTTTTTGAATTTATCCTTTATTTTAATCCAAAGTCAACTATTAAAAAATGAACTAACTCCCGTTTTTTTTTATTTGGGATTTAATGACTTAGTTTATTGGCACTCCCAAATGAACCAACTCGCAAATTTATGAACTAAATTTCGGTGGGAGTTAGTTCGTTTAGACTAGTGGGAGTTGATTCATTTGAGAGTTAGTTCGCATGGCCGTTCTTGTGGCAAATAACTTAATATACTATTTTAGCTAAAAAATTCAGAGTCATTTATTTTGTTGCTTCAAGTTGGCAGCGCTATGGCATTTGGCACATTTCAAACTCAGCTGTCATCAGAGGTGTCATAATATTTTTTGAATGTTTGCCATTTACGATAATGGATCCTCTAAAAATCGTTAAAATTGTTTACAAAAGTCGTGATTCAAACGTAGGCATTTTTCGCGCATTACGCGATGATTAAAGTCGCCATAATCGAACGGCTACACAACCATTCGGAAAAATTGTAAAAAAAAATTTTTTTGAAGACAGCGGAAGTGTTACTGATTTCGAAAGTCCTGTGCATTATTGTAATGCACGCTAGGTCAAAAATATTGCTGTTGCAAGTGTTATTGTTAATCCGAATTTATCGATTTTTCGACAACCGATTTTTTTTTTTTGGCCGGATTGAAGATCATGTCTTGGACGATATGTGGTTCCAACAAGACGGAGCAACAAACCACAACCACAAGTTTTCCGATCACGAAATTTTAAGTTTATGCGACGTCTAAATTGGCCACCCAAGCTCATGCTATTTGACACCGTTAGAAATTTTTTCTGTGGGTCTGCCCAAAACAATCTTAAGCTTTACATTCATAAAAACCAAGATACAAATGAATGACCCTTTTTAACAATAATTTTGGTAATTTTTAAAAGAAACGTTTTAAACAACGTATTTTTATTGTGTTCGTTGCTTTTGAAGTAACGAATTTATCGTTGAAGGTATGGCTCTGTGTATCATAATCCATCACTTGGAAAATTACAAATCCAAGTAAAATCTTGATGGCATCAACTTATTTTCTCTTGACTTTTAAGTGGTACTAAAACTTTGTTCTCCCCCCAATTTAACCTCTTTAGTAAGTACTTACTATACTTCACAATCAGTATAATGTCCACCAAGAGACTCTATTATTAGGAGCACATTTATCATGAACATATATCCAACAAAAATCCAATTAAGTTCGAACTGTCTTCGCTCTCCATACTGACCTAAGCCCAAACGACTAAAAGTCAACAATGTCCTTACTATATAAAAATCCATCAAGTCTTAATGCTCAGAACAATAGGTATACGAGAACGTTATTGTATTTTTTGAGTAGAAGAGTATATGAACTTCAGAACAAAATAACCGAAAATAATTTACAAAAATGACTCACATGGCCTTCAAAGTTAGCACCAGCATCATTACAACGAAAATACCATAGCGACAAGGACATTTCCATGGCCACCAAATCACACCATTCTTGCCAAAAAAAAAAGTATAAATCCAATTCGTGAAAGTCGATGCCAAGGACCATAATATTGGAATATTCGTCCAACTCATTTAAACGAACAATGAAAACCTTCACCCTCTGAGTGATGTATGCAGCTATTCTTCTCTCACTTCGATACTCCCATTGGGTATAAAAAAAAAATATCGTTGGAGTTGGGGGCACCTTTAATAGGCGAGTATAGCACTTTAACTTAACTTGGATAAACTTACAGGCAGGTGGCCTGATATGATGGGGTAATGTGTAATCTAATTGCTATTGAAACTACGAGTAGGTGGAATTTTTTCAAACCAAATATGATTCACTTTTTTCCAAGAAAACATTTTTGTTTTCACAGGCGATGTCCTTAAAATCGCTTTGAAAACTTACCAAGCGGGCAGTAGAAATTAGTTTTGTAGTCCTGCGACTTATTTTTCGATGAAACCTTCTTTTTCGTAGACAAGGAAACTATTTTTCTATGTTTATTAATTTTCACACACACAATCTTTTTGTTAGTCACGAATTGGTAAAAAAAAATCCCTGACAAACGAAAAACTTCACGCAAAACTGACACTGTGATATGTTTTATATAAATTAAATATTTAATATTATTTTCTACAATTGTGTTTATGTTGAGAAACCAATTTGCTAAACTATATCTATTAATTTTATCCTTCTATGAAAATATCCTTTTTTTTAATAGAAAGAAAAATTAGTGAACCCATTCGGCGGAAAAACAACTCCCGTGTGCACTGAGAAAGTTTTTTTGCTATTTCCTTGAGCAAGGAAAATAAAATTTCCACTTTTGCTGCCGTGTTCGTCCTTTTTTTTTTTGTTGTTTGTATCCTTATTTGACAGGTTGCCGTCTAGCAGGTTTCGTTCTGTCAAATGGATATACCTATACTGGAAAACTTGACTGCGCATATTCTGTGAGAGCAATAGGAAAACATTATTCGTTTTGTTTAAAGGGCCCTCTTTTTTTTACAGAGGGAAAGTGAAATTCCATAAAAGGAAGAGGGCACATTCTCTGTTAAGGGTATGTTTTTGGGGTTATTTAGAGATGTTACTCATTTAATGTCTTTTTTTTTTTGCTGCTTTGCTTTGTAAATTGTGAATCGTTGCATGCATATGCGAAATATAACAAGAGAGACATAGCAAAAAGTTTGTAGAAGAAAAATGTAGTATGAAAATAATTGACAAGAATTTACTGTGGGAGCTGTGCAGCAGCAGCAGCAGCAGCAAAAGAGGTGGTTAGTGCAGTATACGATGATGGTGATGGTATTTCTATTTCTATAAAAAGCAGACAACATTTTATATCTGTATCTATAAATGTACATCATATTGTATTAGTGGTATAAAAAGTTTTTGTAATTGTAGTTCTATTGCAGCATATAATTGGTTTAGTTTAAAATGTTCTCAACATGGTTTTTAACATATAGAGGAAGTTGTATTTTAATTATAACTGAAGTTAAAGAGAAGTAGGCTGTTTTTATGAGTGCATGTATATACTTATTTACTTTAGGATGGAAAAAAAAAATTCAAGATTTCCTTAACTTGTTATGGAAAAAATTGGTAAAGGAAGAAATAAAAACTATTGAGCATAATATTTTAATTAGGATTAAAAGTAAACAAAGTAATTCTTTAGAATTATGACCCGAAAAATTGAACTCTGATACAACACAGGTTGTTTCATATATAGATACAAAATATCACAAATTGGGACTGTTTAGAATATTTATTCCATTTCAGCATCTTCAATAAATCGAACATGTAAAATAATAAGTCCACTTAAAAATTCCAGACCTTCTAAAATATCTAGACTATCTAGAGCCACTGAAATATCTAGCAACTAGCAATTAAAATATTTAATCCATCTAAAATATCTAGGCTTTTTAGAATAATAATTTAGACCATTTAGAACATTTAAACCATCAGAAGTATCTATATAAAATAATCTAAAATATCGAGACTAGACCATCAGCTAGAAATTCTAGAATATCAATACCATTTAGAATATCTAGACTAGACTTGAACTTTTAGAAAAAAAAAGCATTTTTAATTACCTCTGTAAATTACTTTTTCTTCAATTTTGTCTATTTGAAAAGATATAATTTTTTGGTACATTAAATAATAATGGAAAAAACGCAGGCAAGAGCGCCAAGTCGATAACACCAAAAAAACTCAAGCGGCAAAAGAGTCTTTTTATTTCACAAATTATTTGGGCAAAACATATTTTCCAAAAAAAACATTTTTTTATAAAAGAAGTCTTATATAATCTCAATAATATTAATTGTCAAAATTTTCAAATTAAATCAATTTTTGAAAACTCTGTATTTTGAAAATCGGTAAATATGTTTTTTTTTTTTTTTGAAGTTTAGAGTTTAAATCTAGGAAAGTGCGTATAATTTAATATTAAAAACACGAACAAATTTAGAGCAAGGAATTTTTTTTTTTTTTGAAAAAAGTAGCTTTGATGTTTTTTGAATTTTTTTTTTCATTTTTACCATACATTTCACAAACTTCTGTTTTTGACTTATTTAGCAATTCAAATAATTAATTTTATTTTTTTTTGTTTATTCTTAATTAAGAACTTAATTGTTCAAAAGTAATTTAAACATCAGTTATTTCCAATGCCTATACCTATACCTACCTATTTTTCAATTATTCCCATTTATTTTTCTATGTGTTTAACTAATTGTTTACAAATTAATTATTGAAATTACTAAAGTGAAGCAGTTATTGATGGTCTCTTTGAATTTATTTTCTGATATTGTTTGGAAAAGAAAAAAATATTCTACAAAACAGTAGGTAGGTGCAGCAAAAAAAAGACTATAGATTGATGTTTGTTAAACTAAACAAAAAAAAAAAAAATACTACCCACACACTTCTTAGTTTTATAGGCGAAATTTTATGAATTTTATGAGGTGATAGAAAATAAGAAAGATTACCATTATAATAATTTTATTCATATTTGGAATCGGATATTTTTTTTTACGTCAAATTAATTTGAATGATGCCGAAAAGGAAACATTTTATTAAGAGCTTTATTGACTCTTAAAAAAAATATATTCAAAATGGCATAAAAATCATAAGTTAGAATAATTGATATTGGAATTTTCACACATTTAAGAATGGGCTAAGACATTTCGGTAAATATAGTCTTACAGATACGGTTCAATATAATGTATCTACCTAAAACCACATGTAATTTGTGTGAAAAATATTTGGCCAGTTTTTATTTTTTATGAAATCTTGAGTTTAAGGAAAGGGAAATACTGACCGGTAAGGAATTCCACATACATATGTGTCGTACGGCTGAAAAATGAAACTCTAAAATGTTGACCCAATGTTGTTTGGAAAATAGACGGGCAGGTGCATTGGTATATGGAACTTGGGAATATTAAAAAAACTCAATATAATTTTACCATTTTTTTTTAATTTTTCAGATACTTAGCGGACTTGGCCCATTAATTCTTAGCATATGACAAATTAATTCTGAAATACCTACACAAAATAATTTTAACCACCTACCTACCAAGAAGATTAACAAAACTATACCACTGTGCTTAATAATTTTCGTTTGAATCGATAAAGCCGTTTTAGAGATACATAATTGACAAATACAAATAAACAAAAACAATCATTTAAAATAATTTAACATGTCTCATTATTAGGAAAATGGATAAATGCACATATTCATAACATTATTTATATTTTATTCAAAATAATGCATTTTATAACTTTTCATACCAACCTCAAAAATGATCTGATAATCCTTATATCCAATAATGCCACTTCGGTTTTTTTTCCTTGAAGAAAATTCCAGTTGTAAGATGCCGTTATAAAGTTATTCATTCACTAATTTCACAAACAATGCACACAAAAAAAAACAAGACGCACAAAACAAAAACACAGTTCGAGATAATGTAGTTTTTAAACTAAAACTGTGGCACTTTATATTTTTATTGATAAAACATATTTTTTTTTTCTATCGATGGAAAGAAAAATTATTTACGGTACTTTGTTTACTCGATATTTATGATAATAATGATTGATTTAAAACTGATAGTATAATCGATATGAAAAAAAAAACTATAACTGATAGTGTGTAGGATGACTACCTACCTATCAGTCAACTGGAAACTGGGAAAAATTATGACAAAAAAAAAAACTTTTTTTTTGTAGATAACGCATTTATAATGACACAATTTTTGGTAAACCGTTTTTTTTTTCGTTGTTGGGAAAATATATTTTAATTATATTTTTAACAAAAGAAGAAAAAGTAGAACGCACGAAGAGCTTCTCGCACGCGATTGAATTGAAAACTCACAAAATACTGAATCGCACTCCAGTTGGTCGCTCTGGTATTATAGAGCAGAATTGCCGTTGTTAGTTGTTTTTGTAGTGCTGGTTAGGTCTTCGGTTTCGTTGGGTGCAAGTTGTAGAACAAGTTTGATTTAAAAGGGAAATTTGTGCTTTGTTCGAATACAACAATTTGTGTGGGGTTGATGTTGTGTTGATGGTTAAGATGGAAATGGTGGATTTTAGAGTGTTGAAGATAGAGGGTGAATATTATTATTTTTGCCGGATGCTGATACTGTGGTGTTCGTGCCGATAAAAAATGCCTACGGTACAGTGGGGTGAATACATAAATTAGCACAATCACCATAACCTAGGCAAATTTTTGTAGAAAAGTTAGTTTTATTATAGTTTTATTATTATTTTAGTGGGGATAGAATTTATACGAAAAATGGATAAAAATAACTTATGTATCTTGAACTTTTTAAAACCAGATGCTTGACGTTCATCTTGCCAGATGTTCATCTTTTTTTTCGGTCAAGTGAATCAATTCGAATATTCTTATGAAAAATCAAGTTTCAAACTCAAAATTTTGCAATAAAAAATAAAAAAAAGTTTGTGTAGATTTTTTTCAATTTTTTTTTCCTTTAATTATTTCTACTAGTTCAAGCACATACCTATAAGTTTTCAATATTCAATACATACGCTGATCAATTTTAATTTTTAATGTCGATTTATCCTGTGTGATAGTTTGGATTTTTTCCTGCTTCATGTTTTTTGTGGTGAATCCGAAAATTTTCCGTTCAAAAAATTAAGAAAATGCATTTCTCTCTAGTTTTATACGCGCATAAACGAACTTCGAATTATAAAGTTTTTGAAAAGTATATGTATTCGACTGGACAGTGTATATTTTCTCATAGTATATAAACGTTCCATCATATATGAATTATCATTATGGTTTTTTTTTTGTTGATTTATCAAAAAATTTCAAAAAGATTATATTAAAGCACTCTCCGAAAACAGCTTTCCTTTCAAATCTGTACTGTATAAGTTTAAAAAACGATTTTTGTGATAAAGATTATCCACCGATAATCTTAAATCGTTACTTTAATTTAATTTTAACGACTTTTTAAAATTAACTTTTAATAATTTTGAAATCTTCCCATCAACCGATGTACATAATACTTTGTATATGAAAAACATAGTACATACTACCATGGCGAGTATTTCTTAATGTTGCCACGACCCTTGTAGTGGCGCTGCAATTTAGGGTTTGAATTTGATTTGAGGAGTCTTTAAGCAACAGAAATTGGTAGTAGGAGCAAGAGGAGACCATTATTCGGATTATTGCAACCAAGAAATATCAATAAATATCGATTAAAGCCTCCACAAGCTCTCCGCAAAAAAATCTGAGCAAGGGTTGCCCCCACTTTTTAGATGTCGCCCATTCGACTTCCACCATTATAGGATTATGTTTTTCATATACAAAGCATATTGTTAATTTGTTATGTTAAGTAGAAACAAATTTCCCATAACACAACATAAATGTTGCCATCCAACACCAACATGTCTCATCGATTTTTTCATAATACACCAAACATGTTCTATTTATGTTCGCTTGTTCATAAAAAAATATTTACTTCAAACCAAACAGCTGATCAATTTCGATAGATTTTCAATTTCACTTCACCGCATACCTACCTATACACAAAACAAGAACAACACTCTCATAGTTCAATTTAATAAAACTTTTAGCAACAATAAAGCAAAGCGCAGAAATTCCCAACAAGGACACCAACAACTTTAGCAAAAGGCTATTATTAGATTACCATTTTTGGAGTAAAACATTTGCCCTGACATTACCGACACTCGATTTCTCATTTCCCCATAATTGTCATCAAGGCGCCTTAGATCTTAGGCCGCTGAGCTCACGATTATTAACCGATCGATCGACAGCAGTTCCTATACAATCCAATATGATCACATCCGATCCGATCCAAGTGTGCTGCACAATTAAATGCTCATAATTGTGTTTGAAGTTATTACTCACGCTGCTGATGCTATGGCCCGATGATGTCGAGATTTGTGTTAATTAGTCAGCAAGCGCAACGCAGCAAAGCACAGCTTTGAGAGCTCTATGATCTCAAGTTCAGAAGAATATATTTCTGTTTGTTTGCCATGAAATTGCGATGGAGAAATACATGAGTTACCGTCAATAGCAACATCATTGAAGCAGCCGCACCAGCTACATATATACAAAGGTGAAACCAGTTTCTCCATTGAAGCTGTTGATGGTTTTGGTTTGGTCATTTTCGTTCAGCTGTTGTTGACTGGCTGTCCAAATGTGGCATTTGATTGCAATTATTAGTTTATGAGGTGCTTGGTATATCACCTCTTCGGAGATCGAAGATGATTAAGTTGAGTGTCCATTTAATTTCCATAGAAGGAAGTTAGGGCGAAAGCCTGAGACTTAAGAAAAAGCAAAAGCATTTGTGTGGGAAATTGTTTTTTTTTTTATGTTGCTATTGTATGAAAGGAAAAGTAAGACATGAATATTTTTTACTTTATATGGAAACTGTAATAAAAGAAAATTATTGAGAAAAAATTGAAAGAATTTGAAACAGCTTGAGAAAAACTTTTAATTAGGTATTTTAACTGGGACTAAGATGGAAAATGTTTTTTTTTATAGTTTCTTTGAACTAATTTCGTTTTCATTTGCGCGCTCCTCTAGACTTTTCTGGAAACTATTTTTCGTTAGCGCTAGCGCATGACCTAAGACTCCGATTGCCTCCCGCTTATTATACAATAATTGTACCTAAACTTTTTCGTGATTTTTTCTGTAATTCGATGATAATTTTGTTGTGATAAAAATGGGATTTCCATGATAAAAAAGTTGCTAAGTTGTTTGACTTTTTTTATCAATTCTCATTTTAGTAATCAAATCACAAGGTTTTATGAGTATTTATATGAAAATTTGAAAAAAAGTAAGTGCTCTACAAATACATATGATGATTAAGAGAAAAAAAAGGTTATTCATCTAAGTACTTTCAAATATTAATACTCATAAAATCGTTACCCAAACTGTGCTTTTTTGTTATCATATGTAATATCAATAAGAAAAAAGACGATAGTCAATAATAAACAAATAACTCTGCGGTGGCTTATTTGACACGCATTCGGTCTCCTTCAGTACACTCATTCGGTGCATATCATTTTTATATTTTTATTTTGAGATTCAGTACTCAAATAAATCCTTCACAGACTACAAAAATTAATCAATTGATAATGATGTTATCTGTAATTGAAATTTTCAATTACTAATTATGTATGTACATGTAATCAACAATTGAAAATTTCAACTACCGATCACATGAAATCAGTAGTTGAAAATTGGTATTAGTGACCACCCGAAATGAAAACAGTTTATTCGAGAAGAACATTGTTTATTCAAAAGAGAACAAAATTTAAAAAAAATGTAAACCATGAATATTTTGAGAACGGGTGATCTTAACCTACCTTTTTCACAACCGTTAAGTAAGATTCTCTATTTCAAAATTCTGGAAATCCAGGGGTGGAATCGTGTAAGGTGATTTGTGATAGGTGACAGTCACAATCAACAAATTCGGTGATAGTCACCGGTGACAATCACGATTTGGCGACTTTTTCTGGTGACAACTAAAGAGCTGTCACCAGAAAAAGTCGCCAAATCGTGATTGTCACCGGTGACTATCACCGAATTTGTTGATTGTGACTGTCACCTATCACAAATCACCTTACACGATTCCACCCCAGAATTCTGTAGGTATATCGAAATGCTGTAAAATCAATAGGTACTCTGAATTCTGTTAACAGAATAATACAAAATTTCGGAAACTGAATTTTGACAAATAATTTTGGGATTCATAGAATTTTGAAATATAGAATTTTGTAATCTGAATTTTGGCACTTCCAGAATTATCATATCATATCACTGCATCATCAGATGCAGTGGCTGTGATATATTTAAGAAATAAATTAATCATTTATCTACCAATAAAGCCGCAGTCATTTCATCGAATACTTCTTCTGCCCTTTTTCGGTTATCGACCATCTTATTTTAGACCCAAAATCGTGGATTTAAATCTTCCCTATTTTATCAACAACAACAACAACAAAAACATCTTAAAACTCCCGCTAAGGATATATCACACAAAGAGAGTTCATCATTCGAACTCTTATACATTTCATTGCTCTTGTCTTTGCAGACAATTGTCTTCACGCGATCATGTCTGCATGTCACACGTTCGCACAATATCTTCCATATTATACTAACTATACTACCTCTATAATAGACAATTTGTTCATTTGGCATTTTCGCACGACTTCGCAGTCTACATTATTTATCTCTACCTTATTCATACACAATCCTCCATCAGAGGGACGACAATAAACCTTTTCGCTTCTCCTTTCTGACTAGACTATTGCAGAAAGGAGGAGGTGTCCTGTCCATCCATCTATCCATATGTCACGCCATTCATTCAAGTCGACATATCCGACAAGCATAGTGTGTGCGCATGCGCGACTATGAGCTCGAATCGTGTTGACGTCTATTTATTTTTTTTGCATACAATTACCTACTGGCCATCATGCCATTACAAAGCGCAACAAAAATAAAAATAAACTGAGGCCCAATATATCACGAACAAGCCAACTCCATATACGACGCAACGGAAGGAAGATCTATAGAGATATGGACTGCATCATCATCGGTGGCCAGTCGTAGTGGCGTTAACTAGGATTTAATTGTATAGTTTATTTTCAAAGAAACGTTCGCTGATTTATGTGTTCACACCCATGGCAATAGTGCGGCACGGCGGCGGCGGCGGAGCGACGGTGACGATGCAACAACGACAGAGAATCTAGTGCCGCACGACTTCAAAGCGACCACGCACTTGCCATCAAACATCTACGACGATTAGAATGCAAGAGAAAAGACAAGCGATGATAAGGCACGATGAAGAATCTTAAACCGAAGAGATGAAAATGCATGTTATTTGGGCACTCTTAGGTGCAACGTCAAGTTAAGTGGCCCTAGAAGTCAGATACATATACATATACACTCGCCATATCACGACCAGCCTAGTGACCGACCACCTTCCGCATCATAAAGCAGAAAGCGAAAGTGCAGATGTGCATGTTGCGAGAGATAAAGACTCCCCGCTGGATAGTATCAGCTCCAATGACAGGCAATTAAGCGACTGAGTTGTTACAGCTCGTGGTTGTGGTCCATGGCGTCGCGTCGGTCGTCGATCGGATGGGTGGACGGAATGATATGTGGTTATGTGTGAATGATGGTGATGTGCGATAGGCGGTGGCCAAACCAGATACGAGTGGAGGTGTAGTAGGTATGATTCGAGACACACATTTTTGACATTTTATCTCAATTGTCGATCGTGTTTGTGGTAAAATCCCGATTTCTTTCACTTTTGATATCTCTTCTCCACCAGATATCGAATAATGAACGAAGTCATGTAAGAAGCGCTCAAAACACTTGGCCTTCAGAGATGTTATTACTGCATTAATCTTAATATTGAAATGGTCAGGGTCATCATCATCGCTCATCATTTCTTTCGCGATGTCCATTTAATGTTCCTACTTGCAAATGTGTGAATCAATGACAATTTATATTGAAACTATCAATTTGGATCAAGATGAGTGTATAAACAGATTGAACCATAGGTTGTTGTCTATGCGCGGATGATCAATGATCCTCATATCAACTCGAACGTTGATTGCGAAAGCGCATATACCGCATTCCACAAACAACTTCCCTCTCTCTGGCATTGCTGTGCGCCTTCTTTAATTGATTCCGCAGTCAACAGCAATTTGTTGTGTCGCCAATAATTGAGATCAATTATTTGTGACGCATATTTTCGATCAAAACAAAAGGAATACACACAGCAGCAGCTCGAAACCAACAACACGACCGAACATCGAAGGCACGCACCGATCGACGCACTCCACTATAAGCCTCCTCCACTCCAGAGTAACTCAGTTAAAGTTTAAGTACTTACTATTTAGTGCTGAACAATTATGGGCATAGTGGAGCAAGTTCGAGTTTTATTTCATTGGGCAGACACTCTTGGCCAAACAATGGATGATGGTAAAAAAAAACACCATCAGACACGGTGATGCATGCCGCCAGTTTAAGACCATCTGGGGCTTATATCGTCCTTCTCTATAGGTAAGAACTCGGCGAAACGTTTTCCCTTAAGTGGCTTATTACAACTTAATATTCGAATCGGAGCGGTGGACACCTTTAGGTGAAGTTGTCGGCAATTCACTTCCAAAAATGGGGCATAATTTGTGTGGCATGCAACTTTTGCTTTTAATATTGAATAACATATTATATGGAATTCTGTTTGTGGCATTCAAGTGGCGACGGCGGCGGCGGTCTATACTCAAAAGTATAAAAGATATTACTTCGATATGGAAATTCAAGGTGACCGTGATGACAAAGTATACAAAATATTATTTGCAGAAAGTTACGCCTCACGTCTTCTCATTTGAATAACCATAAGTACATACATACATAGGTATCTTCCATATGAAGTTATTTTGTAGAAAATAATGAAGTAAACAACTGAACTTGATTTTATGTCTTGAACCAACTTTCTTCTCCATATGGGGTTTTCATAACATAACATAAAAATAAATGCACGACTGGGTCGCACGTACTTGTTCTCATGTTAGATAGTCTTCTCCTTCTACGTTACCCTACCGACGCGACACAAGCGTGGTCACGGTGTAATTTCCTATCTGGGAAACTGGGACCACAAGTTTTCCTATCCACTGCTACACTCTTAGGCTCCACTTGTGAGGTTCGCCGGGTTGAAACATCGCCGTCCACAGGAATCCTAGAAGACTAATTCTTTTTTAATTCATTCATTCATTCACTTCGTAATTCTGAAATCAGATTTGAATTCAGCACACTGGACATCTTCGGAAGTGAAGTTTCTAAACCTTGCTAGTCAGTGAATTATGATTAACTTAAAACGTAAAATATTATCATAAACAAAATAACATCCAAAACATTGGAGCCCAATGGCTATCCTCAGCGATTGGAGCTTGCTTCAGTGACACCTACCTATTTTAACTTGAAAAGTTTAGTCTAGTATTATCCAAATACAAATTTTTATCCTGATCCATTTTTAAGTCCCCTGGGTACGGCCTTGTTGGAAGTTTACGAGAAAAGGTTCGTTTAAAAGATTATAATCTAAAATTTTTCACCAACATTACTTAGAGTAGTTTGCGCCTTTTTGTGACACACCTTGACCTCAACACAAAAGTGGGCTTGGCATACGTTTGTCGGTCTGTCTGGTCGGATACAGCTTAAACGACTAGCTATGTTTTATAGTCAGACTAGGCATCTTAAAAAATTAAGAATAGCATATTCAGGATCTAGGGAGTACCATGAAACGAAAAACTTTCGTCTTTAAACACTATTTGCGGCAAAACTATATGTACATATGTATGTACATTTATGTAGGTCCTAGATTATTTTTCTACCTATTTTTTCCTTTTTTTGATATTTCGACATATCATATTGTAACTACCCTCCCCCCATAAAAAAATACACCTCCCACCCACCACCAAACACACCTATTCTCAATCAACTCATCCTAAAGGGGTGCAGACCCCTACCTAAAATCCATTACCAACGGACATTCGCAACCAAACCTGCAACAAATCCGGAACAACCGACAATACTGAATGCTGTGCTGTCGCGTTGTACTGAATTCAATGGGCAAACCTTACCCGGCCAAAAGTACCAAAGGGAAAACGTGCTACGGGAATTGTGCCAAGGTAAAAGGTGTGCGGGAAAGCCGAAGAAAACATACAGGCTCTAACTTATGCACATATTTATTTCATTTTAAATCAAGTTAGTTTTTACTGACTTTAAAAAAATTTGTACTTGACATAGGAGCATGCCTGCCTATGAAATGTTAATTAAGCCTAACAGTGGTACAGAGAGACGAAATTCAACATAAAAACGGTTCATTTAAAAAGTGCACTGTCATATTTATTTTCCAAACTTTGCTTTCAAATCTAGCAGCTGAAGCGATACTGGTGGTGTTCTTCATGCGAAGCTTAATATTTTCTCGTAACTCAGTGTTTCAAAAATGTTTTGTACATTGTGTTGCAAACTTACAGTATGCAAATAACAATTCTCTATAGATTTGTGCAATAAAATTAATCGTTTCTCTTTTGAATAAAAATACAAAATAATTTTTATGAATTTCACACAGTTTATTTAAATTTCTGATATATTGTTTATTTTTTTTTTTTATTTTCAATAGTTCACAATAATTTGTATTTTTTTTTTATTAAATTGTTTTGTACATAGACATCTATGTAACATTTATATTCATTTTTATATATCTGCTAATATTATGTTTACGTTTTTTTTTTGTTCTAAGAGTTTACTATGAGCAGTGTTTTAGTTTTATTCTCATTGCTGTTTCGATAAGTCGGCAATTTTAAAGTTTTACTTAAAAATAGTTACTTTTTTGTCTCTTCTCACAAATCAATTGGATTTCGATCTATTCTTAATGCATTTCTTTTTCATCATTATTACGTGTAAAGCAAGATATTGAGGTCTTATATAAAATAATTTGTTGGACATTTTTTTTTTGTTTTAATTAAGATTGAAAATAAATCACGAAAAGATAAATTAAACAAAAATAAAATATATTTTAATTATTATTGGAAAAGAGGAAATATATATATGTATATAGCCACAATTTATTAGTCCGTTGGTCTTTTCTCGCTATTTTTTCTTGTATACTCTTCGGCGTTTTTGATGAACTTCTTACGGTCCTTGAGATACTCTTCGGCAACGTCTGCTCGCAGTGGATGCTCTGGCTCGGGATCATTTACAAGTGCTACTAACGCTTGGATAACTAAAATAAAATTATTAGGTTGTTGTTTTTTTAATTTCTTTATTGTTTTCTTATGGGTTACGGATTTATTGTTTGTTATGTGTTAAGGATTAAATGTGCTTGATGATTTGTTTTTAAATTGGTTTGTTTTCTTTTTTTTGTATTTTAGTTTTGTTTGTTTTAGGTATTTCACTAAACACTGAAGATTTTGTTGACTCAAGGTACTTAAAAATATTTCAAAACAGGCTTAGTCACATAGTCTAATAGTGATCCCGCTGATTTATTTCAAAAACACGGTCATATGGAATCAATCTCAGCCTTGGATTGGATGATCGAATCAATTTCGATTGGTATACGATCATAGTGGTTGAAAGGATTAAAGTACATTTGAAGTAACACTGCTGTTTTAATATTGCATGAGTTCAGTCTTTATGTATATTTAAATATAGCGATAAAAAAAAATAATAATTGAAAAACACCTCTCAGACTATATACTTTAAAGCTTCAATCCAAATCTAAATTAAAGTGGATTCGAATCGAGGAATTCTATTAGAATTGATATGCACAGATTTACATTAAATTCAGATTAAATTCTCTATGTAACCGGAGTATTTAGTATATGTTATAGTTGGACAGTTCTGTTCATTCGTATGATCGATGTCGATGCTGATACGACACATATGCACAAAACATTATAACAAAAATTTTATATAAAACTTCATATCCATAAAAAGTTTTAAGAATTTAAGGATCTGGGTAATACCTCAAGCTTAAATTTAAATGTTTTTATTAGAAGCTAAAACAGCAATTTAACAATTTGCTAATTGATTAACACTATACTTAACAGTGAAGACTCATTAGCGAATTTACATTTTTTGACATTTATTAACATCAAAGTGACTTTAAAGTTAACATGATGTTAAAAAAGTAAAACAGACCTTTGACGATCTTAACCGTAGGAAAATTTTAAACTTTATTTAGTATGATACTAGGTTAAGCAGTTAAGAAATTGGTCAAATAGCTAAACCTCGTCTAAGCACTTACTTCATCCTTATGCCACGTCAAATAAATTTTTATTTGAACATTTTTTTTTCTTAGCCGTATTGGCTAAAAATGACCAATCTACAATAAACGTATACAAAATCCAGCTGATTTCCTTAATTATTTATTTCAATTAATTACTAGTGGTGGAGTTGGAGGAAATGTATTTGTTCTATTATAGTTAAGTTAAGACTAAAGAATTTTAATCATTTATTAATGCAAAATAACAATCGTTTTTGTTTTAGTATCAAACGTCGCTATTATTAGTTTACTTTTGCATAAATAAGCTTTTCAGGATTAAAAGCGTTGTTGTAAAGTGCAAATAAACCAATAGCCATTTTAGCAATGGCAAGTTTATAAATAAGGCTGAGGTTGTTTACAAATTTGCCCCATTATAAAGAATAAAATAATAATATAACCGAAATTGGTAAAAGGTAAAAGAAACATCAAGTAGGGATTAATCCTTCTGTTTAGAAGGAAGGGACAATTTTTAAAGAATTCAAATATGTATGTAGGTATTGATAAAGCTTTTTTAAAAGGCCAACCACTTCCAAATTTTCAGTTCTCATTTTAAAGTAAGGTATTTTATTATATTTTTTTTTAAACTTAGAAAATTAGCTTTAAAGAGATATCATACATTGGTCAAATTTTGAACCAGACCTAGCCAAGAATATTTTTTGCTTCAGTTTTGATCATTGATCAATTATTGAATATTGAAAGAGAAATATTTCAACTTTAAAGTTGCAATATGGACTCGACAGCAATCGTACTTTCTGTTTGCAATTGGTTAAATACAAACAAATTTATCGTACGACAATGATGATGTAATTATGTAATTGCAACCCTATTGAGAAAAAAAATGAATGTCGTTTGTAGAAGGGTATAAGGAAGGGTATAAGGAAAAAAAATATATCCAAAAAATTACTAAAAAAATTAACATCTATCTAGGAGTGTTCTCCGACCTACTTATATCCACAACAAATATCATAAAAATCGATCAAGCCGTTTTATGTAGATGATTTCGGAAACAAACACTGTGGCACAAAAATTGATAAATATGTAAATTAAAATCGAAACTGAGGACTCTATAGAGCAAAAGTGCACCAAAAAAATATAAAGCAACTGTTTTCCGTGATTCCAATTTACTGGATAAATACCACAAAGAATTAATGGAAAAACGGCCACGATAATGGTTCGTCACATTTATCCCTGTGGCGAAGGCAAAATGAATTGCGATATGAACTGCTCCGCCATCCGACGTATTTTTCAGACACAGAGAAGAAATGGATTGGTGGTAAAAGATTTTTATCAAATAGTGATGCAGTTTGAAAAAGAATAAATAGGTTGGAATACTTTTGGAGGAAGTGCATTGGTCCAAAAGGAGACGCTGAAAAATAAAATTAATAAAAAAACATTCCTTCTAACAGACCTCGTAAAGTCGAACGGTTACTTTTCACAATGCCCAAAATCTATGTAATCGTAGATCGTATTGTGGTTGTTAACAATCCTTGATATACTCCAAATAATTTTACGTCTGCATAGATTAATGTCATTGAATGTTGAAGAATAGTTGGAATATTCTTTATAAATACAATTAACAGCAAAATACCACGATGACTTTTTTGAAAGTACACCATAACTAACTTTAAATTGACATGAGCGGTTAATTTTGTAGAACGATATTGACAAAACAAAACAAATATTGAGTCCTGTTTTTCCATTTATTTAAAAGTATTTCGTGACATAATTTGTCAAAAGCTTTACAATCTACATGGAACAGTTTATTAAATGCGTCTACAAAGCACAAAAAGTAGAGAATTTTTATAAATTAATGACTATGAATTTCTTTCCTAACAAAACCATGTTGCAATTAAATAAGAAATTAAATCTAAAAATAAAACAGGCTTTCAATTGTTACTTTAGAGAGCTAGTTTGTCTTGCTCAAAATATTGGTTGGATTTAATTTAACCGTTGACCCTTCTTGTCTGAGGTTTTGAACAAATTTCAGGCCCGTCCTATCACTTAGATTGGTTTTTGTTTGCTGGTATGAAACTTAAATATTTATTGTCTAGACAGACACTGTGGGCAACTTGTTCCATAGAGTAAAATTTCATAGCGCTTTTGCTCAGCGCTAATATTTAAGTTCGGTATCGGCCGTATGGCCTTAGTCATCAAATATTCAACCATATTACGAAATTCATTTTGCAAACATGTATAATTTCTCCACGCTTCGCATTGTTTTATAAATGTCACAGTATCATCTCATCTATTCAAGAAGATATTTCTGGAGATCCAGTAGAAAATTTTCAATATCTTGGAAGTATTGTCTCTAGTCTCTACTGAAGGTGGAACTAAACTACATAGATGTTAAGAGGCCAATCAAGAAAGCAAAGGCTGCGTTTGGTATGGAGAAACAACTCTATAAGCTTTAAGACCAAGCTACGACTGTTCCACTCCAAATATGTGCATCTTCGCGTGTGCAGCACTTCGAGGGTATCATCAGGTGTCACAAGAAAGTTGCAAGCGTTTGTAAATAGATTTCTGCGAAAGATTTTGAGAAATTTCTAGCCCAACGCTCAACTTCATAAGAGAACACGACAGGAAACCGTTGACTCTATCATACGAAGACGTAAGTGCCAATGACAATGGTTATACGCTTCCATTGCTCTCACTTAAGAAAGCAGACGAGCGGGCCGGCCTAAAGGGCTTTGCGAATAAATGTCGAAGAGAAACCAGTGCAACTGGTCTTTAGTCTATTGCAATTGATATTTAAATATTTGCGGTTAAAGTTTGACCCCTGGTTCCAAAACTCAATATTGATAGAAATTTGGAGGATTTTGGTAAATTTGTCATCCTAATAAGAACTCTACTTCAGTTGTTATTCTCATAGTTTTGTGAAGACCAATGCCCAAAATGTAAAGTAACCGCAGCCATACAAAAGAACAAAGGAAGAAGTTTAAAAATAACTACCCGCAACACCGAGATATAAATACTTCCAACCTCAAGACAAAGCAACAATGGTGTTATGGAAAATGATTTTTTTTTTGTACATACCTTGATCTGTTCTTGTTGCAGGCTTCCAATTTTCCGTGCTAATTATTGGAAGACAAACTTGACCCTTCTCATCTATATTCGGATGATAGATCTTTGTTTTGAAGCAAATTTTCGGCGGCTTAAACGGATACTCAGCTGGAAAATTGATTTCAATTCGAAATGCTCCTTTATTATATGGTGGGTTCTCCTGCAAATGCAAAATCTTTGTGAATTTCTCAAAACATACAAAAAAAATACACACAAATCCTATGTCTCAAAGCAACGATAAAATGTTGATTATGATGATTCATATTTATATCGCGCGAGACTTTTCTGGAATTTCACAAACTTACGGGCACAATCAGTCCGGTCCAACGCAATAGATTTTGATCTTCTATTAGGACTTCTCTGAACGATCTTAACCCAGAAGCTTGCAGATCAGTGAGTTCCTGTATTTATGGAAATTTCCAACAAAAAAAAAAAAGAAAAATCAATTCGAAAAAAATAAACGAAACAAAATTGCAAAAAATTAAGCAAGTGCCATTTCACTTAGGCGATGAATTTGTTGTGAAATTGTTTAAATATCATGATGTGATTTCTCTTTATAAAAATGAATAATAAAGTTTAGCGTTTGACTCACTTTTTTTAACCTTCTTGTAGCTGCCATTTTTCTAAAAGTTCTTTTTTCGTATTCGTCGTAACCTCCAGTCGCAGCAGTAGCTTCTTCGACAACCAAAAACCGATTTTTTTTCCTTTTTTTCTTTGCAGAAGCTCGCGCTGTCTAAAATGTCAAATTTGTATGTTTTTTTTGTCTGAAGGTTGGTGTGCATGTTTTTGTGGTGTTTTTCGTTGACACCAGCAATTATCTGATAAACAGATGTTTTGAGAAGCAGAAAGAAACCAAAGTAAAAACAGAAAGTATTTCAACTTAACAACTGGTTATTTTTTAATCACTTAGGTAAATAAAACTTAAGATTATTTCTGAATTTACATGAGTTATTTTACAAGTCTTAGAGAGAGAAAATAAAGTGAGAAGGAATTTTGCTTGTGAACAGCTTCGTAGAAAGAACCAGAATAATTTGAATTTCTCAACGTTCGAAATGGATTGGTTGAATGTTGGTATTCTGATTATTAACTTCGTCATGAGCAGGCAGGGGTGCCACCGTCGATACAGTGTCGCCACAGTCACTCCCCCCCGAGTGTCTTTTCAGCTGGATAATGAAATGTCACGATTCTTCTTTGTTGGTAAGTACGTTGTGGCGGATCCATGGTGGAACCCCAAAGATGTGGCTGGATTTGTTGGGTTGGAGATACTTGATTTGTTTCGTCATCATCCGATTTACTTATGTAACAAGGTTTTAGTCTATCAATGGACACACTTTTTTCCTCATTATTAACGTTTATTTTGTAGACTCTGTCTGATGAACGTTCGATGACTTTATAAGGACCTTGGTATGGTGGTTCCAGAGGAGCTTTTACCTTATCACAGCGTAACCAAACGTGCGAGCAAGTGTTGAGGTCTTTAAATATGAAAATTCTTGCTTTGTTGTGATGAGCAGTTGGTGTTGGACGGATTCCACGCATGAACTCGCGATGTTTTTCGATGAAGATAGAAGCATCTGATGGAAGATCTGTTGAGACAAAAAATTCTCCAGGAATTCTTAAACGTGTTCCGTAAAGCATTTCTGCCGGTGTGGCTTGGAGATCTTCTTTGAATGATGTTCTCAATCCAAGCAACACGGTTGGCAGTATTTCGATCCAGGGCTTTGGAGAACACATCAGTGCTGCTTTCAGGGTTCTGTGCATCCGTTCGACCATGCCGTTGGATTGAGGATGGTAGGGTGTAGTCCTTGTCTTTTTAGTTCCAATGAGATTGGTGAGAGCTTGGAATAGAGCTGACTCAAACTGGCTACCTTGGTCTGATGTGATGGTGACGGGAGATCCATAATGTGAGATCCAATGGTCGAACAGTGCTGTTGCGACTGTGTCAGCGGTCATGTCGTGAATTGGAACTGCAACTGGCCATCTTGAAAACCGGTCTATCATGGTTAGGCAGTATTGGTAACCATTAACCATTGGTAAAAAGATGATATCGATGTGAACATGACTAAATCTTGCATCTGGAACTGTAATGTGGTCAGGTTGAAGTATATTGTGACGATTAACTTTGGCTTTTTGACATGCCATGCACTCTCGAGACCATTTAATCGCATCTTTTCGTATTCCAGGCCATGTATATTTTTCTCGTAAGAGACGTGAAGTTGTTCTACCACTAGGATGTGCGGAGCTGTGTATGGTTTCGAACGCTGTTCTTCGTAGCGATGACGGTATGTATGGTCTGACGATGCCTTGTGAAATGTCGCAGTATATGTTAATGCCAGGTTCAGCTTGCAGTTCATGCAGATGGAGTGATGATGGATTTTGGATAAGATGTTGAAGATGTTCATCTTTTAGTTGTTCGTCCCTGATTATGCTTGGTTCCAAGATGGTCGGCATGTTTATCGTGTTGATGCGTGACAAGGCGTCTGCTACTATGTTGTCATCACCTTTAAGATAGACTATGTCTATGCAAAACTGGGATATGTAGTCGAGCTGCCGGAGTCTTCGTTCAGGTGCCTTTTCATGCTTTTGCTTGAACGCATAGATCAAGGGTTTATGATCTGTCTTGATGGTAAAACTACGACATTCAAGCATGTGGTGGAAGAATTGGATTGACGCAAAAATGGCAAGTAACTCTCGGTCGTAGGTGCAATAGCCTTGCTCTCCTGAACTGAGTTTGCGAGAGAAGAAACCCAATGGCTGCCAGGTGTTGTCTACAAGTTGCTCAAGTTTAGCTCCAATTGCAGTTGATGATGCATCAGTGGTGAGGGTCATGGATACATCTGGTGACGGATATGCAAGTAGAGTTATGTTAGCGATTTTCTCTTTGCATTCCTCAAATGCTTGTGTTGATTTTTCAGTCCACTGTATTTTGGTTTTGTCGTTTTTAATGGAGCGTTGCAAGTATCCGTTGAGCGGAAGCTGAGAAACAGCTGCATTGGGAATGCATCGTCGGTAGTAGTTGGTTACTCCGAGGAAACGTCTGAGTTCTTCGATTGTTTCGGGTTTCTTGAAGGTGAGTATTGCGTCAACTCGTTCACTCATTGGCGAATATCCTTGAGAGCTTATTTTGTAACCAAGATAGTTGACTTCTGTTTGACCAAAGACGCATTTTTTTAAATTGATGCTCAAGGAAAACTCTTGCAGGCGTTGGAAAACTGTTTTGAGATGTGATTCATGTTGATCTTTGTCCTTTGACATGATGAGTATGTCATCGATGTAAATGAAGACAAAATCAAGATCTCTGAATATTGAATCCATGAATCGTTGAAACGTCTGTGTCGCGTTCCTGAGGCCAAACGGCACAACCAAATATTCGAACAGGCCGAAAGGTGTAATGATGGCTGTTTTGTATATATCGTCCGGATGCATTGGAACTTGATGGTAAGCTCTGTCCAAGTCGAGTTTGGTGAAGATGCAACTTCCATGAAGACGAAGAAAGAGGTCTTGGATAAGTGGTGGCGCATACTTGTCAGCTTCGGTTATGGCATTCAGTTGTCTATAATCTCCGCAGAGTCTCCAGTCATTATTTTTCTTTCTCACCAGGTGTATTGGACTGGCAAACGGACTTCTTGAAGGTCTGATAATGCCATTTTCCAGCATCTCGGATATATGGGTTTTGGCAGCAGTTGCTTTTTCTCCAGCTAGTTTGCGGGAGCGTGCTGAGACTGGTTGACCTTTAGTGATGATTCGGTGTGCATATTGCCTATTGTTGAAATTTGGACTGTAGTTGGGTTTAGTAACTTGGATGAATTCTCTAAGCAGCCCCGCATACGGTTCTGGAAGAGATGAGTCCACTGTCGAGATGTTGTAGGTTTTGGTGGCTAACGATTCTCCTTTTGATGACAGCGAAGTGAGAGGGTCAATAAGTCTTTGATGTTTTAAATCCACCAGGAGGTTGTAGTGTGCTAAAAAGTCTGCACCAAGTATTGCTGTTTCTATGTCAGCAATCACGAACGTCCAAAGAAAACTTCTGCGTAGGTTCAGGTCAAGTTTAAGTGTCTTCCAACCGTAGGTGTGAATGGCTGAGGAATTTGCTGCGTAGAGCGTCAGATGATCTTGTTCGGGTTTGATTTTGAAGAAATTGGTTGGGATGATGGAAACAACTGAGCCGGAATCTATGAGGAATATTTTTTTTGAAGTAAAGTCTTGGATGTGCAGACGGATTTCTTTGGGTGTTGTATTGTTTTTGCTGTCACCAACTGCCCCAATTAATGACAGCGTGGCTAGTTTCCCTGGTTTTGTGTTGGTGTTGTAAATTTGCACGGCTTGGTGCAGTGTCGGGCGTCATTCCCCCATCGAGTATGGTAGTAACACACACCACTTCGATTGGGGGTGATTGACCTGGTTCTTGGGCGTTGCATGTGAGGTTGCGGTTGATGGTGTTGTGTTTGATGTTGGAGCTGTTGCTGAGTGGATTGAAGATTTTTGATGTCTTGTTGGCAGCACTCCAGCATCAACCGCATCTCCAATAGCTGACGCTCTATTTTTGTCAAGTCTGGTGAATTTGAAACTTGCTGTGAACGGGACGGGAAACCGCTGTTGTGGACTGACATGACAGAATTGCAAACCAGAGCGTCCATGATTCGGTCAGCCGTCTCGGCCAAGGCGTTTAGGTCATTAAGGTTATCCGAAATGACCAAAAGTGGACGAATTCTCTCTGGCAATCGTTCGGTCCACAGCTGATGGAGAACCTCGTCAGTCACAGCATTCTTTGAGAGCTCCCTCATCTCTCTGAGAAGCTGGGATGGTTTTTTGTTGCCCAGGACCTTTTCTCGGAGTAATTTTTGAATCTGTTTCTGACGAGATTCGGAGAAACGTTGCAAAATAGCTGTTTTTAAAGTTTCGTATTTATTTTGTGATGGTGCATTGCTGACAATGTCGATCAGCTGGTAAGCGATGCTTAATGGCAGAGATTTCAGCAGCTGGTTGTATTTTTGCGCATCGCTTGTGATTCGGTTTGCAGTGAAGTCTGACTCGGCGATCGCAAACCAGATGTCTGGTGATTCTGGCGCGAATTGAGGCAAATGTAAGTTTACGGCGTATACGTACTCTTGATGAGCTTGTGTACCCATGTACATTGCTGCTGCAGATGTGAGTGTTGTTTGGACGTTGCCAGTTTGATCACCACCAGAAAGTATGTTGTTTGCGTCTCCGTCTGAGAAATTAGGGACATCAGAGTCAAGCAAACTCTGATTTTTATTGTCATCAGCCATTGTTCCCAGTTTAGGAGTGTTTTTGGGAGGTGTTCTGCTTATCATGTGAATGTAAATGAAATGCGTTACTTACAGGTTTTCTTATATGTGATCACGTAGATCACGTCGGGGTCACCAATGTGGTGTTTTTCGTTGACACCAGCAATTATCTGATAAACAGATGTTTTGAGAAGCAGAAAGAAACCAAAGTAAAAACAGAAAGTATTTCAACTTAACAACTGGTTATTTTTTAATCACTTAGGTAAATAAAACTTAAGATTATTTCTGAATTTACATGAGTTATTTTACAAGTCTTAGAGAGAGAAAATAAAGTGAGAAGGAATTTTGCTTGTGAACAGCTTCGTAGAAAGAACCAGAATAATTTGAATTTCTCAACGTTCGAAATGGATTGGTTGAATGTTGGTATTCTGATTATTAACTTCGTCATGAGCAGGCAGGGGTGCCACCGTCGATACAGTGTCGCCACATTTTTGTTTGGCTAGCGACATCTTAAACTTGAAGCTTGAAGGATTTCGGGTTCAAGTGTATTTAACGTAAGGGCTGAGCCACACTACTATTGTATTTTAGTGTATTTCATAATTTGTGCCGTTTCGATAAAATTCACTGAAAACTGTTGTCTACACAGCACAAGTGATAGTGTGGATAAGCCTTAACTCATGTTCTTTCTATTTGGAATTATGTAGGTAAAAAAAATGATTTGTAAAAATCAAATCATAGGTTCTTGATTTTATTTCACCGAATTCAGCGAATCAGCTGATATTCAGCATAAATAATATTGATAAATTATTTCGATTTTTAAATTTATTATATACATATTTACATTTTTACATTTTTTCTTACCTTATCTAATTTTTTTCTCTCTAACTGCGCCATAATTTGTTTAAAAATACATTCACTAAATATTAAATTTTAAAAATCGAACTAAATTGTTTATAATCTTTTTTTCAAAAAAAATTTAATGGTACTCATTTACATAAATTATTTATAAGAATCAGAGAAAAAAAATAAGTAAAAGTAAAAAAAAGAACTCATCCTTAAGCAAAAAGAAGAACAAAATATTTTAGTTTGGTGTTGAAAAACGATTAAGCACATATTATAGCTTTTCATAATTGAATCAAAAAACAGGATGATTAAGGTATTAACTTGAAGCTTTGTTACTTTCCTAATAACTTATAGATCCTCGGACTTATTTTGTCCGTTATTTTCCCCCTACGGGCCCTATGGGGCACATGTCCTACTTACCATGGTGTATGGGTTCTGGAGATTCATTTAAGCTCTCTCCAACAAGAGTTGGAGAGTTGTGCTGATTCCTTTTAGACCGTTCTTCGCCAAGTGCTTCTAGGTCGGTCTGGTCGTTTGCCTGACTGAGTGAGTGAAAGGGTTCCGTTACTTCGCTTTACTTGCAAAGCACTCTTTACCCTATGGAAGCGTATGGCCAATCCACAGCCACCTATGTTTTCCTCTGTTTTCTCATGAGATTTGGCCAGAAAATCCTCAAGATCTTTCGCAGACATCCATTAAAAAACGCTTGCAGCATTCTAGTGAAAGCAGTTGTGACTTTCCAAGTGATGCACCCGTAAAGCATTCTACATTGGAATGGAACAGTCGTAGTTTGGTTTTTAAGATTATATTTTGTATATTTTGGACAGCATACTGTTGCTGAAAATTTTGAGTTCAGTTACGTCGTCAATACTTCCAAGACATTGAAAATGTTCAAGCATCTCTACTGGTTGCCCAGATATATCCACTCGAACAGACGAGAAACTTCCAAGGCTGATCCTCTTTGATTTTCGCCGTATTGATCTTTAGCCCAACGATTTCAGCTTCGAAATTTGTTTCTCTATTTATTTGCTTCAATGTATGTTCTTTATTATTTAATTTAATTTATCAAAGTTAAACATCAGCTAGTGGAGTCCACAGTATTCAAACTTGACAACCCATGGTTTAATTATTTGTTTGACTTCTATAGCTTGATTTAAGACAAAAGTCGAATCTAAAATCATCTGAACAAAAGTGGCCTACCGCAGCCAGAGTTAACTATTATTCAGCCACAATTTCTCGTTGCCTTCACCAACTGTCTCTTTAAAACGTAAGTATTCCTGAAAAAGAACTGTATACTCCGTTTCAAACTCTTGTTGTGATTACTATATAGTTTAGAGAATTGTTTCACAACCAAAAAAGTTTAAATTACAAAAAAAAAAACGCACAAAATTGATTTCGCACTAAATTTGGAATTTTATTTTAACCAATTCGCAATCCAATGTATCTTTGTTTTGTTTATGAAAAAAAAAATAATAATCTAAATATTTATGAGAAGGGATGAGGTTTTAAAATTTTTATACGACACGCTTTACTTCGAAGAAACGTTTTAAGTAGTACACTTGCCCAACGGTCATCACGACCAGGACTAAGGCCTCGAACGTCGACCACAGAACCACGCGGGAGTTGGTGCTCTCATTGACAGAGCGATGGATTTTATCGCGCACCTACAAAAAAGATGGGCTTCTAGTTTTCCATTTCAATTGCTGAAATAATCACTACTTACATGCATGTATTCCTGTTCATGTTTGACACTGGTCAGAGTTCCAGACAATTCTCTGATCATATCTTCCAACTTAGTGTGACCGACTTCATCCTCACCCGGAGCACCAGGAGACCTCTGTGCAGGCTCACCTACATCAATTGTGAACATAACAACTTTGGGAGTCATGCTGGACTTCTCGTTGTTGAAGCAAACAGTATGGATTCCGCTGTTGTGGGCGGAGAAGGTTAGCTTGCCAGAAGATTCCTTTTCACTCTGATGTATGATATTCTGGTCGGGGCCAGTTATTTTGATATCCACATCTAGGAAGCCACCTTCGATTACCTCAAATGTAAGTCCTATTCGAAATATAAATTGGCTGGTTGGCACAAAATGAAAGTTTGGAAATTTATGATGATCTTGTTACCTAGCTTCGTGCCGCTATTTGCTTTTTCAAAGAAACATTCTTCATTGTGCGCATCAACTGTGACGATAAAGGAATAAGTTTTATCCAGGAGCTGGGCAAATAATATGCTGAATAATGTAAAACACACAGAGAAATTCATTTTTTCGCGTGGATAGGATATTTAGAGAATTTTCTGAGGACGACTTGTTTGATAAATATTTCGTTATGTGGAGACGAGAGGCCACGTATTGTGTCAGATAGATGTGGATCGAATGACAGATGGAGGTTGGCAGCAGTGGTTGTCAAAAGCTGTGTCGGTAATGTAGTTTATTGATGGATAGTGTAGTGTGAGTTTGTTTGGTACCAAATTAGATTAAATTTGATTTTTTAATTTTTAATACCGTTTTGAAAATTCTTTTGCATTTTTTAATCTTGAAATTCTTTGGGAGCTTAACAATCACTGCAACAAAATAAAACAATGAGTTCGTGATCGCATTTACCTGTTTTCCTAAAAACACTTTTAAGGATTAAATTACCTCATTTAGGGGCGAGTTATAGCGAACAGGAAAATGGATCAGGAAAATTTTTCTGATGGATTATTTAGTAAGTTCTCGATCGATTTGAAACACATAAGCTGAAGTAATCGATGACAAATGACAATTTTAATGCACTATGTAAAAAAAAAACTGAATGAACAAATGTTTTTTGATAAAAATGCATTTATTTGTTTTCCTGATGAACTTGCATCAGGAAAATAAACAAATGCTTTTTTATCAAAAATCCTACGTTCAATAAGTTTTTTTTTTACATAGTGCATTAAAATTGTCATTTGTCATCGATTACTTCAGCTTATGTGTTTCAAATCGATCGTGAACTTACTAAATAATCCATCAGAAAAATTTTCCTGATCCATTTTCCTGTTCGCTATAACTCGCCCCTTAGAAATGTGAATTTGTATTTGAAATAAGATAATTTCAGAACTAATTTGCAAATAATGAACGAACCTCATTTGGTGTAATGAAAACAGGCTTTTATTTCAAAAAAATGTGTGTTCATTCATTATAAATTAAATGAAAACTACATTTTTGAGGTTAAATTTAATATTTGCATATTAAATAAATAAATGAATTAAAATTAATTAATGATGCATTCAACATTTTCATCATTATTTTGTTTTATATTTATTCAAAAATGTTCTTTTGTTAATTTATTAAGAATCTCAAGATTTATTGTTAATCTGAGTTAAGCCGGATGAGATAAAAAGATGCTGTTCATGATTTTTCCAAATAAAGTAATTTAAAATTCATTTGTTTTTAAAACAAGATGGACATACATAATCTATCTGTTAGATTTCAACGAATTTTGATTATAACCAACGGTTTTTTACACTACCTACTTAATAAAATGCTTCATACAAACTAATTAAAAAAAATCACCATAAAATCAAAAAAACTTAAGATTAAGACAAATTAATTAAGTGGGTAATTCGAGTTAAAAAAATAGCTGATTCGCATTTGCCGCAGTTTTATTTTCTCTTAAAAAAAAAAAGTACGCATACGCCTAAGTGAACGTTTTAAAAATATCGTTTAAGGGTAAAATAAACTGTGACAAATTATTGTTCATTTAGTTGCGTGCAATGTCGGAGACCTTCTTGCCAGGGGAGGGTCACAATTCAGAAATTCGAAAACCTCAATAAAACAATTTTAAAGTATTACGCTTGTAATAATTTCCTGTCAAACTACACTCTTCCAAAAAAATATTGCGTTTTTAGAAGATGAAAAATTAATAAATATATTCATATAAATCTAGCGGAAAAATGGGATTAAGTTCTATACTATAACTGCTTATTACATCTTCCATACTTAAATCAGCTTTGAACCACAGTAAACTAGCCGAGATCGTTGTATTGAAGTCCTAAACCAAAGCTATACCAAGATTGTACAACTGGTCCTAGAACAGTTTTTAATTTAATATACTGATATTTAACGTTATTATCAAGACACATGTCACACTGACATCTGTGTTAGCCATTGGAAAAAAAGACACGTTATTTGAGTTCCTCCTGTGATGCTTCATAAAGTTAACTTCAATATTTGTCAATAGCGCATCTTTTAGAGAGTATGTTCGATTTGAAACACACTGACCCCATTTGAACCACTCTCTTTCTCCAGGCAATATTGTTTTCATTCATATGAAAGTAGGTACCTACATGACAGCGCGAGTCCATCATGTCTTCAAGAAATCAAAAATTTGTTCTTGCAAATATGTATACAGTCACAATTCTATAGTATGCAAAGCTGCACAAAATGTCTTCCATTTCATGCAATTGTGAGAGATTCAGCTAGAGAAAATAAAAAAAAAACAACAAGGAGTGTTGTCGCAAAGAAAACGCCTGCGCTGATTTTTTCCCTACACAAATTGAGGACACGAGAAAATACCAATTTTTCACGACTCCTACTACACTATAACCGAAACGGAATAAGAGACATGTGCAGACCGAAATTCCCGTGAGAGAATATAGAGCAACATCTCCATTACCAAATGCATAGGCAGAGAGTTCTGTGCAGACATACTAAACATTCACAGAGCTCTCGAATCCACTCCTTCGTAATATTCTTATGATACGTTGACATTCCAACTATAACGTCTCTGCGGGGATACAGATCCACGTTACGCGTTTTCAACCCAGTTTTGTACCTCTGTTCACATCCGCTGGACCATTGTTCTGTTTTGAGTCTAAAGTCCATCATTATACAAACCGGGTGAAGTGAAAAAAAGGCTTAAAAAACAACCCCATTGCTAAACTATAAGCAACTATACAAATAAAAAGTTTAACCTAGAAAAACAGCCCCCCCATTATTTTTTTTTTTCAATACGAGTCACCAAAAATGTGATTTCTTTCCCAAAAAAAGTGCCATCTTTTGTGTGAAAACGGTGAGAAAACCACCCCATTCTTACATTTTTCGCTGAAAAAGGATAAAACGGATACAGAAACTTGCGAAAAATAAAAAAAAATAGTCTCCAAATATTTATTTAGTTGCACAATATGACATATTTTGTTTCCGCTCGGGTGTTTTTCGTTCAGTGAACCACGTAAACACAGTGAAAAATTTCCTACATCTTTTTCGCAAAAAAAAAATCCTTAAAAATTTGCACAATTAAAACCGCAGTCAGTAGTGTATATCTACAATCTACACATCACTCCTTAAATGTGTGTTTACACTTGCATGCATGCATTTGGATAAAAAAAAAATTAAACCAACATAAAACCGTCATTTATATTAATCGTGTGTAGTGTGCCCACAGGTTTTAATCTACTAATGGTGTTCTAATTATTATTATTATCTGCTCCACATTTTGGGATTATAAAATGTTTGCAACTTCAAACACGGATCTACCTACTTCGTTTTTGCTGTCTCGTTGTCATCAACACTATCACAGTCGCCACCATTAAATAAGTGCAAAACGCTCATGTACCGTTATTATTCGTTCGTCGTTAGCGTTGTCGGTCGTTGTGTCGTATCGTGTAGTTCTATGGCGCACACAACTAATGGATGTTAATTGAATTTAACTACAGGATTTTGGAGAACAAAAAAAAAAACAAGACACAACACCACCCGGTAAGACAGAGTAGTTGTTGTATGAATCGGTAAGATAGATAAGAAAAAGGGGGCAGAGACATTCTGTGCTGAAATTTACTTAATTTTTGCATGATCCCGAAAACCGATGTGGGCGTTGCGGGCGTATACCTATATATGAATGGAAGGAGGGTGGTTGAGAGATGGTAGGTGGAAAACTTATGAGATGGCCTCTTTCGAGAAGGACATAATATCCTTGGGTAATTTATTGATGTCTTTTAAGGGTTTAGGCAAACTTGATAATGGGATTTAGAGAGGAAAGCAGGCGTTAAGCTTTTATAATAACCGTCTACATCGCGCGAGTTCCACGAGAACATAAAACATTCGTTTTAATGTGCGTCTTCAGGGGAGAATTTCCGCATGGTTTATATTCAAAAGTATAGAGTATAGGTTAGTATAGTATAGAGGTACCTTCAAGGACCTTTGTGGATATAATACGACATCGCAGCATCATCACAGAAAGTGAGAGCTCTTTGAAAAATAATGGTTGGTTTTGTTCCCATTAATGATGGATCATGTTTTCAACATCAGTCTCTACTTGACAAGATAATGCCGGGTATTCTAAAACGTATTTACCTAATTAATGGTCTGAGCGCCCCCTCAAGTTTTGTTAAATCCCACAAAACGAGGCACACATAAAAACATAAGTTTCCAACATCAACCATCCTCGCAAAGTATTCGCATTCTTCTCGTATATCTACCTATATTATATTATTATCCTTGTTTTTTTTTATACTTGCTCTAAGATTTCCCCCTCAGGTTTCTGCTTTTTTTTTGTTCGTTGTTCATATAATGACATAGCATTCTTTCTGTCACAGAAAGTCAACAAATCTTCTTCAAGGACCCTCATTCTATCAAAATACTTTCATGCACAACTCTTCCTCTTGAACAAAATACAAAAAAAAGAGGAATATTAGCATGTAATCCCAAAAAAATATCCTGTCTTTTCATGGCGGAAACAGATTATCAAACGGTTGGTGTATGTGACGTGACAGAGCAAATCGAGGGGGAGTTGTGGTGATTCTTTTTTTTTTGCCATTTTTGCATATTTTCTTTTTATACAAATATACATATCTTCTCCTCTGCCAAAGCTCAACCACAGAAATATTATATTTGAAAATATTTTTCTTCAATGAAAATGTACATATAATTTGTATCAGAAACCTACCTACCTCGAAGAAAAATATCTTAAAATGTTTCGTCTTTATCTCTTTTTTTTTGAAATCTTGCAAACGGGTGATTTCTTTATAATGTTAAGCTGTCAATGTTTTATGTTGAATTCCTTAGACGAAAATCGGAATTTTTCTTTAGAAACGAATATGTATTTAATTTTTAGCAAAATTTATCCAAACAAATTTGTTGCACAACACGCTAGGGTTCTATGAAAATTTGACATTTCTCAAAAGCTGAATTGAAAATTTTGTTTTGTTGCGTAGGTAATTCTGTCAAATTTGCTGGGTATGCACATTATGTACCACGACTAATTTAGTAATAGATGACAATAAGTTAAAAATACTGTCGGACAAAATTGTATGCTCAGACGATTGTAAGATATTGTATTCGTAGCAGTTTTTTTTACTGACAGATTTGTCAATATTGCAATTGATCTGACAACTATCTGAATTTGGCTTTAGACATTTTTCGTCTTCATAAAAAAAGGCAAGCACAACTTGATTGAATTAAAATTATTTGTTGGCTTTAAGCCCATCAATGAAAAATCCTATAATGACCCACAGGAGTCACTACGTTTTCACTAGATCCAAAATGATGTAATGACAAATAACGAAAAAAGCGTTGACATTAAAAATTAATTTCGTTTGACATCTCATTGTTGTTTTCTCTTTCTGTTTGAATTGAATCGATTTTTTTTTAGCTGAATATATTAACCTAATCTCAAATTTAATTGAAATTACCTCATTTTGAACTATGCATTTGTATGGGAAATGTAATAATTTGGGATGAGCTGTCAAGCGAAACTACATTATTTTCAATGAGAACGTGAAATCAGAGATCATAACAAACATCGTTTAGAAAAAAAAAACTGAAAATGTCATACCTAAGCTAAGCCCGGGGGAACTGACGAAAAAGACGATCTCAGGCTTAAGGACTCAGAAAAATAGAGTTTACGTAGAAACTATCGATATCGTGTATACAATTATCGCTCCTAGTCCATCTCTATCCGTGGTTAAACTAAGCTCCGGATTTGGCTAAACACCCATTGGAATTCATTTTTGTTAAATTTAACAAGCAAATTGCTTGCCCCGTGGTTGTTTTTTTGATCATATTCCCTCGGATATAATAAAAAAAAGTTTTTTATTACTATTTAAAGACGCTTTGCTTCGTTTTGTTCACTTTCTATACGTTTCGTTTACTTTTGCGAGCTTAAGCAAGGGCAACATAAATGGCTCATTAAGTACGTAAATGTCAAGAGTAAGAGCAAAAGAAGAGACGTCAAAATGACTCGTCTCCATTGAGGTTAACGTGAAAATCTTCAAAAATTCCAAAAAGTTGTCATTTTACTCTTTTTAAAGTTTTTTTTTCCCTAGGTTTCCACTAAATCAATAAAACCTTGTAAAATTTCCTTTGGTTTCTCTTGCCCAACATAATAGAACAATATTATTTGTAGCAGGTAATATCAATTTTGACAGCTATAAATAAAAACCTTTCAGAAAAGTATCAAATGAACTTTGCTTTTTTCTCATATACAATCAATTTATGTATTAGACAGTCATATTAATATCCAATATAATATAGGTACATACATATATGTATAAAAAGTTCAAAAACAAAAGTTTCCTGCAGGAAACGCCCGTCGAAGCAAAAAAAAAATATATACTATATACATTATACACCTAACATAAATCTCACATGTAAAGATGCTCTGTAAACATATATTTCCTGTCACATATTATTCCAGTCTAACTTGTTGAAGCGTAGGATTAATATTTAAGCGGCATGAATTCCAACATTATATACCAATGTACTTGTACATATACATATAAACATAACGTAACAATCTTTGTTAATAAATCAAACGAAACGTAACATCTCATCACAAACAAAATAAATGCGTTTTTGACAGATTGGCGCAGTAGAAAAACCTAAAACATTCAGAAATATTTACTTGAATATATTTACACTCGTATATCGTATATCGTATAATACATACATAATGTATGTACCTGCGTGTATTCAGATTTATTGAAATCACTGAGGTCTTTAAGACTTCATTGATATGAACAAGTTATTCTCAGAGGAATTCTTAACATTTCTGTCTGAAATTTGAGTCAAGTGTTGTTTGGATGTGCTTCCATACTGTTTTACATACAGGGTGTCCCAGTATTCATGGTCTAAAGTGAAAATGGTGATAGGCCAAGAGTTATGACCTCTCAGAATATAGTACTCGTTCCTACTGCGGTTGCCTTAAAAAAACAGTTCTTCAATTCCATTTTGCATTTCAATTTTTGCGGAAACCTTTTTTTTTGACGTTTAAATTTTTCTTTTCGAGCAAAGAAAAATGGAGTATGAACAGATAAATTTTTTTTGGCGAAAATAATTTATAATTTATCACTGCATCATTTTTTTTGAGCCAAATTTTGAAGGTGTCTGTCTGGGTTAAGCTCGATTGCACAAAACGTTTTAAAATATTTATTGCTTCGATAGATATTAAAATGACATTTATCAGCTGCACCTAACAATTTTAGCTGTGAAAGCTAAAGCCTCTTTTTCCGACCCTTTTAGCCTTGTTCAGATTTTTTGTGTTTTCAAATGAAGAACCACTTCAAGAAAAGGCAAAATTGGAAAGTTACATTTGAATCGATAAAAATTCAGCCAACACGGTGACAGTTTTTTTAGTTCTCTGATCTACTACTAATCGCATATTATATTTCCGAAGGCGAATGTAACAATGATTGTTTTACAGTTCATTAACCAAAAGGTAAACTTAACCAAATGTTTTACATTGTTGCATATGAATATTTCCTTAATGCATTTTAAATAGAGCGGTAAAGTCAAAGCAAAAGAATCAAATTAAAACGTATGGACCACTCACTGGAGTGGTAATTTGCACCTGGGGCCTATTTCACAGATTTTACATCATACAGATACAATGTATGATTGCCAAAATTGACTACAGACAACTCAGTGTAAATTTTATATTTTTAAAGCATTTTGTGATTCCTGTTTATGCGAATAGTTTAGTTTTTTATTGCAAATTTGCACTGTGCATCATATGAGGCCAATTCGAAAAACATAAACTTCATACATTGTATGTGCTGTGAAATTGGCCCCTGGTCTTAAATTTTCGATTTCGTACGCAATTTTGGGAAATTATCCAAAATTGTACAATAGACCGTCTTTGTCTTAATTTTCTATTAAATTTTTTCCAACCAAATACAGTTGCCTCCAAATAAACAACAAATAAATCGTACGTAATTCAAAACTTATTAAAAGAAAAAAAAATCGTAAATTTATCCAAAAAGGTGAACCCCCCTAAAAAAAACAAATATTTATTATATTAACTTTAGGGAAGAGAGAGGAGAATCAACATTTTTGTAATGGAATTAGTAGAGATTAACAGTTGATATAAAAAAAAAAACAAATTTAATGATTTTCTTAGTCCTATGAAAATTTGTTTGATATTCAATTCAATTTAATTTTTCAATCATTTAATAACTAAAAAACGTGTATTTCTTTTGAATGCGATAATTGTAGGTATACAAATTTATTTCAAACCAAAAAATTTTCTAAGAATCAATCAGGAATTAACAATAAAAGCGTTTTGAAGACATTGGAAATTGAACATCACTCACCCCCAGTTTGGAAGGGCGAATAAAACATCACCGTTTGGTTTTTTTTTTAATCTTCGGCAAGAATCTTCTCTGTTTAAATTTGTGCATTATTTAAATTTTTTATGAATATTTCAAAAGAAATATTAAATTATTATATAATTGACAACTTAAATTGAACTTGCTGACGTTGGTAAACAAATTTCTTGAACGCTTAGTCGTTCTTGAGATAAGGATTGAAAATGGTTGCCAAAGCACAACTTTTTAAAACGCGCAATTTTTTTTTCTTATCTCTATATCCTTCCTGAAGCATCAGCAACTAACTACATTGCACAATGGCAACTCTTGTTCACACTTAATATTGTGACATTTCTTCTTTATTACAATTATCTATGCTTTCAATTTCTTTATTAATTCTTACCTCATGGTTAACTTTTACTTTGAATTCTGCTTTCCGCCTTATAACTTAAATACATAATATATTGAATTAAATCATATTAATTAAAAGAACCAAAGTCTTTTAATTTAAAACTTGACTTTGAAAATTCAACACTTCCATGTTACAATTCCAATTTGAGATGGATGTTTTTGCAAACCCCCTTCCAAACTGGGGATGAATGTTCAATTTCCAATGTCTTCAAAACGCTTTTATTGTTAATTCCTGATTGAAAATTTTTCGGTTTGAAATAAATGTGTATACATACAATTATCCAATTCAACAGAAATACACGTTTTTTTAGTTATTAAATGATTGAAAAATGAAATTAAATTGATTCACTTTTGATAAACGTGTCACATTTGATAATGTGTGTATTGTAAGTTTTGTTTTGTTTTTGTTAAAAATATCTAAACACTTTGTCAAATCTTTTCCCCGACTTATAGAAGTGGAATCAAATATGAAATGAAAATATATAACAAGAAAAAAAAATTGTAATAAATATTTTGATAATTTACTACTGATTGTCTATTTCATATCTTTAATCTTTAAATTGCAATTAACTTTCTTAATTGTTGGAGAAACATTCATTATATAATATGACTATGGTTTGATTACTTGAAACTTCCCAGTTTATGTACATAATTCTCTGTGAATATCTGCAACATTTCAATTTATGAAACAATCATAATAGGTATTGTTGGTTCAAAAATTGATTTTACCTTCTAAAAATATGTCTTAGACATCCAGAATCCATTCAAAAATTAACTCACCACAAAACAGCACTAGATTAAGTAATTTGTTTGTGCCACAGAACAAACTAGGGATGAGAAAGGATTCCTTCCCTTAGACCCCATTCATTTGTGATATTCATTGAGGACCTAATTAAGTAGTTGCCTAAAGGAATTGAATATCCTTGGTTTGGTATTAGAAACTGTTTAATGCAGACGATGTTGTAATATTTGCATACTCCCCAGAGTTTCTTCAATTAATGATTAATCTTTCATAAGAAAAATTTGAAAAAAATGAAGGTTATTTTTATAATTAAGGGGTTAGCAAAAATTATGATCTGAGTTTATACGTACATATATAAAATAGAAAAATCTTTCGATGGTAAAAAAATTTAAATGTCTACCTACACATAAAAACCTACGCTATAAAACAAAAAATATTAAATATTACTGAATTATAATTTTTGGATTATCAAAGCAATTTAAATTGCATATCAACAAAGAAACTAAAGGAGTTTTTCATGACTAAAATTTTTATGTTGATGTGTTCATTTTCGCCGTTAACCTTAAAAAACGACGTGGGGAGATACGAATTTTGAGGAAGAAATTAAAATATTTTTCAGATTTCAGAGAAAATGAAAAATTGGTATAACCAGAAACGGTCAAGCTTTTCGTTCACTACAACCCATCGACTTTTAAAAAAACACACCTTATATAAAAATCTTAGTCATATAAGAGCATCTTACATTCGCAAGTTCTTCTAATATTTTGTTCTGATTGAAATTTCATCTGGAATTCGGTGATTTTTTTGATAAGTCATGATAAATTTGTACAAAACTCAAAGTAAGTGTAGAAGATAAATTTTTTTTATAATTATATTTTGAACCAACTTGTTTAATTGTACCAAATTTAAAAAAAATATTATTTTTGGACAAAAAATAATTGAGGTTCGATCAGCTGGTAATGGGAATATAGAAAGTTAAAGAAACTTTTAGTAAACTACTGAATATTTTCTCAATTTTTTTTTTTATTTGAAAGTACAATCCCTCCGGTTAATAATGGAAAATAATTTCATTCAAATGGCTGCCTCGGCTGGCCATGCAGTAGCCTACACGATCGGTCCAATTTTTAAGCAAATTATCGATTGTGTGCAGCTGTATTTCACCAATATCTTCATGAGTATTGTCCTTTAAAGCGTCAATTCTCTCTGGATTGTCGGCGTAACACTTATCTTTTATGGCACCCCACAAATAATAGTCCAACGGTGTCAAATCGCAGCTCCGAGGTGGCCAAACGACATCAGCTCTGCGGCTGATAATACGATCTTTAAAAACAGGGCGCAAAACATCGAGTACCGTAAAGTGGGGTTACTTTGCGCCAGCATGGGTAACTTTGCGCCACTGACGAAAAGAGTTGTTTTCTTTATTCACGCTCAGACATATTACTTTCTATAAACCGAACCTACCGTAATGTACACACACATACATATACATCTGCCACATGTTGCACCGGACCGTGTACCGGCAGTTGATAAAAAGTAATTCACGTGAGAAGTTAACGCAGCAATTTCGTGAGATTTTTTAAGTGGAAAATTTGGTGTGGTGCAACAGTTGTGTTAACTTTAAAGAAGTAAGGACCGATTTTCTTTTTATAATATTGTTTTGCTTATAACTAAAGCATGTCCTTTGTTTGTTTAGTTAATAAATAATAATTATTTAATTTTTTTTTCTGATACAATGCAGTTTTTTTTGATTTTGGGGTTACTTTGCTCCTGGGGCTTACTCTATATTTTCTTAAAGCTTTTTATTTTTATCATTCACTTTTTTGTATTCTTTATAAAATACTTTTCATTTTTTGTTTTTTAAAGTGAATTATTTTCTTGTTGTTTTGAAAAATATTATTTATATTTATTTTTTTGTTTTTATACTTAAATTTTTAAGTTTTTAAAGCAATAAAAGAGGCTGTTGTGTTTAAAACAAAAAAAAATTGTTTTTGAATTTTTTGATTTTTTTTTTTTGTACAGATATGATCCGTTTGATCAGGGCTATTGAAATAAAATGCAAACTTTTCCCCAGCTCTTAAGATAAAGAACATATAGTCAAAAGTTTCATATGGAGCAAAGTAACCCCCTCCCTTGGACTACTTTGCCCCACTTTTCAACCACAAAAAAAAAGTACTTTAAATGTTATTAAAACAGTTTTCATACCAAAAATGCATTGTTTCACATATTATTAATGAAACGGCGTTGAAAAAAAAATAGATAAAAATTATTTGAGTACCATTTTTAAGAGGTTTAAAAAAATAGTGCAAAAAACGGAGCAATGTAACCCCACTTTACGGTATAGCTTCGGCTGTGTGGCACGTAGCGCCGTCCTGTTGAAACCAAATGTAGCCAATATCCTCCTCTTCAATCTTTGTGAACAAAAATTCGTTCAACATGGCCCGATAACGATCGCCATTGACTGTAACGGCTACTCCTTGCTTATTTTCGAAGAAAAATGACCCAATTATGCCTCTGGATCAAAATCCGCACCAAACAGTGACCCGTTTTGGGTGTATCGGCATTTCAATGAATGCGTGCGGGTTTTCTGTGTCCCAAATGCGACAATTTCGCTTGTCTACTGACGGTGCTTCTCTTCTTCCAAAATCTGTACGCAATTTTCGCACACATTCTGCAACATTACCATGATTTTCAAAGTAATGTCCCAATATTTCCCAGCGTTGTTCAAGCGTATACAAAAACTTATTCGTTCAGCGAAAGGATAAAACTAATTATCTGTCAAATCAGACATGAGCTAAGTGTTACCATTCACGAAATAAGCACTAGTTGAAAAAAAAACGTTAGATGGCGGACCCTTTATATAATAATAGTAATTTTTATACAAAATATTACAGATGATGTTAAAACAACAATTTGATACAAGTTCTCAAAAACATCTATCAATCCTATGAAAAATATTGAATTTTAAAAAAATTAAAAAAAAGTGTCGGGATAGTGCTCAACATATGCTAGGACCCAGAAGAAAACTTCTAAAAATGATTTACATTAACATCGCAAACTTTTAAATACTTTTTTTGTAATGAAAATATGTATCATATTCTGAAAAAAAAGATGTATAAGAAGATATTAAAACAGAAAATATAAAAATAAATATTTTTCACTATTTTGAAGATGCCTTTCCACCTTTTGCCCCTGCCACTGACTTAACTGAAACAAATATTATGCAACTATAGTTTTTCGGTTAATCGGATTCATTTGAGCTTAAAAGTTCATAGTATGTAAGGTATTGGTCTGTAAAATTTAACTTGTAATATCTATATTCTTTGTCTGAAAATATTTAAAGATATTTTATCAAAATATCAACAATTTAAATTGTTTTTCGTATATATACGAGTATGTATTTATATAAGAAAAGTTTGAAGTTAAATGTCAAAAGAACTTTGTGATCAACTAAAATATTAATCCATTATTCCTGAGCAATGACATAATTTAAAACCAATTTTTCCTTACACATATATGTATGTGTACATACTAGTATAATGGGGGCATCATAAACTCATGGCTTTTGCACCTTTGGACACCATACTTTCCACAGCATTAAGTCTTGTAAAAGACATCAAAATATGATGGCAAAACATTTTTCCGAACCTATCGATTCAAGGAACATGTTGGTTTCTGAGAATAAAAAATTCTAATAAAACGTTTCAAATAAAATGTTTCCCAAAGGTGTCTTATGATGAGATGAGTGTGCGATGGTTTTAAACCCACATTGATTGATTTCAAATGATTTTTTCCCCTAATCTTAGATGGTTTTTCACATAAAATGTGCGTGATTCCTCCATCCATTCACATCCATGCACACACTGATTAATAACAAAAACGTTTCCCCAGAAACCAGAATATAAAATGAGCACCTGATGTTGAAATACATAAGATGACTTCACAAATTGGCCAAGCCTTTATAGCTTGGTGTATATTTTTTTAAATCCTCTATATTCACCTGGGAGTAGTCCGTTTGTTTTTTTTTTATCATAAAGTTAATATTGTGATAAATTGGGTTAATAATTTTGGATTTTTTTTCCGGATGAAAGGATCAGGAGATTATTTTCAGTATAAGAGACAGCGGTTGGGAAGAATTTTGACCTTAAAACGTGAAATGATGAAAATCTATATTTGAATTATTATTAGCGGCCTAACATTCCTTAAACAAAAATTTTATCCACCACTGGATGTTGAATTAGCTTATATTTAATCCAACTAAATTATGAAAAGTGGATTTATAAGAACATTTTTTTTGAAAACATCCAAAAAAGAAGATTGAGCTAGAAACAAGAGTTCTGTAGTGTATTAAATTTAATTTTATTAAAATTTAAAGTTTATATATTTTATAATTTTTTCAAAACTCTACTTTCAAATGTTCGGTTTTAAAAATTCTGTCTTTTAAAATTTTGTTTTTCAAAATTCTGTTTTACAAACTTCTTCAAAATAATAAAAGAGAAGTTTTAAAAACCTACAGGTGGAGAACATCTTTAATAGAAAATCGTCACTTTAACAATTTCAAACTGATATCGATAAATGATAGTTTTAGTTGATTTTTAGATTTAAAACATAAGAAATCTATACACAATTTAACATAAAATATATATTTTTAAAAATAACGGACACTTTCCTTTTTGAAGCTGTTTATACAGCAATTGGCTAAGAAATTGTTGAAGCCTGAAAACATTAAGAGACTGTTTTTTGGCAATAACATGAGATTTTGAGATCAATTATTTTTTTTCAAGTGTTGGAATACTACATGGTTAGTATTCAGATTAAAGATTTTACACAAAAAAGATTATAACACATTTTTTTGTTAGAGCTATAAATTAAAAAAAAACGTTTTCAGGTGAAAAATTGAATGCGAATGCGAATGAAAAAGAATGCGAATTCAAACTTACGGTACTTAAAAAAAAACTGCTAAATCTCCCCAAACAAATTGATTTAAGTTTTGAAAAGCAGGATTTTGCAAAACAGAATGAAAAAAAGCGGAAGCAGAATTTTCGCCATGAAAATATTGCTTTAAATCGAAACTAGTAATGAGTTTTTTTTAAATTATCTGTTTAGGTATAGCGTAAATTTTTCTCATGCAACTTTCCACGCAATTAAAAATAATTTGCTAAAAAAATCAATTTGACTTTATTGTATACATATGTATGTTTGCATAAGAGGTTAGAGTGATTAACACAAATACTCACAAAAAAAATGTGTATGTGCTCAGATTTGGCTAAGCAACATAGCAATCATTTTGATGCTCATCAACTTTTTGGTTTAGACACAATGAACTCTAATATGAATCTAATTCTACCATAAAACAGAATGTATACCTACTATAGGTTGTTCCCAATTGATACGAACAAACTTTTTAATGGTGATATTTCAGATATTAGCAATCTACAGACTTAAGCTATAAGCTTATAACAAATCAATAGTGAAGACTTCTTAAAAAAATGTTTGAAACTCCAAAATGTTTCTAAATCACGGCACTTTTAGAACGTTCCAACAACGTCTAAATTGTAACTGCCAAAATGTAAAAAATGTAGATCCACTTTTTGTGTTTCGTCTCAGCAACCTCAATTGAACTCTTCTTTTAAGCAGGAAGAGCTTGTTGTAATTGGCTATTGTAAGAAAATTTTGTTTGACATGTTTTTTCTCGAACGCACATTTTAAAAAAAATTTTTTTTTACAAAATTTGTTTCCTTACCATTTTTCTGACAATTTTTTCGGAATTTTTTATTTGAAACATTTTTTTTTCGAACTTTTTTTTTCGACAAAACTTTTTATACACACATTTTTTCTGAAACTTTATTTTTGAGTGCGAACATTTTTTCACAATTTATTCCTCTGTTGTTTCCCGGAAAATTTTTTTCAACAATTTTAGTCTTGATTTAATTTTTGACCGATTTTAATTCCTGTTGTTAAATTTTTTTTTTTTAATTGCCATTTTTTGAACATTTTTTTTTACCAAATTTTTGAAAATTTTTTTATTTTACTCTATTTCAATACCATATTTTTCTTTGAGTTCGAATACTTTTTTTCGATAAAATTCTTTACCATTATTTCAAAAACATTTCCATTTGGTTGTTCCCTGACAATTTTTTTACACAAATTTTATATTTTGGCAAAATTGGTTTTGAGAACAAATTTTATTTCTGTTTACCCAACATGAACTTTTTAAAAACTGGAAACCCCTGTTTAGTCTATAATATACATACAGAGTAGGTACATACATATATTTTTTCTTCACTATGTCAATTGCAATTTGTTTTTCATATATCATAAAATTTTCCCATCCTAAATGAGCTCATCAGAGTCTCTTATTGGCTAAATCCTATGGGTATCGTTGTCCCATTTTTTGTTTGGTATTATTCTCTTTTTGTGCACTCCAATATCTCTTGTTTCCTCTATCTCTCTGCTCTGCATACATAGCTCCATAAAGAACCCTGGATGAAAACTCTAAACTAAACTAAAATTCAAACTCAAAACACCAATAAAAGATTCTTCTTTGGATGATCTCAAATTCTACATAAAGAAGTCGAATTTAAATTCGAAAGTTTTCTCACAAAGAAAAAAAAAACTTCTTCTTCAACAAACTCTTTGCGCCTTATACTGTACGTCCTGGTTGTTTAGTTGTGTTGCGGTTTTGGTCGTCGTCGTCCTCTTGGCTTTAGCCACCACCACCAACGCCTTTACTCCATAGTATCCTTGGGGACTCTTTAGAAGCTACCACACCAGAAGTACCCACGGTACATAAAACCGAAGAACGAACTTTTTTCTAACTCAAATTATACGCTCGTGTTCCACTGAAGTATGTGAGCGAATTTTTAGATTATACTATCCAGGAAAAGCAATTTGGAAGAAAGGAAAAAGTTTTTTTTTTTCTTGGAACATAACACATTTACAGGAAATTGTGACCACGGAAAAAACATATTGGATAGCAAAATTGGCAAATGTCAATAAATCGTAGAAGAAACATTTATCAAATCCAATCCATCCTTCAAACTCAAACTTAAATGCGAAATGACTTAAACTCTCTCTCTAGCGCATATATGAGTTTAATGATGGATGTTTCTCGTAAATCGACCACTTAACCTAAGTGAAGGCCACAATTATAAATCAAAATTTATATACCGTCACGTTATTATGGTCCTTAAATCACCCACACCCAATCTATGATCAGAATACAAAAAAACAGAAGACGTACAAAATACAATACAAGACCAAAAAAAAAAGAAAAAATAAATAAAAGAAATAACTAAGAAGGAAGCAATAAAATCGAGAACATTTTATAAACCAAGAGCATTATGTGTCCTTTTTCTGATGATGGCGAAAAGAAAATTCATCGAATTTCAACAAATCAACCCAAAGTGGCCATGAGCAGAAACATCACGATTTCGACTTGACTACGTTTTCGAGAATCGAATTGAACCAACCAACCCATCAGCTAGTGCCTAACTACCAAATCGATTTGTGTGGCGGCAATAAAAAGAACCTAATTTAACACCCTCATCACCGAATTAATTTTGTTGTAGCCCACAGCCGTGTCCGCTGATGAACAGCTAGCTATACATAGGTGCCAAATTTCAGGGGGCACCAAATTCTTAATAAATATTGTATTACCATAAATAAGTTCACCAAATACATTTCACTCATCTAAAAAAGTAGCCTAAATTTATAGTGATAAAAATTATGAAATTAGTTTCCACTTTCTGTAATTTGACCAAAAAGCTCAAATGTCGAATTTTTAATTTGGTAGCCTGATCCGACACTGTCTTTGGGGATGCTATGTAAAGGAAAAATAATGGCGCAAGAATATTGGTGACAATATATCCCGAGTATTGAAATGAAAACTTTTAATTTGGAGATTTACAAAGTAGCCATTAATATATTCGTCGTCGATAAAATGTTTCTGGGGGTTGCTATTCAAGGGAGAACAGGAGGGGGGAGGACAGGACATCGAAGAATCGCTCGTCTGTGGCTGCGGGTTTAATAAATAAATAAATGAAAGCTGTGTTAATTGTTTGTTGGGCTCCACCGCAGTGCATGGTTTTTCGCTAGGAAAGAGAAGGGGTTAGCATTTTATAAGTGCCATTGGATGTTCTTTCTAGTTAAGGCATTCAGCATCAGCAGGCAGCAGGCAGCAACAGGACAAGGGTGAGGCAGCAATTTCGGAATACTGCAGTAATAATTGTTCATTTCTGGTCTGTGATCCTTTAATTAGAATTACCTCGTCATCATGTCACAGTAACGGTTTAAGTTTTTTTTTTTATATAGGTACACATATATTGGCCGCGCATGATAATATACGTGCCGGCACAGCCACAAAAAGGATATTAAGGACATGTACAGCTAAAATTGATTAGAATTAATTTGTTTGTTTTTTTAAACTGGTATTAAAAAAAAATAATAAAGGGATTAAATTCAACATACTCGTATATTTATAAAATAATGAACGCAAGACCACAAAATTTCAGTATTCATTGTGTATAAATCAATTAGGTATGAATTATAATATATACATTGAAGGACTTTTTATTCAGGTTTAGACCGGCTTTATAGAAATTAAACAATTTTAGGTACATATGTAGGTACTCGTTTTGCCGATAGCAGATTATAAAATATTTTCAAAAGGGTTTTTTGCTTTGTTTTTGATATTCTGATATTCAGTGGGCATTCGAAAAATTATAAAAAAAAAAAATTAGGTATAAATTCGATACGTATGACATTTGAAATATTGCTGAAATTTAATATTTAACAAGCTAATTGACAACACTTTTGACAATTCAAATTAACTGAATTAAATGAATTTGAGAAAAATGATAGTTTTCATTGAAAAAATTATTGTTTTTTTAGTGAATTGGGGTTTGAAATGCTTAATTTAAACATTTATCGACCCCAAATTATTGATAGTTGACGCTCGTAACAGGGGTTTAAGTTTTTATGACTAGTTGTCAAAAATGGATGACAATGCAACCCTAATGAAACAGAACCAAAACTCGTTGCCAAACATTTTTTTTTTTATTAAAGATGTTCTAGAATTTAACAAAACGACTTAGAAATTTGAGCATTATTGGTAAAAGTTAGAAATGTTTTGTTTAAATATGTGCACTACACAAGTCTTTTTCTTTTTTTGTGCTTCTTTTTTAAGTAAAAAAATGTTTCTTTTGAAAAAAGAAAAAAGGGATATAAGACTCCCAAACATTTTAAATGTACCAGAAATGAAAATGGCGCGGCTGTAAGTGTTGTGTGTTAGCCGCCGGTTTGAAAATCGCATTTGCATCATTGTACTATTTCGATTGAATTTTTTTTATCTTTCTTTTTTTTTGTTTGCTACACAAGTTGTTGTTGTTTAATGTACATTCGTAATTATGATCGATTGATTTTGGGCCTAGCAGTCGTGAAATAGGTATAACTCCAGGCTATAAAATATTGGTTGTAGCTGACCCAAGTGTTGTTCGTAGATTCACATCATTTAATATTGATATGATGGTGCGAAACATCAAATCTTGGCAATCGCATAAAAACTTCTTATATTATTGTTGTATTATCGATATTTCGTATGGCAAAGAATGTGAAAAGAAAATGATAGACGAAGCTAAAAGAAAAATTAATATTTATTTGTGTCTACAACAATTCAATTATACATATAAATGTATTTTCACTTATCACAATAATTGACAATTTTTTTCACGATTATCCTTAACCACTTTTTCTTACAACTCCATATTATGCTTTCTAATAATTGTGTATCATTTTTTTCTTTATCGATTTTAATGAAATTTGACAACAAAAGTCGATTATTTCATTGAAAATGTTATTCAATTTTTCTGCAGCATGGTGGTTCCGGCGCGGCGAAACAACTTTTAATTCACAATTAACTACTTAATCTATAGAACTAACCTAATAAGTACAAACATTTAAATTAAAACATTGATGTTTCCATCAAGGACGATAGATTGTGTCGTCAAGAAATTCATTCCCGCTTTATTTTGATTGACAAGCCATAAAGATTTTTCATAAAGTTTCTTGGATTCTTGGCTCTCAAAGAATGTTAAAAGGCGTTGTAAATCTTCAAAAAAAGGGCATGATGAAAAGCCATCATATTTCAGGCAGAGGTCCTTCAGGGATGTTGGGAGCCAGTGAGTTAAAGGAGCATGTAAATCATTCCACTTGGGTATTTTTTGGTTTTGAAATTCGCCTGTTGTTCTTTTCAAATGTGTGCTGTCTGATGTTTATGCCGAAGTAATTTTGATTTATGTGAAACCATGCTGGGATGTTAATGATAATGACAAATGTTGAGCATTGTAATTAGTCGAGTTAGAAAGGAACATACCTTTGCATTGTTAAGACGTTTACACTTGTGTTTTGGTTTTCAATTTGTACAATATACATACAATACTTACATACATACATATCTGTGATGTTTGGAGTAATATAATGTACATGTTTGGGATTCAAAATAGCTTTTAATAGCCCTTAGTGTACAAAAATTGGCGTTTCATCCCTGTAATTTATATGAGATGAACGAAGGGCTATTTTCACGACTCTCGCTCACTATTTTCATAATAATTTTTAATGAATTAATCGCAAAATTAGTTAATCTCTCATGACTTAATAATTATGTCAAAATACTAAGAAATTTAACTTATAACTACACCGTTTTTGATCTTTCTCACAGAAATTAGGGAATGGTCAAAATTTTGTGGATCCTCTAAATCTTTGAAAAAAAAAAAACAAAATTAAAAAAAAAAAAGTTGTTAGAAAAGACGAAATGTTGATTTTATCAAAATTTAGAGTATAATTATTTAATTATAATTTTAGTTTTAAGAACCACTGTTGAATGGTAAAAAATGTCTGGTCAAATATTTACCTTCAAACAAAATTCATCAAACAGCACTCCAAAGAATAAAACATCAATATCACTCGGTTTTCAGATGTTACCTCAAAGCATTTAGGGTAACTCCTTAAAAGAACTTTCTAGTTTTTACCTGAAACCAGCCCTCTCCCCCTCAATAAAGAAAAGATTCGACCACTTAACTGCCCTTCTAATAACCAAGATAGTTTTTTCTACTCTTGTCATGCCAGAAGACATCAAACGCTCTAAAGAACTTGTCACTGGCCTGTTTTCAAAAGTTTTAAGCAAATGGTTTTAAACAGGGTGTATCACGAGCAGTGCGACAGGGGAGAGTATGATAACCGGGGCGCCGAGAAATGATAACGGATTTTTGTAGAACAAGGCAATACAAGCATTTTTTACTATGGGAGGGGGGTCTATCTCCCCCTGTTTAGGCGGTAGGAGCAATTTAAAATATATGTACGTTAAATGGAAAACAAATAATTTAAAAATAACGGTTATACTTACAACTAAGTTTTATACATTTTTTTAAAGCCAACACTTCTGTCTATTAGCTAGTTTTTAAATAAAGTCAAAACTATGCATAGTTTTTGAAAAAAATTGTTTTAATCTCAAAATTTGGGCAAAAAAAAGTTACAATTAAGGTTTAAAGTGTAATTTTTCAAAACTTTAACATTACCTACCGTTATTTTTTTTAGAATTCATTGCTTTAATTTATTTTTGATCAAAAACTGAAAACTAGATGATTTTATGTCTTCTAGTTCTTGAGAAAATTGAAAAATACCAAAAAAAATATTTTAATTAAATTATTATTTTTCCTTGCTTGAGTATTTACGTAGTCTTATTTTGATGGTAATAATCGAATATGGATTGAGATATACCTAGGATAAATTAATTTTTCTTAAATCTTTTGCATTTAAATCAAAAGAAACTTTGCATTCACCCCACCTAGCACCCACCCCATCTTGAACGCACCCCAAATCCTATAGTGAGGCCAAGCAGGGGGGTTGCACCACCCGTACACAACTCGGTGTGGCATACACCCAACCTCGCACCTACCCCAAATCCTACAGTGGGCCCAAGCAGGGAGGTTGCACTGTTGCATACATATAAACTCGCACACACCCCACTGTTGCATATACCCAAACTTGCACCTACCATTATTACTATCACAATAAGACCACTCAAGCAAAAAAAAACACAAATAAATTAAAATAGTACTTGTGGTTATTTTCAATTTTCTCAAAAACTAAAAGGCATAAAATCATCTAGTTTTCAGTTTTTGATTGAAAATAAATAAGAGCAACAAATTATTTAAAAAAAAATTATTTATAAACTTATGGTTTTGAAATATTGAAATTAAAATTTTTTTTTAACTTTTTTTTACTCAAATTTTGAGTTTAAAATTAAATTTTTCAAAAACTATGCATAGTTTTGACTTGATTCAAAAACTGGTTAATAGAATAGAATGTTGGCTTTAAAATAACGTATAATACTTAATTTTAAGTATTACCGTTATTTTTTAATTAATTTTTTTCCATTTAACGTACATATTTTTTAAATTGTCCCTACCGCCTAAACGGGGGGAGATAGACCCCCCCTCCCATAGTAAAAAATGCTTGTATTGCCGTGTTCTACAAAAATCTGTTATCATTTCTCGGCGCCCCGGTTATCATACTCTTGCCGTGTGACAAAATGCTAGGGCGTGTAGGTTGCGTTGGGACAAGAAAAAAATCGTATGGGAGGGGGGAGTCTATTCCCCCCCCCTTTAGCCGGCAGGGGCAATTTTCGAAAAAATTGACTTAAAATGGAAAAAAAATATTTAAAATCAACGGCTTTGTTCAATTCTTTTCATTTTTTTAAATGGCGTTTTTTTTAAGTATCAAAATACATTTCTGTTTGAAAGTTCTTTATAAACCGCAAAATACTGTTAATCAAAAAAATGTAATGTTCAATAACGCCTGCTGTGTATAACCTAAGCAGACGAACGGAGTTGCATGAGGCGTCAAAAATTGAGTTAACGGTGCCATCTAGTTTGTAATATTATAAATAAATAAAATTAAAAACGAGATGTGCACAATCTCCGTCGTCATTGGTTTTCGTTGAAACTTTGCTAACAACATGTAAGGATGTTTGTTAAATTTTAAAAATCTCCCGGGTAGCTTTTTTTTAAACGAAATTTATGACTTTTTCCAAGGATACATTTTCGATACGGTATTAAATAAAGTTTGGGTTGACTTATGTATGTACATACATAATTTTGATTTTCTTTTTTTCTTTTCATTAAATTCTAATTTATGTCAGTCAATATCTTCAAATTTCTATAAATAGGACCACACCCAGAAACGTAAAAATATATTTTGTATATGTGATTCCATTTTTCTAAGCCTATTATATTATGTACATATATATATACGTTATGTATGCATGTTTTTGTATTTATTTATTATATTTTTCCGCCTACACGAACATACACTTTATTATTCAATATTTTGCGAGGTTAAGTGTAGGTTATTTTTCGTTTGTTTTTCTATCTTTCATTTATCAATTTTGCTAAACAATTTTGTTTGTCTAGCTATAGAAAACTTGCTTGCTCATCTTTCACAACAACAGCAAAGAACAAGAACAAGAGCAACCATAATAATATCCTTTCAACATCTTAATTTCTTGTAGGTATACAATTTAAGATATTTGACACTTTGACAGCTTTTCGAATATAACTTTTGCACTGCCATTCCACAACAAAAAAAAAAAGGGACGCCCCATCATTTCCGACTCTCATTTGGAATACAATTTTATATGCCCACACACTTGATCTTATATCATTTCCTTAATTTGACTTACGAGTAAATATAAAGTGTCTGTGTAAAAAATAAGCAGTTAAAACGATACGCACGCACAAATGCGAACATTTTACATATTGTACTTGTGTTAAATACTATAGGCATTCGCAGTTATTATTGTCAATGACTTTTTTTTGTATAAATTGTTCCATCAGATACGTTGTTAAAATAATTTCCTCTGTTCTGGAAATAAACGCGAATATATTTTACGACGAGTCAAGTTGAAAAGAGGTCTCCAGGCACAGGCTGAAAGGTTCAGAGGCGAAGATAAGAAAAATCCATCTATAATAGGCTCAAAAATGAGCCTATGTGCTGCGAAATGGGAATGCTGTGTGTTCCTAATGATTGGGCCCTAAAATTTGTGTAATAAAAATCGAATTGCATTTTCAATGACTTATTGATGGGAATTTATAAGATGGACTTTCTCCATCAAGGGTAACCTTAAAAAAAAAAATAATAAAAAATCGTAGAAATGTTTGGGCGGGGTTTCTATAAATTGTGATGGCAATATGTATCTCTATTTTTTTTTTTACGTAAGACTTGATTAGAGGGTGGATTTTGTTTATTACGGTGTATGTTGTATTATATGGGCTCATCGTAGTATTCAAATGGGGTAAATCTTCGCTTAAATAATAAAAAGGGATGCGACGACCTTGTATGTGTGTGTGTGTGGTTCAGGATTGATAACGTCCTAAAACGAATAAAACGAGGGATTTTAAGTTGTCCATCGGGATTTATTTTATTTTTTTTTTTCGTTTTTTTTAAATCTGGGCTTGATATATGGAATACGTGTTTGGGAATTCATTATATTGAAGAACAGTGAGAAAGACATTTACACTAGAAATTTGTTGTTCGTGTTTGGTTGGATGTGATGAAGACTCGGGACTTTGGTAAGAGTTTATTGAGTAAGACGGTTTAGGTTGAATGACTATATCTGACCTACATTGTCAAAGAATGCTTTATTGTCTTATCCAAGTTTTTTTTTTCTTTTTTTGGGAAGATAGAAATAAATAAAAATGTGTGGCTGTATTTTTTTTTCCTTAAGTAATTTTTTAAGAAGGATAAATTGAGAAAGAAAAGGTTCTTTAATTCGGTTAAAATTGTCTAGAGTGTTTATTTTGTGGAAATCTCCTCAAAGTTTATTTTACCCAAAATGATTTTTGTTTTTGTATATACTCTCTTGAGTAAAATAAAATATTATTATTTGAAGCAAATATGTATCTGTATACATCAATGGGGGAGATCTAGTGAAAATGATGGCATTTGCACGTTTTTGTAAAGAGAATTCATTGAGTTTTTCTGGCAAAGTCAAAAGGAAAAAGAAAAAAGAAAAAAGCTTAGTATATTAAATGGACGAAATGGAAGATAATGAAAATAATGGTAGTCTAATGCAACAAACCAATTAGTTCATGATCAGAAAATATTTGATAGTCATACGTAATAGAATTCCTATAGGTTCTTAGATTAGATTATAAAATTTATACACAAACTGCAAAAGAAAACTAGTTAATAAAAAAAAAAAACAATAAGAAATGTGAAATTTTATAAACACTTATTCTTACGACAATTCGAAAAAAACAATTAATTTATGCGTACAACACTGATTGGATTTTAATTAACAATTTCTTTTTGACAGAACTTTTTTCGACAAATGGTTTTTTTTTTAACGCATTTTTTTTTTGATACACATTTATTTAACAAAAAGTTTTTATAGGAAAATAAAAATGGTAAAACATTTTGTTCATAGAACCTTTTTTATTTTTAGCAATGTTTTGTAAAGTATTACTCGTAAATCACCTGTTTTCAAATTTCTTGGAACCCGTAAAAATACTTTTAATGAAGTGGCGCCTGCCTGGCGACTGAACAAAACATACTCCAAATGGAGCAACAGAGTGGGGAGTGGGGACAGTGCCCTCGAAAAATAAAAAACGGTTTCTTTAGGTGCCCTGTAATCAACTACTTAATTAAATGTATAAGGTTTAAGTATGACGCGTGATGCAGACATTTTTTGGAAAGGCTTGAACGGATATCCCAAACTCAAAGGTTGAATAAATCTGATTATACATCTAAGGCATCGATGTGACGAAAACCTAAGATAAAATTGAAAGAGTGAATATTGACTAACAGCTCAGAACATTTTTACACTAAGGAGGCTCTATAACCCGTTCATTAATACGAAAGTTAGTTTTTAGTTTAGGTTTTTTAGTAAAAACAATTTTTTTTAGTATGAAAAATTTTTCTCGTAAGGCTGATGAATTTCGAGAAATTTAAAAAAAACCAGCACAAACTGCCTCCCAACCCTTTACCTAACCCTTAAACTAACAAAAACTAGTGCCTTTAATTAAGAACAATGTTTGAGTGGCTCACAAGATATAAAAGTAAATGTTTCGACAAAATTACAATTTTGTAGATTTTTTTTCTTATTGCAACGGGTAAATAATGAAACATTTAAAATCAGTGTGAATGTGAAGGTACCTTTACAGTAAGATTCCACCTCTTAAATTATAATTTTTCGAACATTTCTTTGTTAGAACGAGTTTTCTCGTAGTTACCAGTTAGGTTAACAAAAAATTGAAGGGCTGCCGCATGATAATTATAAAAGTTTAAAAATAAAATACTTTAACAGTCTTTACTTTAAAAAGCAACCCACCAGTCTGATACCTTCTTAAATAACGAAATACCTATTCAATTAGTAGACAAAACTCAAAAATTCTTTCAAAACATACATTTATACTAAAGTTTTCAACTTCTATATACTTTTTCAGAATTATATACATTATCACCGACAATGTCGTCTTAAATAACACCCTTGTGCCCTATTAAATGTTCCTTCGATTAAGCCTTTAATATTAATAGCTAAATTTGATAGACTTGGGTTTTATTTCTTCATTGGATACCAACTGTTCCATTGTGCTATATAATATTATTATTATTACGAAACTCCTGTCAAATAAATTAGTCTAAAAAGTTGCAGAATTTTAAATTGCTTAGACTGTGAGTTTTGATGATTTATTGTTCCTTTATTTTCTTCAGTTAGGTGGGGGCTAAGATACTTTTGTGTGTAAAAAAGAATGTTGAAAGTTAATTTCGAAAAAAAAAACAAAAACTTGCAATTGGATATTATATTTTAAAATATAATCTACACTAACAAAAAATATTGAATATCAACAGAAACTGCAATTATATCATAGGAACTTGCTTAAATAAAGTACACATTCTGGGGATGCAGCCCCGAAGAACTAAGCTTCCTGACGGTGGTGAAATTTGAGTTTTTTTGTTAGTGCTTTCGGTCCTTAAAACTTAAATGTGCATACTACCATTAATTTAACAATAAATGCCTGGTGAAAACTTGAAGTCCAAATAAAATATATCCATTGCTGTGGCGAATAATATTACGCACAGGGGAGTCGATCGCAAGTTGCACCAAGACGCTTGCACGAACTTATTTCTTTATTTTTATTTAAAAAAAGACTTGGAAAATATAAAAGTATTTCGGTACTTTAGTACAAGTGCCAAGTACTTAAAAATTTTAAGTACAAGTACAATTTTTTTACTTTTACTTAAAAATTTCAAGTACCAGTACATCAAGTACTTGTACTTGTAAGTATAAATATAAAATAAATGGTACGATTTACGATTTTTAAGTGCACTACCATGTACAGTACTTGTACTGAATGTTTAAGTATACACAGGTCTGGTTGCAATATTATTAACATTTCCACGAAATACTTGACGAATTCCTTAATCGGGGTTGGCCGTGGCGCGATGGTATGCGTGGTCGCCTGTCAACCAAATAGTCACAGGTTCGATCCCAGCCGTAGTTCTATGTCTTGTTTTTTTTCCATTATCATTGATCATTGTTGGGCCGCTGGTTTACTCATTACATGTTGTTCAGGCATAACACTAACAGCATGTGATTGAGTAAATACTAGTATGCCCAACAAATATGACAATGAACAAAAAATAATGCGAATTATAAAGGGACATAGATATAAGACACGGCAATTTCTCCGCTTTAGCCCAGCCGCCAACCCTGGAGATAAAATCTGAGACAACCACCACCTTCAGTCTCAGTACCTCGCGCCACACACACCTTTCCCTTCCCATCCCTATCCTTCACGCCCGCGCTGTGTTGATTCATATAAAGGGTAAAACCAAAAATCCCCTTGAGCGCGCGCATATTATAAAAAAAAAAAAAAAAAAAATTTTGATTTATGGAAGTTATGCAACGAAAACTTAAGAAATCAACTTCAGATAGGTACCTAACAATATATATTTTTTGTTTAATTCATGGTTAACATTATTATCAAATTAAAAATTCAGATAACAAAATTTAAATGACATAGCTACTTAGTCAAAAACATTACTATTTAAACAAATGTTTTTCACGATTATTATTTATTGTTAAGAAAAAAATAAATTCAAATTAACCGCCAGTATTTCTTGTGAGAACTTTGAATGACATTGATGATCTTTTAATGATAGACATGGCCTTAACTGAGAAGACAGTTTACTCCACTTAACTGAACTACAATTTGTCACAGTGTAGTGTTTTTCTAAGGCAATGTTTGGTCTTCAGCGAAATTTTGGTAATCGAATTTTTACTTTATCAAAAAATGATGATTATATAGTTTTTTTTTTGAAAACAACTTGTGATTATCATTGTTTTAAATGTACTTGCCTCATTTTCTGAACTAGACTTAAGAAAAAAATATTTTTTAATAAAATTAAGTGAGTTGTGGGATCTGAATTATTTCTTTTAGAATTTGCATTTTTACAATTTTGAATACGTAATTTGAAACAAAACTGGAATTTAAAAATATGTGAATTTTAAATCTATTGCATGAATTAGGTTGCATCCGTGTAAGTAAACGTGTTAAGTATGTATTAGTCATTTCAACTGAATGGAATGAAATGGAATTATTCAAAAGATTTTACTTAAAAAAAAACAGAAAATTGTTCAACTTGTATTTCTTTTTTATTTAAATAAAATTAGTTCACTGGAATTGACTGTAATATGCAAATTACAAAATATTATTGTTTAACTTATTTCGGCCAAAGGATATTAAAACATTTTTATGGCAAGATTTCACAAGTTAATGTGTCCTGTAATGTCCCTTTCAATATAAAACACGTAAACCTTACGATTAGACTTAATAAAACATAAGAAATGTCGAATTTTAAATTAAGGGAATATCCAAGAATCAAATTTAATGTCTGTCATAAATTAGCAAGACGAAGATGGTAAAGGTGAAGCCATAGTCATTTAAATATTATACAGTTACGAAGACCCAAAGACATTTAAAATTTTTGCTATCCTATAAGTAGAAAGACATTATAACAGTAAGTGTGGTTTTCCAACAAAAAAATTCTTGAATATCACCTAAATTACAATAATCAAACTTATGTTATTTTTATTTTTGCCTTAAAATGAATTACTAAAAGAGAATTTGTTAAACTTACTTTTAGATTTATTTCCAATTATTAAATGAAATTAAGTTAACATTAAATATTTGGCGAATCCCACAAGTTGAGCCTAAAGGTGTACCAGTTGAGTGGGGAAAGTTGTGGTCCCACTGGAAATAATGCTCACATGAAGATTAGCAAGTTATCATCTGTTTCAAATCAAATATTTTACCTTCAGTAGTCCAAGTTTTAATCAAATCAACTTTAATTTGTTGTTGTGAAGAAATCATTGCACCTAAAATTTATATTGGCCTAGTTAATTGTCTAATTTTGGTTCTGCTTTGTAAATTCATTTTAATGAGTTTAAAATACATTACAGCAACATACAAGTGCTAACTGTGGCACATTGCGAAAAATAAAGCTAGGCAAGAGTACGATAACTCAGGCGACAAAGTTTAATGACGAATTTGTATAGAACTGTCAAAAATAAGCATTTTTTACTATGGAAGGGGGGTCTATCTCCCCCCGTTTAGGCGGTAGGGGCAATTTAAAAAATATATGCGTTAAATGGAAAAAAAAATAATTTAAAAATAACGGTAATACTTACAATTAAGTATTGTACGTTTTTTTAAAGCCTACATTCTATTCTATTAGCCAGTTTTTAAATCAAGTCAAAACTAAGCATTGTTTTTGAAAAATTTAATTTTAAACTCAAAATTTGAGTAAAAAAAGTTAAAAAATAATTTTAAATTTCAATATTTCAAAACCATAAGTTTATAAATAACTTTTTTTTAATAGTTTGTTGCTCTTATTAATATTTAATCAAAAACAGAAAACTAAATCATTTTATGTCTTTTAGTTTTTGAGAAAATTGAAAATAACCACAACTACTATTTCAATTTTTTATGTTTTTTTTGCTTGAGCGGTCTTATTTTCATAGTAATAATGGTAGGTGCGAGTTTGGGTATATGCAACAGTGGGGTGTGTGCAAGTTTGGGTATATACAACAGTGGGCTGCGTATGCAACCCCCCTGCTTGGGCCCACTGTAGGATTTGGGGGGGGGTGCAAAGTGGGGTGAGTGCAAGTTGGGGAGCATGCAAAGTTTCTTTTACGTTTAAATAAGCTGAATTTAATAAAAATTCATCTATCCCAGGTATATCTTAATCCATATTCGATTATTACTATCAAAATAAGACTACGTAAATACTCAAGCAACGAAAAAATAATTTAATTAAAATTTAATTTTCTCGAGAACTAGAAGACATAAAATCATCTAGTTTTTAGGTTTTGATAAGGAATTAATAAGAGCATCAAATTCTATAAAAAAAAATTATATTAAATTTTATGGTTTTGAGAAATTACACTTTAAACTTTTTTTTTTGTGTTTTTTTTTCTCGAATTATGAGTTTGAAACTAATTTTTTCGAAAACTGTGCATACATTTTGCCTGATTTAAAAATTTGCTTAAAGTACAAAATACTGGCTGTAAAAAACAGTATTAAATTCAATTTTAAGTATCACCGTTATTTTTTAATTATTTTTTTTCCATTTAACGTACATATTTTTTAAATTGCCCCTACCGCCTAAACGGGGGGAGATAGACCCCCCCTCCCATAGTAAAAAATGCTTATTTTTGACCGTTCTATACAAATCCGTCGTTAAACTTTGTCGCCTGAGTTATCGTACTCTCCCCTAAAGCTAGCTGTTTTGGCACGGATTGCAACACAAGTTGGTGAAAATTTTGATCTTTCGGAGTTTAAATGATGTCTAAGACCTTAACAGGCTTCAATTCCAGTGCTGATAAGGTAACGAAAATAATTCTCCACGCAAAACTTTTGCTCTGAGTACTTCTATGCCATTAAATTATTTTGCTGACAATAGTAGCTTCAGCTTTTTCAGCTCTTCATATTCATTTTTATACTTGCTTTCTAGTTCTTTGGACGTATGATAAGATCATTAAATTCTGGTCTCAACAGAATTATACAATGGGGTTTAATACCCCGCATGGAATTTAATATTTCCAAAAAGCAATGTTGCCTCTTGTTGTCTTAGCGGACTTCTACAACCAGGAAGCTTGGGAGGGGTAAAACTGGGTAGAATTTACCCGGCATTATTATTTTTTCTACGAGGGGGGTGACATTTCTACCGAAACAAATGCAACTCAATAAGCTATTCAAAACTAAACATAACGACGTTTTTTGAAAACCTTTTGATGTGTGCATTTCATATGTTTCGTTTTAAATTCAATGTCATGTCAATAAGCTAGGTTTCATCTAAAATACATACATATGTACATAATTCCGAAAAAGTGAATATTTTTGATTTTTCGAGCACTCAAAATAAATTCCTAAGAAATCTATATCTTCACATTTGAACTACCAGGTATTTTTATTATTAAATTATTGTCGACCTGTAGAAACATTTGAACAAATTCCTGGATTTAATCCTTTTGCCAGCCTAACAGAATATAGTGTTTCCATTTTGGAACTTTCGAAATTCTCTTATAACTCTTGTAATCACATATTTATTCACAAAATTTACTATCACTTCCATCGTACATAACTTTTAATCTTTTCTATTTATATTTATATCTCCAAAGGATCATTGAGACATTGATACACAAAATATCCTACCTGTCTTTTTTTTTTTTGCTCTTCAACAGAATTCTGTCTACATATTACATAAGAAAACATATTCAGGGCATATCAATAACCATTACTCATTGAAAAGGATTACCCATTTCTTCCGAAATTTAATGCAATTCTCTTCTCTTAAAATACACATTTATATCGATACAAATTTTTTTTACCCCCAAGTTGGAAACTGAAAAACCAGCACACACGAAACTGTGAAATAAATTTCAAGTGGGTAAATAATTCAGGTGCTTTTACTTTAACTGGATCAATTGAATAATATAAACCGTAGTACAATGAAATTTTATTTATTCCGATAACAACTTGTCGTTTCGTTTCGTTTCGTTTCGTTTCTGAGAAGAATATTGGCGTTGATATGATTGTGTATTGGAGGGACGGTTGTTACCTACCGAATACAATAAGGGACAAAACATTAAAAATGAATGGCAATCCATTCATTTTCTCATTCTTTTGACACCGAATTCCCATAGAAATATGATGGCAACGACAACGACAACAACGATGAAGACAAGTTCGTGTCAATATAATTAAAACATTCATTGATAAATTCCATACAAATCCTTCTAAAAGGATTGGTTCGTTAGTTAGATATAGAATACGAATAAACTAAATGGACAGGAATAGATAATGAGTTGCACAGAAAAAGAGAGATAGAGAAATCGTAACAAAACATACAGATTTGGGTCAAATACTTGATGGTTATTCTGTTTCAACGATGGTAGGTGGAGTAAATGGAGACCCGAGTAAATTTAGTCCTTTAGGCGTGTACTTTTTGTGGCGCCCTCCTTTTTTTTTTTTTGAATATCTGACTTTGAAATGAATACAAAATACTAGGTGGAATTGTGATAGAAAATTTGAATGTGACCCAGATAGGTATGAGTTTAATGAATTTCTGCTTTTCCAATAAAAATTGTAAGTTTACTCAAAAGTTAACATGTGGTGCCATCAAATCAAAACCTTAGGTTCGAGTTAGATTATTTTGGTCAGTAAGAGTAGAGCCATTACTTGTACTTAGTAGGTGTGTTGTTTGGTAACATGAAATTTCATACGAATTTGTACAAGTTTCAAGATTTGCAGTCAAAACCCAAACGAAAAAAAGTCAAGATTGGGAAACTTGGTTTGAATTCCATAGGTATGACTGAAAGCATTGCACTGAAGAGTAAGATAAGAACACTGAATGTAAAACACTTAAATGTTCTCATTTCAGTTCCTCACAAATTGGTCAAGATTAAAAACAACAACAAAACCAATTTTTCATTCCTTTTTAAATCAATTTTCATATGAAATTTTGAAAAAGAGAACAACGTTGCTCAAACGGTGTTTTTATTTCCTACACCCGAGGTGGATTTTCTTGAAACTAAGTGGACCTTATCTTGACACTTTTTTTTTGATTTTTCGTAAGACCAAAAATAACGGTACTTTCATACATACATTTTTTTGGCTTTTTGGGAAAAACCAGTTTTTTTTTTTAATTTCGAGTGTTTTCTTTTAAAAAATTATATAAATTTAAATGACAAAAAAAAAACTCCAAAATTTGTGAGGTACATATCTTTATCTACGATAGAATCATTTTTTCGATTTTCGTTTTTTTCTTCTACCTACGACATTAAGTTCGGAGTATACTCCTAAAAATCTTAAAGTTTCATGACAAAACATTGCTTTCCCAACATAAAATAAACCTGATTACAAGTTCCCAGTTTGTACTCTCCCCAAGCTGTAAAATTTTGCCGCATATTTCAATAAATTTGAAATAAGGACACTTTGTTCTCCCACACACAATAAAATAGCCTGGACCCTGTATAAAAGGAGTGTCGATATTGGACATTTTAATTCGCCTCGTTTAAAATTTTATTGACAGAGAATTCTTTGCAGACTATGCTTAGATCACAATCGATTTTACATACAAATCGATTTCTATTACAATTAAAGCAAGGTTACCCAGCTGGAAGCTGGAGTGATTTCAGTTTTCCATATTCATTTCCATGAATCGACATATCACATAGAGCAGAAGAGGTTGAAATATTGAACAGAAAATATATTCATAACTTTTTGTTGCAGTCTGATTGAGGTGAATGTGATTGAAATGTTGGCTTCTAGGAATGAGAAGAATTTTGAATTCTGTTGTTTCTTGTTAACTATTTTGAAATTTAATATCGAGACAAACCAGGATTTCTAAAGACTATGTGAATGGGGTTGTTTTTGGTTGTTGGTGCCTACATTTGATTAAAATACCGTAGTGTGTATGTGGTATTTCAGGAAAGTTTTTGGTTACCTACATCTTGCTGAAGAATTGTTGTTTAAATTGATGTGCATGTGGGTAGTAATGTTGTTTGTTGCTGTTTTTTTTTTATTTCAATTGCTTTCAAATGGATTGTAAAGCCCCCAATTTTATGCTACCTTACCTATGATGAAAAATATTATTCTACCAAAAAAACATTCCCAAAACTTCTTGCCTGAATGTTTTTGTTGAGAAGAAAGTTTCCATTGTTTGAATTCCTTGAGGTATAACTACGGTGACCATATTTCTGGGAGCAAAAGCCCGGACAAAAAATGAAAAAAAAATATATGTGAAGGTGTGAATGAAAAGAAATTCTTAAAAAATAATTAACAATAAAATAAATTACAATGAAATTGTAAAACATAGCAAACTCAGAACTAAAAAGGTATAGGATTTATCACAAAACAGGGTTAGGGTTTACAAATTAAAGGAGTTTTCCTTCTCTATTTCGTCTAGCCTGTGCGGCGGTAGCTATTTCACTAACGATCTAGCAGAAATCATAAAATTTACCATCACATCAGCCCATCAATCTAACCTTATATACGCACAAGCAATACACTGATCAGCTGTATGATGAAGTGATTGGTGGATGGCTCGGTAGGGGGTTCAATTTCCACTTGGTTGTTCCGAGAATTTTTTTTCTGACAATTTCTTTTTGACTGAACTTTTTTTTTTGACAAAATTTTTTCCCTCTTCTTTGCTGCAATGTTTTTTTAAATATTTTTCGACTATTTTTTTATTGAAAAAAAATTTAGTAGGTACGTATATTTTATCTACAAATTTTTTTTCCCAATCCTTGTCCACATTTTTTTATTTCCATGTGAATTTTTTTTAGTACCTACTAACATATGTACATTTCTGTTGAAAAATTCCTTCAAACCCTATTAATAAAAAAAAAATGGTTACAATGGCACCTGCCTGACAAGTGAACACACTCTAAGTGGAGCAATGGAGTTACGAGAGCGAGGCAGTGGCCACAAAATAAGATTTAATGACAAAAATAGACACGGGCACCTTAGGTGCCATCCTACCAACTATAGTCTGTCATAAATAGAAATACAAATTTCAGACCTACTTAAAAAAGCCAAGTTCTTTAGATGCTCATGCTCATCTATTTCTAAAGGCACCAACCTATATCATCTACTTACTAATTCCCTTTCACCATATTCCATATGATGAACTTTACCTACTAACTTATAAGTTAGAAAACTTGAGTGGTGTTATAAACTCTTTTTAGTTTAAACACTGTCCTCTTTAGAGTTTCTACTCTCATTTCTAATGTGTGTTTTCGAATCATGGTTACATTTCCAAGTTCCAACATAAATACCACACAAGTATACATCTTTTATTAAATAATGTGGGGCAAGTTAGTAGGTACTAAATAAGTTCCTAATAGTTATGCAAATAAAAATACATACGTACATATATTTATCCTTTAGACACCTATGCATTCCTATGCCTCAAGCCCTCAACTCAACCATTAACCCTCTTAAGTCAAAATACATAATATTATATACTATATGTTGTATCTATGTATCTTTGTTTATGTTTATGTTTTCGAAAGAAAACATTCTTAGTTTCTAGTATAAATTTGTGTGACGCCCAACCACACCATGGTATCTATACCTACAAAAGCATGCGAATGTACTTTGCATAGCAAATAAAGTGCAATATTTTTTCCATTTTACGTATGCATACATATCTGCACTCTTAACTCTTTAGTTGGTATACTCCTACCTATCTATAACATAAAACAAAATGTTTGCTTTGAACAAACAAACGCCATGTGCCTTTAGCTATTTTCTTAGACAATTTTGACAACACTACTTTTATATTATATTTCTATGCATATAAGAGTATACAAAAGTATGTATATATTTAAGTTATTATTTTTCTCTTGAAAATAGAGTCTGATGACTATAGTGAGACTCCATAATCCTGATGAAGAATATCCTATGTTGTATCGATGAAAGGCGAAATAGAATATTCCATTTTATATTCATGTCCTAGAACTTTAGGCTAAGAAAAATTAGAACAGATTATATACGTATACATAGGTACGAGTATGTATTCTATAAAATGAGGTATAGGTATAGCATCTATGGAACTGAAATCTGGGCCACTTAATACCCTTAATGCCTTTCACTTAGGAAAATGAAACATTAAGTCATACATATCACTGTTTCAACGATCTAATCCTACAGGTTGCAACACTGATGTTGTAAGTAAAGTCTAAATTGTAATATATATTATCAGGGCCTACCTATGCGGAATTTCAAATTCATTTCTGAAATCAATCTTCAAAGGTGTCAGAGCTATGCAAACGAAACGGATATTGTTATGATTTTGATATGTGGGTTACCATCAAAAACCGAAATATGAACATTTTAGAATTTATCAGAAACAAGGGTGTGAAAATCCTTGGAACCCGCAAAGCAGGGTTTGGCTGATTTGCATAAGGTGTCACAAAAAGCTAGGGTGTGAAGGTTATAATTAGACAAGAAAAACCGATGGGTTCTACCTGTTAGGGCCTTTAAGACAATAAAGATAATTTTTATGCAGAAGGCCAGAAAACAAACAATTTTTACCAAACTTGCTGGAAAAGTCTACGTGTACGTGTTCTTACGGAACCGAGCAAATACAAGAAATTTATATGACACGCTTGGTTTCGGTTAGTCTTCGTTAACTTAAGCTTTAGCTAATCAACCGCATTTGTGAAAGTGAAAAGAGAGGAAGCAACAGAAATCAAAATGGTGAAAGCACTTTCGACCCAAAGCGAACGTTCTTGAAATCACTCATTTCGCTACTCGCATTTGTATGTTCACCTCAGAGGGAAAAAGTTTGGTGAAAATAAAATAAAAATGTATCACAGTTTTATGGTTTTTTTAAGATTTTTGGAAAAGCAATTTAAGCAGAAAATAACAAATTTTACAAATTTATTGCAACATTTCTTGGCACTATTTATACACTTAGACGTTAATGTTCACTTTCCGGTTTGTGGCGATTACTGACCCCTCGCGTCCACTCTTTTCAATACTGACTCCATAATTTTTTAATATAATATAATTTTCAACATGAAACCATAGGCTCTGTCCTGAGCGTTGCGCTTCAAGTTGGTCATTGTTTCAGTTTCAGATAGCTATCCAAGATTATAGGTCTACCTTAAGTCTTACCTACCTGTAGGTTCTAGAAATTTCATATTTCGGCTTTTTACAGTTACAGTAACATATAGATACTTTATCTGAGCACAAAAAACACACGGTGTGGTTTTTGATTTATTTCAAAATTGTATATATTGTATATGATACTTAGCCCATCTCTTGATGGGTGGGAAAGCTGGCAACACTGACGATGGCATGTCACAATCGCAGTGTCGTGACTGTCAAACGTGTTACCTGTCAGCAGCTATACCTTCATATAGCTACTAAGGATTTTATTTATTCAAAACCCAAACACAAACTCCAACCGCATTTATACAAACAGCGAAAAAAAAAATTTAGCGAGCAAAATGAAAAAAAAAAATGAAAAGAAATATGAAAGACTTCCTTTGAAAGTTGTATTTAGGTATATTTATATCCTTCCTTCTTTTTTGGCTTTACGTAAATACATCTTTTTGTTCACTTGTTGTGAGTATTCTTGACTTAACCTTCAACGCAATAACTTAAAATTCATTGCATTCCACCTTTTTTTTTTATCAGAGCGAGTGTGTTGGGTTGGCTGTATTTTTTGTTTGGGACATACACGATACACCAACCATATCAAATCCATTACCCTGGATTTTGTTTGTCTTTCTGCTTAAAACGTTCCCATTTGAAGTTTGATAAATTTCATTATGTGAAATATTGTTTCCCCATTCCACATTGCTCTCCATAATAAATCTAATTTTGACTTTCAGTGACAGGAGAAGGTAAAAGGGGCAGAAAGATCAACAATATGAACGCTTGAGAGAAAAAAAGAATGAAAAATTTGTAAATTCAAACGCCTATACAAGGTTGGCCCTGATCCTTGCAAATATTCTTTTAAAATAGATATATACATATGAATTACATATTACATATACATCATATAAAAAAGTACTGTGATAAAAATCTTGCTAAAAGCTCACAGAGAAGTTTTAATAAAGTTTTTTTTTTGACATTTCATTCATGTTCGTTCGTCTAAACGTTGAACTGATGAGTACAATTGTACCACACGAGTTATAGGATGGGTTGCCCTAAGGCAAGAGAAGTTAAAGGAGTTTCATTTGGAAGATCATGGACTTGTGCTAACAAGTCAAAACAAATTTAAAATACCCCTCAGGAGTCACCGAAAAGTTTCCAATCAAATTTGTCATTTGCTCTGAATGTTAAAGTCTTTGACATTCAGCTTGAGGTTAAAATGGTGGTCCCACATGTGTATTATTTGTTAAAAATTAAGCTGTCATAAGTGAAGATCACATATCCTTGCATCGGGAACTTAATGTTTTGATATATAAAATATGGTGAAGCTCAATTATTTCAAAGTCGAACTTCATTCGAACTAACACTATGTACTTACTTTCTCATTGATTAATATTGGGTTTTTAATTCGATAAGGCATATCTCATATTTAAAAGTGAAAATAACCGCTGATTAACGAATTCAAAATTAAAATGTTTTATATTTCTAATTCATCACTTCAAATAATGGATTCAATGCTTAAAATTTCGATTATATATCCTTAAGGCTCTCTTACAACGTGGTTCATCACCCATCGATATCACTTTTGGGTGTAAGCAACAGTTGCATTTTTTCAAGCTAAAATAGGTCTGTTAAAAAAGAAGTCTGTACTGAATGACGCCATCTTGAGAAAAAATAGTTTTTCTATTAGAACTATCGATAACAAATATCGTCGTTGACTCATTTCTATGAGCTTCTCTTGACATCACCTTTGTGTGGTTATTAGACGTGTGTTTTAAAGCCACAATAGGCTTGGTGAAAAAAACCCGCCATTTTGGGAAAATTTGAGTTTCCATACGAACTATCGATAACAAATATGAAAATATCGCTGGTTTAGCTCCGTTAAATCTTTGGGCAAAGCGATGTTGTTGTCGTATTTTAAAAGTGAATTGCTTAGATTTCTGGTAATTTTCTATTGGGACAAAAAAACAAAGATAAGTAAAACGATTGAAAAGTACTCATAGTCCTTACACCTCGTATTACGAATTTATGGTGCATTAAACTGGGATAATTATTATCAATAGTGTCATGTCCTGTGTCCTGAGCAATCTTTTGTAAAATTTAACATTAGAAAAAAATGATATTTTGCACAGTACTGTATAAAAATACTTAAAAATATCTGAACTGCTACTGATAACATTAAAAAGATTCTTTTTTTTTGTCTTTTATATAAATTTTTTGTTTGACTCGCAAGGGATATGAAATGGAAGCAAACAGGATGAGTGTGTGTTCATACGTAAACCACTTCATGAATATTGGGGTGTTATCTACATTATGATAATCTTGTTTCGTCCTCGTCCTGTTTGTCAACTCAGCAGCAGAAGCTTAAGCAATAGCAAAAGCAGGAGTTAGCGCTGCCGCTGTAAGAGAACAAAACGCAAAAGCCAGTGGGTTAGCCCTTTTTTTTAAATTCGAGAACTTCCTATCAGAAAATACGGGAGTATGTGGTACATGTGGGACATAGCCACTCTAGGGAGAGGATATAAAATTAAATTGTGAAAAATGAAAATTTAACTTAATATGACATGACATTCGTCCTTTCTGTTGCTCGACTATACGTTCATAGCCATACGTTGTTGCCACCCTTTACCATAGATATACCACTTCCGTTCTGACGCAAATACACATCCTGTTGTTGATATGTGTAGTGTGTGTATGGGTGTAGTGGATTTTTTATTCACATTTGAGTTCGGTTCGGATTCAAATATTCGGCATGCAAACAATTATGGAAATGTCTGTTAAGAGAAGACGACACGACATCCAACTGAATGTTGCGTATATGTGTGAAATATAAGTTTTGAAATAACTTTAGAAAACATGCATTTGCATCAGTCCTGTCTGTCTGTTTGCCTGCGCTTTTCCTTTCTCTATGATAGAATTAGAATGTGACAAAGATGGAGAGTTAAAGACTGCCATACAGTTCTTGAGACGACACATACAGATAAAGCTGAGAAAAACATAACAACAAAGGCTTTCCCATCAACACCATCCAGCACCAATAACCATTTCTATGTTGAATGTGAGAATGCCAATTGGAATACGAGGACTGCTTGTCAAGAAACGACAATGAGAATAAACGGCAGCATTGCATTTGTCCACTTAATGATTTCCCATTTGCATGCACAAGTCGTGCTTGCCATTTGTCATTAAAATTGAAATTCAGGATCGTCTTACACTCTTTCTGTTCACTCTATACAAGCAGCATGAGTCTTATGTTATGCCGTCCCGAATTCAGAACTGGAAGCAGCAATGATCCCGATGATGTGATGCCGTAGTAAAATAAGTTCGTCTTCACACTTCCATGCACTTATTTTTTTTTTTTTTTTGAAGAAGAAGAAATGGCAGGGCTGAATTTATAAAAATAATCACAATAGTGATTGAGGCCCTCTTATAAAATAAAAATGGTTCAAAATTTGGGTCAGGTTACAACATCCCACAGTTGGGTATGTGATGTTTGGCTGAAGTTGGACATAATAGCTGCCTAAATTCATGTAACAAGTTTCTTTAAACTTACCACTTTATGGTTTTTTTTTTGGCCTACTTGTCTTGTGTACCGTTATGCTCCAAGGCCCATGAAGCCACCAAACGAGTGAACATTGAAAATTCAAATTATTGTGATAATAGATACTTGAAAGAGTGCATGAAAACTGGTTTTTGGAACCCCACAAGTCTGCCGCTCGACAAAATAGTTTTTCCAATCCCGCGAAACATCTTACGGACACGAAATGAGATTGCCTCACATTTGTTGCTTTAAATATCCGAAATTATTTAATTCTAAAGTTTACCGGTTTACGGTTTTGAAAGAAAGTCTTTTATTCTTCATTTACCGACTATTTTCATGATATCGACCGGGACCACAACTCTCCCACTCCACTGCTTCACCCTGGGTCGTCATTTGTGGGGTTCGCAGGTTTGAACTAAGGAACCGTCGACGAGCCTTCCGGTTTTGAAATGATACATGTCTGAGGTCAACTAAATGCCGGTGTCATTACATCTGTTTGACCCAGAAGTTTTTGTGCCTGCCATTCTTCCGCGATAATGTTATAAAACATCGGCTGAAGTCTTTGAACTGTTTGAATGTTCTCAGTTCATCGATCTTCTTTTTCCATGACAATATACCAGCTGAACTAAGCGCCTACATTTTGTATTTTGCATCTTCATTTCCGCTGCAGTAAATTAACTCTTATACTTCTTGCACATTGGCATACACTTGAACTGTATAGAGCTTTCCTTTGAGTTTAGGGTGTATTTTTCGATCACAGAGATGGCCACTTCATCCACCCTACGCTTATGCGATGTTTGAAGTCATCATCACAAGATCCGTGGCTATTAATTACAGATGCCAGAAGCACTTGGGAAGCAATGTTTCATTCAAATAGATTTCCCCAAAAGGCATGTGTAGAAAATTGAAAGGATAGGTACTAAGGCTTTTTCGCAGTGATGCGGTAACCATTTCTGTCCAGAACATCCATCCATGCATCAAGTGCTCGTTGCAAAGGCGCTGGATCTACACTTATGATGGCTCTATTATCAGCAAAATATACTGATTCACTTTAGAGTGCGTTACCTTATCCACAAGCAGAAAGTCAATGACTGTAATAAAGAGCAAAGGACCCAAGACGCTTCCCCGGTGCACATCTACTGTAATTGGAAACTCTTCAGTAATTCCTGCGGGCCATCTTACCTTTGTACTTTTGACAGAAAGTTTTAATAAAACTTAACCTTAACCATAAGATATACATACATACATATATGAAGGAGAAATTATAAAAAAGAATAAAGTTTCTTAGGACATAACTGTTTTACAGTCATAATTGTAGATTTAATTAAGAGCTCAGGTCTAAGCTCAAAGTATCAAAGTATACTTGAGTGCTACGGGCCTTGTAAGTCTTAATCTGTCAATGGTAAAGTGCTATCTGCTGAAGATGGGAACTCAAAATGTTTGTATGTAGGTACTCGAAAAAAATCAAATTTTTTCAAGTTTGGCCATAGAAGATGTGGAAATAATGCATCCTACGGTACATATTATTTTGTATGTGTGTGTGTGTTTGTATTTAGCTTTTAGATTTCATTAGTGTTAAAAATTCTGCTGTCGGACCGGGAGCATAAATGCCGAGTTAGCTTTTTATTGACCATTGAAATTTATTGCCGCTGTCTTTTTGCAATTAATTTGGCGCCTGAAATTGAAATGTAATGGCGGACGAAACGGAACAATGGAGAATTTAAGTGGGAATTGTTTTTAATGGTGCACCATTTTTTTTTCATGATGATGATGATGATAGTTGGCATTGAAACTTGTGGGTGACACTAGTTAAGTGCCGAAATACATTCAGAGAGTAAAGAGATTTTAGAAATGCTTTTTGGATATATACATATTGCACTAACTATATTTTTTTTGTATATTTTATTTTCCCTCTTGAAATTAAAAAAAAAAAACCTTTAACTCACATATCTACATAGAACATATACATATGTATGTACCTAAACATAAAACCAATTTAGCTCTGGTTGCAGGAGATGTACAAGGACGACAAGGAGATTGATTTGACCCTTCGAAGCAGCAGCCAGTGCTTTGTACATGTACATATCTACCTATATATACCTAAATACATTGAGTGCGGTTCGCGTAGCTGTAACTGTTTCAGAATGGATTCCTCTGTTCACATTCTGATGGTTTCTCTGTTACAATTCATATTGATTAATTAAACCAGTATGTCATGCTGTTCCATATACTACATATAGACATTGGAAAATTAGCAAGGAATTTCATTTTAACATTGTTTGGCACTCAAATGTGAACATTACACATCCTTGCATATGTAGATAAAGCATTCGGACAAGGACATGCATACAAAAAATGCTAAGATAGAGAGTTGATGTGCATGAAACTGTTTGATCAAGCGAAAAGGTTTTTTTTTTATTTTGTTTGCTTTTTAATTTTTTTTTTTGCAAGAAAAAAAAATAGCACAGTTTTCATTGTGAATTTGATTTTATTTTTTGAACATTCAGAAATTGTACGGTTACTTTATGTTTCTGAAGTCTCAGCAATTTCAGAATTCTTTAACAACATTGTCCATGTTTTTTTGCCAATTAGTCCCTAATATTCGTTGAATGAACAACAACAACTAATGTATTCTACCACAAAGTTTTTTTTTTATTTAAAATCTTTTCTTACTTATCAAAGTGCAGAAAAGTGAAATGTCTTTTTTATTTTTTTTTTATTTGAAAAAAAATGAAAAAATATAGGAATTCTTCAAAGCATTCGATATGTAAAAACATTCTTGTTATCTTATATAACTTGGCAAAGGCAACGACTAGTCCAGGAATTCTATGCGCGAATGATTATGGCGTTTCGGTACGCCGCCGTTCAATTTCCATTTTTATTTTTTGACCAACGGCTTTTTTTCAACAATTTTTCCACACAGGTTTTTTCCTGACAATTTTGTTTTATGATTTTCTTTTAACAATTTTTATTAACTAGTTTTGTTTTTCAGATCTTTTTCGACTAAATTTTTTTGAGACAAAAATTTGGTTTTTCCAAGATTTGATGAGGATGAGTTTTGAAATTTCAGTTTTTTTTTCATTATTGATATTTACATATTTACAATTAGGGTTGTTGTCGTGGGTATTAAATTTAAATGTAAGCCCCGTGCTGTTACACAGCTTGAAGAAAGTGCAAAGAAAGTTTGAAATATATATGTGAAAAGTCATTCACATGCGAACCAGTTTCCGCTGAAAAAGATTTAATTTAAACTAATAATTCACATGCAAAGTGTTTAATACATCCACCGTCTTGCAGTCGTGATTACCTCCCATCAAAGCGAGCGAAAAAAAATACTAAAAGGGCTAAAAAAAACAGTTTCAATCTCTTAAGAACCCGAATCTTTGCAAGACGTCGACATTCCTTTTAGACTGTATGTCCTTGAAGGTGAATTATTTATTTTGGCGGAAAAGTTAGTTGAGAACGAAAAATTCATAATTTTTGCAAAAAAAAAAACCTAATTGCAAATGCTGCACGAAAGTGACTGTTGAATTATGGACGGAACTTCTTGCGTAGTCTCAACCGCAATGAGACAACTTTTTTCAATTCAGAGTTAAGGGAGAAATTGTCCCAATGGTATTTTGCTTGATGAGCAAAAAATCTTTGAACCTCTAACAAGGTTTTTTTTTTATTATAAAATTCACTTGAAATCCAAAAGAATAATCTGCGATCTCGAAAATGCTATCAACATAGCCGCAAAAAAATAATGCTTCCTTGGAGTGCAGTTGAAATGAGAGGCTGCCTTTTCCATTTTGGCCAAATTATTTGAAGGAATGTGCAAAAAGAAAAAGTTGCTTATTAAGCAAATAAAAGATGCATGTTCCCTATTAATAATAATGAAGACTTTGCTTTAAAAGTTTGCATGATGAAGAGTTTGGCGTTAGTTCCCTATAATGAAGTCTCACAATACTACATACATTTTATTAAAGGTATCAATTAAAGTTTTAGTCTGTTTTGGAGAATGAAAAGCAGAAAATGGAATTTTTTACAAGGATACAAAACAGTTTTAAATCTCAAGCTTGGAAACGACGCAACGCCGATGACTGAAAAGCTATGTTCATATGAAATATTACATTTCATTGAATATGAATATTAAATCATTTATCATTTTGTCAATCGAATTTTTTTTTATATTTCATAGATAAATTTTTGAGCGGACAGAATATTGTACATACAGAATTTCATATTTACAGAATTTTTAAAAGCAACTTCTGGCCAGGCAGAATTTTGAGTAGGAAGAAGTTCCATATGACCAATAATGCTTTTCCATTATTATGCTTTTCTATTATTCTGTATTCCATAATTCTGTATTTCTAAATTCTGTATATCCAGAATTCTGTATGTCAAAATTCTTTAAATTCAAAAATTCTGTAAATCTAAACTGCTATTCATTAAAATTCTGAAATAGCTTTAAACTGGTTTTTAGAAAATTAGAAAACAATAAAGAAAATCTTTCAATAGATAATAAAAAACCAAAAAAAAACTAAATTTCTCAAATATTTAGTTGACTTAAAATACTTTTTTCAACATTTCGAATTGTGTTTCCTGTTCTGAACTCTATAGTTACTTGTGGTTTTGAGTTCTAGAAGAGGTCTCCGTACTACTTGATGCGCTGTCATTAACCAATAAAAATTTAAGGGAATATTTTGGATTTGATGTTTTGAAACAGACCAAAAGTTAGGTTTTCGAAGTGTGTTTTTCAAAAAAAAAATTTATTGATCATTCAATACCAAAACAATTTTTCTTTTATCATTTATAGAATTTTGGAATACAGAATTTTAGAATAAGGAATTTTGTAATACAAATTTAATTTCAGAATTTTGGAACACAGCATTTTGGATTTGCAGAATTTTTAAATATAGTATTTTGGAGTATAGAATTTTGTGATCCGAATTTTTACAGAATTAATACCCCAGAATTTCAACCCTTTTTTTGAAAGAAAAATAGTTTAAAAACTGACAACAGTTTAAAGCCAACAAAGAATACATTCAAAACAAAAATCTGAACAGAAGTGAATTTCAATTTTGATATATCCAATTTATTTATATAACTTGTTATTTAGATATTTTTTTTAGTTTTAAGTAAACCTCGTTACTGTAAAAGTCTATCAGATGGTAAATATATGAATAGTTCATTATTTAGGACCCATTTTTACGACTAGTTTTACTAGATAGTCACAAAATTTGATTATTCGTAAGGCCTAAAGCCTGCAATATCGACAGAAAGAAAAATAACTATGGGTTTATGGCTTTAGATCAAAGAAAACATATTTTGGTTCCAAAAATTGCTTCGTTTTATATTCAGTTAATGCATGTTCTGAATTATCTAGTTATTTATTTCTATATACTCAAATTAAGTAATTTCCAGTTTTAAATAAAAAAGATTCCTTTTATTATTATTACAGAATCAAATATAAAAATGTACAAAATAAAATTTCACATTTATTATTTGTTATTAATAGACCCTTTACTCGTATAACTATGCCAAAACCAAATCAGATACAATTTACGATTAAAACAATATTTTTGATATATTTATTGCAATGTTTCGTGACTCCTCTGGCATTTTCCATGTATTTGATGTTGATATACTGAAATAACTAAATTTCAATAGTTTTGCAATAACATATGGCAATGGTTATAGACATTTGTTTTCCATTACAAACATTTTATAGATGCAAATAAAACAGTCTATACAATGTAAAGTAAAATGAGAGTTTCCAATATTATAATCCGTTATACAATAATAGTAAAAAAAAATGTTGGTATCCCTCGAGTAATCAATGTGGGTAAATTTTATTGCAATTTCCTGTAAATAAATCTTTTCATTATTTAAAGCCGTTTTTTTTTCTCTTTTTTTCTCTCGTGGTTTAAGGTTGAACATAAATATATGTAATTAGTGTTGCTGTAAATTCATGTTACATGTTATTTAATTGTTTTTTGAGAACAATACAGAACTGGTTCATAGTTATTTATATTGTATACGTGTTCAAATCCCGGAAAAGGTCATTGGCCGGGAAAAAAGTGACAAAAAATTCGAATTCGGTTGCGAATCTTCTTCATTTGTGAAAAATAATAATTTGACACAAGAGTATGACCAATACATGCATATATGTACATTAGGGCGTTTCAAACCAATAAAGTAAATTCGGTTCAACATCAACAAGAAGATTAGTGGAACAATTTTGAAATAAACATTGCATTTATATTAAAATTGTGATATGAAATCATATAATAAAAACCAAATATTTTTTTGATCTTTCATCTTCAATCTAAAATTTGTACAATATTCAAATCTCTACTGCTACAAAAACAAAATAAAATTTATAACTCAATTTAAATGAAATAATATAAATCACAACTTCTATCTACATCTTCATTAACTTCTTTAACATTAACTTTCATATACCTTACCTACTCCCCCCAAACCACCTGTTTCAAAACATAAATTTTCGCAATTTTTCATGAGTTTATTATTAATATAATGACAGTGAACAATATTCATACTCCTTATATACAAACAAATGTTTACACAACAATGGACTCAGTAAAAAACTTTTCGAAAATTAAACAATCAGAGATGTCACCAAAGTCTAATGCTTTTGCCCCCAATAAAAAGACGAGTGTTCTGCTTCCATTCTGTGCAAAACTTTTCCCTTCTTCCAATAATTTTATTAATTTGTTTTTTTTTTTTGTTTGTTTTCTAACAGAAATCAAAAAAAAAAAAATAATTTAGGAACATCAGTCGTCATCTTTTTGTAGGTACTTAAAACATGCGGGATGCGGATCTTTAATAAAAATGAAAAAAACCTCAAACTCATTTATCAAATACTTGAACTTTTTGAGTACTTCAACTTTTAGCCATGAAAATTTGAAAATTTGATGTCGTTTGTTTACTAATGCATATCTATGTACAAAGTATTGAATTACTTAAACATTTTCAGGAATATTCAGTCTGAATGGAAACTGTCTTATAAACATACCTACAGATATATGTAGATGGCTTGGCTTTTGGCCTTCAAAATGAAGGATGATGATGGTGCCTTTAAGGCCTTTATTATATTTATTTTAAATGTTCTATTTTTGATATTCAAACAATTCTGATTACTGTTGGGATGTGCGTGCTTTTATTCACAATGCCATAACACTTGAGCTCTGCTGCTAAACTTTGCTTAGCACTTAAGAAAAATAAGAATAAAGCTAGCCCTTTATATATATAGTATATACCTTATGTACGTACCTACGAACGGGTAGAATATCCTTCTCATCTGCCTGACTTCTCAAGAGACTCAAATTCAATCAACTTCTGACAGAGTTTACATTTCAATTAGAAGAAAGCCATAAGGTTTCGAACATATACGAGTGGCTGCCCAGCCAGGCCCATACCTTTTCGAAACCCATTTGGCCCGATTGGGACATGCTGTGGGATTTTGCTTATCTAAATTCAAGTTAAATGTGAAATGTTTATCTGATTAGATATCCCCGAATGAATTCAATAGTAGCGCCCTCGTCACCGTGTTGTTCGTGTTGTTGTGTTGTTGTTGTCCCAAGGTGGACTGAACCAGAGCAACGGTAATACTTAACTATTTTCTTATGCACACCAGTTTAAACTTTTTCGAAAGAACGCATAAATTGAAACAGATCTTTTGGATTGAATTGAGGTTTAGATTTCTTTTATTTATTTTTTTTTCTCTGTGTTTTTTTTGTGTTTGCCTTTTTGACGGTGTATCCTGTTTTTTTACGTCAGGAGTTTTTTTTCTTTCTTTCTTATCAATATGGCGCACACGTCCTATGTTCTAGGTACTGACTGTTTGCCGCATTTGCTTAAGATTTGTAGTCGGTACCTCTCTCTTCCTCTTGAATTGGAACGAAATAAGATATCTTACGTGTCATTCGGGTAGAATTTAAGCTAGGGGCTTCGCATATATAGAAGAAGCAGAGTCTCCAGAAAACATGCATACATATACAATGTACATCTACAAGCAAGCTATATATACCTATACACATGTACGAGTACATCTAACCCCATTCAATTGATATTCTTGTTGGGTACGGCAGTATACTTTACACAACAGCAATCGCCCCACATTTTATATTGAATTTTTAATGCAAGGATTCCTTATCCGTTATTTTGATTAAAGTTTCATATAACACATTATCCTGTTGGTTTGGTTTGCTTTCTTCATGTAGAGAGTTTGTATCCTATAGTATTGAGTACAAAACGTTTAGAGAAAAAAAAAACTATATATTTGGCAGGTTATCCTCTTTATATAACACGTCCGTAGCTAGGGTATTGTTATCGGGGGGGAACATGTGCATAGTGGGGCGCAGGTATGAATCAATGTCTGCCTTTGTCAGTGTCAGAACTTCTATAATTCAATATCTATTAAAAATTCCTGACCGACAAAGGATACTTTCCACGGCGAATGTATTTATTATTTTTTTAGGAACAGGCTCAAGCAAAGTAATGCTTTACTTCATGTCTGTTTTGCCAAAAAAATTAAAATACTTTACTAAATCATCGTTTATGGAATAATAAAATAAATCAAAACACCTTACCTGTGTACATTTAATATATTGTTATTTGGGGACTTAAGGAACTAAAAGACAAGTTTTGGGGACTTCGAAAAAGTGATTTTGATCAAATTGGACATTACTGTGATAGGGAAATCGAAAGAATAGGTTCAAACAATTCTGTCTGTCAGCCCGTTGAGTTACAACCTCAATGAGTGGGTGGATCTTCGTGGAACTTGGTGTATAATGTTTTTCGGGTAGTATCGCCACACGTTTTTTGATTTTTTTAAGATCATATTATATTATTAAATCAGTTTATTCTCAAAAACTGCTCCGACGATTCTTTTGAAAAAATTTAATAAATTTAAATAGAAGTTGGCTTACTTTTAATGAAAAAAAAATCCATAATGTGGGAGGTAACGTTACCTCCCACATAATCATTTTAGATTTTTTCAAAAACGGTGCATCTGATTGATTTCTAAATTTTTATTCAATAGCAAGTTTTAATAGGTACTTAAATTTTAATTAAAAAAAAATTAGTTTTTGAAAATTAAAATTTATACAAAACCATTTTCAATATTATCTTTGAATCTTTGAATAAAATTAATTTTGTCTTCTAAAATGACGGTACCTCTCATACAAATTTTAAAAATTTCAAATTTCTCAAAAACGTCACCGACAATTTTGATAATTTTTTTGAATGTATTAATTTTAGTATGACCTATTATAAAATAATACAAAATGCTAAAAATCATACGTTCGTACGTATTTAAGAAACAGTGGGGCCTTCCATAATTCAGACACCAACATACAACACTATAAAAGCGCAATGATTTTGACAGGTTTAAGGCATGTGACCTACAGCTTTGATACTATAACGCAAATTTGTTCTCTTAAAAATATCAATCAACTTTGAAATAACAAAGTAAGTTTGCATGTCTGCCGTCCCTGGGATGTTAGTCCGTAAGGGAGCCTCAAGATTAAAATATGTAGTTTCTCACAAAATAAAATAAATTGCAGAAATTTTAAACTGGTATAACGATACCGAGACAAGACGGAAATTTTACGAGATCGCTACGAGATTTCAAATATCTGGTCTCGGTCTCGTCTCGTGGCTAGCCCTAAATAGCAGAGTAGAGTTCAATATCTCAAAATAAGAGTTTTTTGGGTTATGTACGATTTTTTTTTTCATTTTTAAAATATGGATTGGAAAAAATCAAGTGACAGCGATTAAATATAAATCACCGGGTCTTTGAAAAAATCTTAAAAAAGTAGTATTTTCAAAAATAAGTATTTAATACGTAAATTATCTAGAATTTTTCGACCAAATCAATGTGATATTAGATTTATTAGAGGAGAAGAGACTTCCTAAAGAGGACAGATTTTTTTAAGGAGGCGTATCACCGTGAAAGTAAGAACGTTACAATTTTTCGTGGAGAATATCAAGCTCTTTTTGAGTTGGGTTTAAGAACAGCAAAGTTAAAAAAATAAGAAAAACATTTCATTAGTAGGACAAACCAACTCGTATTGGTATTAGGGAATCGATTTATTTCTAAAAACCTTAACCTTAATTTAATTTTAGTTATTATTATGTTTGTTTGTATTTTCTTCAACCTACATAAATAAAATGTGTGTAAGATGCAAACAAAATTTTCTCTCTATAAAAACGTATATTACTGTTACAATCGCAAAAATATTTCCTGCAGGATTATCAAAATTGAGCAATATAACTTCCCACTTTGAATAAAGTAGAAAGTTTGAGAATACATAAGAATTGAGATAAATAAAAACTTTTACACTACTTTCAGTACATATAACATAAAAACCTACAACATTTTGCATTATTTTTGTAGACCAAAAATATCTAGAAATCAATTTTATTTTAGGTAGATACTTCTCGAGAATTGGCAATGCGCACATAAATTGTATAATAAAAACAGAAAACCTTTCTATTTTTTTCTAAATTCAATAAAAACTTTATCTCTCATCAACTCACACTCACTCTTTTACTGACTGTTATTTTTCATTTTCAGTGTTTCCTGTAATTTCCATCGGATGCTTCAAACAGCACATTTCCGCCTTTTACAGCAGCAGGCGAATAGAGTACCTATAGACTACTGCCGACGAGTTGTATAGTGTGAATGCGAATTCAATTATGGTCGTCGAATGTCGAATGGAAATTACAAATTATTATTTACCCCGATATAAGAAAATTTAAATCGAAATCCAAATCGAAATGAAAGTGAGCGAGTGAAATTGCAATCAACTTTTGTAACGGCTGTGGAACGCATTCATTCAAGGGATATAGGCAGCGGCAAACAGAAAGAAAAACGAGACAAAGATTAAATATCAAATCTCGCTTACGAAGCATTTTGTATTGAATTGGAGCTGTGGAGCCTCCTCACTACTTAGCATATTTTCGTGCTTCACAAGTCCTGTGAATGCATGAATGGTAATGTTGTAGGAAATTAGAAATAAAAGCTGGGATGATACCAGCCCCATCAACCCGTTATGTATAGTGGGGTGTGTGTGTGTGTGTTTTACGTTACGCGGCAACAGAATTGATTAAGAGGGAAATTCAATTTCACGTATGGTGAAGTATCCTATGAAAAAAGAGTTTAATGGTGATCCGGATATACCGTGGAAAAGCAAAAGAGCCTTTGTGCCAGTGAAAAGGTTCAGATTATGAACAAAAAACCTCCACCACCTATTCAATTGACTACATTCGTTAGTGGCGTCAAGAATCCGACAAGTCCTTCAATGTGTTTTCCATCGTCGAAGAACGAAAAACAACGTGAACATCATCCTGGACTATGCGGCTGCCAGAGGGCGCCCAAATCACATTGTATTTCCGCAACTGGTAAGCAATAATTTTTGGATTTGACTTATTATATAAAAAAAAGTTTTAGGCTAGAAAAAAAAAATAAATTGGAGACAAGCTACAAAGCCATGTTAATTTATTTGTGTTAAAAAAAAAAACAGTGAAATCTCACCAATTAGGTATTTTTTTGGTTTTATTTTTGCCTTTTATTTAATCTAAAAAAAAAAACATTAACCAGCCCTATTATGCTAATCCTTTGCGTGAGTATTCGTATTCTGCTAGCTGTCTGAGGGAATTGAATGTTCCAAAAAGGATATAAATTGTGATAAAAACTTGACGGTGAGAAGCAACTACATATGTATTGGTAAAGCTGTGAAATTAAAAATAGAAGGTTTACAAAACTAATTTGCGACAAGCTTAAATGAAGAACTCGCTTCCAACAATTCTGTCTGCTACTAAAGCAATTTGGTATTTAAGGTTCTTAGATATTTCTCCAAATATAACGGTGCATGTCATATATATAACCGTTAAGATAAAGCATATTCATTTCGAAAACAGCTCTAAAGATTTTGATGAAATTTTTAAGGTGAGGTTTTGTTTAAAATTATTTATTCAAAACAATTTTTGGATTTTTTTTAGAAAAATAGTTTTATTTTTGAAAACCCAATATTTTGAAAACAGGTAGAGTATATTTTTTTTGAAAGCTTTGTTTTTTAAAGTATATTATTAAGCAATACTTAAAATAATTTACATATTTATTAACAGATGTTTTATGGAAAAAATGACTAACGATTTTTAAAAAGTCTTTTTTCAAATATATTCGTATATTTACAATACATCATACATCATTTTTGATTTATTTTAGGAATTCAAATTCTGAGTGGAAAACACTTCGGTTTGGTATAAATTTTGGGAATCTTTTAGAAAATCTTATTTTTTTCAAAAACTAAAAAATTTAAGTTTAGTCTTGATTATAATGGACTTATTATAAGCTGGCTTCACGCCATGACCTCTCGGATTTAATTATTTACATTATGTATACCTGATTGGAAATGATCGATGTCTTTGAAGGAATCACAAAAATTATTTGGTATTAAAAAGATATTAGTTAAAAGAAAGTCGCAAACCTACAATGTGGCGGTGGCGATTACGATAACAAAATGGATGACAATGGATAAATCAATAAAAATAGCTAAACAAATGGGTTTGAAGTGAAATATTGAGAGTCGACATTTTTAAATTTGAAAGTGCTTTTAATAACTTAGAAGGAAAATTTGACAAGAAATTATTAATGGAATGCTAAATTTTATTTCAGGTTAAATAAAATATATTTAAAACCGTTGAAAGTGATTACATTACAACACCACGCGCATGCGCACTCGGCCCTAATTTGGTAGCTCGGCCATGAGTTGAGTAATGTTGGTTTTATATGCGTCTTAAATTCGGGGATTATTAGTGTAACTACGGTCTCTTCACTAGACCCACAGAAAAAAAATCGGAATGTGTCAAATCGCAAATTAATGTATAGCCAAAACGTGAAATTACGCTACCAGGAAAATTCCAAAGCTATAAAGTCACCCAGTAGTTAGTCGAATTGTGTGGCTTGTTGCTTCATCTTTTTAGAACCACATATCGTCCAATTCATGAATCTTAAATCGACAGTCAAAAAAAAAAAACCTGTAATCATCGGTTATCGGGAAATCTATAAATTCGGTTCATCAGCAACATCTGCAGTAGAAATATTTTTCTACTTAGCGTGCCCTACAATTCCACCTTCTTGAAATTTCTTCACAGTTTTACCGATTGCTTCCATACTCGGTCGATTATAACGACAGTAATCATCGCGTAATGGCCATAAAAAGGCTCCGATTGAATCACCACTTTTGTATTTTTTAAATTGTTTGCGTAAGTTATAATAATTTTAATTTTTAAATTCGATTTTTAAGCGATTCGATAAATGGCAAACATTCAACTAATATTATGACACTTCAGATGACAGATGAGTTTTAAAGGTGTCAAATGCAAGCGCTATCAACTTAAAACCACGAAATTAATGTCCCTTTATTAAGTTACATAAATATGAAAAGTGGTTAAAAAATTTTCTTAACTTTTTTTTTATTTTAAGAGATGTATCAATCAATGGCAGGGAAATTTTTGAAAAAAAAACCAAAACAAAAATGCAAAAACAGAAACATTAATTAAATAAACCATGTATTTATGAACATGACAAAAATAATATTAATCAAAAGCTATTAGTTTTTTTAAACAATTAACAAAATATACATACATATGTACCTGCATTAAAATCAAAGGATTATTTTAATCAATTTAATTGGTCTTTAATATTTTAATAATGTGTCAATGTAAAATAAAAATATCTATATAATTAGGTAGGTATGTCGTTAAATTAATTAAATTCCTGACAAAATAACTTTTATTGGTTAAAAAATGAAAGGTATAATATACTTACATATAGCTATGTATGCAAATACACACATATGCATGTGTGTATATGTATGTATAAAAACTTTTGTTAATATCATATGGAAACAAAAAGCCAATAAAAAGTTTTATATATAGGAAGTCGAAAAAACGCCAAAATATGATTCGAGTGGCTCTAAAACTCTGACTTGAGCTGGCCACTGACAGGGCCGATCCGAGACCAACTTCTAGCACCCGAAATGAATCTAACAAGAGTTTCGGGTGTGTTTCTAATGAAGAAATCATCCAAAATTGTATTTTTAAAACTAGAACTGAATCTCGAGCCATTACTAATTTATAATTCTTATAACTAATATTAGTTGACACAAAAGTCAGAGTTTCTCTTAACAGCTATATCAATCAATAATTATTTTAAAAAATCGTATTTTTAATATTTTCAAAAAAAAAAATATTTGAAACCAGTGTCAAGATTTAGCTAACTGAAGTAAAATATGATTTATCTAGTAAAAGTGAGTTAATAATTTTCTCACTCAGGGTGTAGGGTGTATCATCTCATTTCACTCCTCAAAATAGCTCCCCAAACAGTCTGTCCTTTCCATAACTGTCGGCAATTAAATCATATAAATTTTTGAATACTTTTTTTTAACCATGTATGTATTACCTCTAACGTCACCTGTTACATGACCTCAAAATTTTATAGTGGGCCTTAGGTTTGTTAATTTTTAAATCGAAGTGGAATTTTAATTTTAGGTAGAAGTATCACCAGAACACTTCCACTTCTTGGTTAATAGAAAAACGTTAAAACAATAAATAATCAACATATAAGTAAGACTCAAAAACATTTATGTTAAATACTTTATTCGCAAAATCATGCATATTTTTAGAGATATAAGTACATAAGCCCTAAAAACTTAAACTTTGGAAGTTAAATCAATCTGACAAAAAAAAATTGTTTCAACCAAACATTAAGTCAAAGATGATTTTTTTAGAATATTAGCGGTAGCTTCTTAAGCGGCTTAGGCGTTTAGGCGTTGCCGTTGTAATAACCAAAAATTGTACAAAAATTACAGCTCTTGCAATTCAACTGGCTAATCGGGTTAAAAGCTTACAAGAGTTTTTGGAAAGCAAAAACTTCGACATCGACGTGCATATAGAATGGGTTCGAACACAAAACTCTATATATATGCAGTTAGCACTTAATGCTATGCTAATGTTAGCACTTGATTTACCTAATATATCTCAACATTTTATCACTAATGGTGAAATTGTTCAATTCTAAAATCTATTTTGTCTAGGCCACTTCAAAGACAAGAGCAACCTTAGTCATAAATTATAATTTCATTTACCCTATTTGTCTGCTAATGAATGAAAATAAACATTAACGCATGACGGGTAAGAACTTTATATGACTTTTCTCCTTTATGTTGTGTTTAATGACTTGATAAAAAAGTTCCTATCCTACCATCTGAAACAAAAACATCTTAGATACAGATACAAAAATCTTTAAATGTTGATTGCCAAGTTTCAGCGAGCGAGGAAGCAGCTTATAATTGTGCTTACCTTGCCTACTGTACGTGAAGACAATTATTATATTCATACATAGCACAGAGGAATAACGAAACATGAACTTAGAAACTTAGAAAAGTAGCATATAGTATGTTACTCATATTATGTTAGGTTAAGGTAAGGACATTCGAGAAAATGTGTGAGTTTAAAACTTGTAGAAAAGATTCAGTTATAATTTCAACAATAAGTCTGTTGATAAACTTTTTCAATTTTGTTTTATGAGGTTTTGGGTAAAAATGTGCGAGACTAGGTAAATTGTTTTTTACTGTTATTTGTGTTGTTGTGTTTTTTTTTTTTGGTTATTGTATCATTAATGGTCTTTAGGAGAAGTCATAAAAGTTTTGGCCAGTAATATGGCCCCTTGAGTGGTCCTGGAAAACATTATGTTTTTTGCAAAAGGATATTATGTTCTTATCAAGAACATTGAAATCTGTTTTCCAGTACTACTTAATACTTATACACAGGGTAAGCCACAGGCGAACAATTAGAGAAAGTTTTATTATATTTCATGTAATAAATTCAACTTGTTGTTTTTGCAGAACTATAATTTTTTTTTTGACATTATTTATGTAGGTACCAGCATGTAAAATTTAAAAAATAAAATTGTTTTTTTTGTTCTGAACATGAGTTTTTTTGCACTGAATTGAGTTAATAAAATTAAGTTTGAACAACGGCATCTACCTAACTTTTGTCGGTAAACTTTAAATGGAATTGTGCCGAAAAAATGTATATACATATATTCATATACTATTTTGTTTTTTAAATTATAAAGTACCTACCTTTTTCTTGAAATTATTTATCATAATCTGTAGAACCGTTTATGGGAAAATTGAGAATAAAAAAAATTGGTTTTATAGCTACAGTATTTGAAAATAATATTTTTTTACCAAATAATTTAGATTGCTTGAGAAACCAACAAAAAAAACTTTCATCAAAATCGTGAGAGCCATTTTTATTAAAAATAAGTTTTAATATAAATAAGTTTTTCAATATGAACAACTTTGTTTGATTTAAGCTATGAAGCGGTTATCAGGTTTAGAGAAATAAATTAGCGTAGGCACAATGCCAACACAACTGAACAAAATTTTGTTCTATGAAGAAGATTTGATTGATTAAAAAACAATAAAATTCACATATTGAGGTACTTTGTTATTAAATATTATTAAAAGAAACAAAATAAATAGACCCAATGACGACAAACTTATCGAAATTTTATAAGGTTTTCCTGTTATTTTAAGGAGAATACCACTTATATAAACATATTATCAATAATACGAAAACCTAGTATTTTAAAAAGTTTGCTCATTTCAATTCAATCCCAACAAATGAAAATGCGAAGTTTAGGCACATAATTTCGTTGTCTCCTTTCTTTGTTTCTTTTATCTGTGATTTTAGTGGATTGACTTTTAACACACAGAGTTTTCCATTGCGAGTTGGCACAGAGGTAGAGGTTTCGTTAGGGAATTTTGTTAATGCAACTTTTTGGATGAAAACCCTACTGAAACCTTATAGTTTTTCCAGACACATAATAAGCGAAAGTGGTAAAAAGTTAATTAGAAATTTAATGTGTCAAAAAAATAAAATGTTTATTTTTTAATTTTTTTTTTAAAGCCCAAAAAAAAACACTCTTCATGACTTTACTTACATATATACTCGTACTTAGTTCAACAAAATAATTTTAAAGTGTCAATTAAATTTCCAATCAAAATAAAATCATTCTTAAATTTTAACGCCCTTAAAAAAAGAGAAGAAGAAATGTCCTACCTAACTAACTATTTGGCAACGTCAACAATTTTTAAAATTGACTTAACTTTATAAACACGCACTTCGTTCTGATTAAAAGGAAATTTCGTGCCACAAAAAAAAAAAAAAAGAAACGAAACGACAATGTTTTACCTTTAAGTCCAACGAAACGTTGATAGTCTTCATCTAATTGGGGAGTTTATAATAAAATTACCGCATTTCAAGCGACACAGTGCTGATGCTGGGGAGTACCTTCCTAAACCACCATTGCTTATAATGTTATCGCTATCATTTCCGTCCGTCTCCATCCCTGTTTTTTTTTTTATTTAATTTTTATATATTTTTTTTTTTTTGCTACTTTTGTTTGACTGACCTGTGTGCTGACTTTGGTGTTTGGTGGCCGGAACCCCCTCTGTTGGTAATTCTATTAACTTAATTTCATCATTCTTTTTATATTTTTTTATAGGTGTCCTAATATTGGTGCTCCTGTACACCGCAATGGGTTCGATTATTTTTGTAACACTCGAGGGTGAAGTCGATGATAGCAATTCCTTGGAAACTGCTGTAGCCGCATCAAAGCCATATCCCCGGACAGAACTGGCGAATGCTGAAATAAGATCAAGGTAAATTGGTATGCTTTTACCTATCCGAAACTTCTATACCGAATCGGTGTGGTCGTATGTATGTATATATAGTATTTGTAGTCCCCTCTTCCTTGCTGTGTAGGTATTGTGTATGTCATTAAATTTTATTTTCTCCAATTCGTTGTTGTCGTTATCGTATCCGTCCGCCGTCAACATCGTCGTAGTTGGATGGATATGGAGAAGAATGAGGACAACAAACAATATCGAGCAACAAAAAAAAAAAAAAAATTCCTTGGACCGATAAGCAGGAAACCGTCTGTTGCTTTATTCTATTCATCTACCTAGCTTCCTATCTCCATGTGAAGTGGCAAGATGGTCTGTATAGCATTTTCGTTTCGTTGTGTACATCCGGATCCGCTTTTGGAATGCCTTGACCAATCACTGTCTGCACTGTTGATTTAAAATTTGTTTTGCACTATACTCTTGTTCCTGTGCTGATTCTGATTCAGATTCAGGAGGATTCAACTGCTGCTGTGTTTGCAATGGATGCGTCCACTGTCTGTTGTATCGTGTTGTTCTCCTATATGTTGAAGTCGACTTCCACTACAAAAACGGAAACTATTGTTTGTTCTTTAGGATGATGGGGACCGATACACCTGTCCTTCCTATTCTGTTTTGTTCTTCTCAATTCTTGGCAAATATTTTACGTGCTGTTATGGCTGAAAGGAAATTTCTAGTAAAGAAAGACAAATACGCACCTTTTTGTGCTGATGTTGATGCTGATTTTATTACAAGGATTACTATGGATAAACGTTTTTTTTTATCTCATTCTCTTTTTATAATGAATTCTTTTCGGATCTTTCTTTTTACACTGAACGAAAAGGAAATAAAACGTAGAATAAATATACATATTTTTTTTTTGTCTTCATTTTCATCCTTTCTGTCTGTTCATCCTTTTATATTTTTGTGCAATGACTACGAAACCCAAGATTGTGTGCTTTTTGTATTTATCCATTCCCTTTGGAATGATGAACAGTGGGGCATCGTATAATTAAGATCCGATCGAATATGGTATGGTTGAGTTTGATTGAAATAAGATTCTTTTAGTTTTGAGGTTGGAAATTCTGTCAATAGTCATTGAAGATTGGAAGCCAAACAATTTTTCTTTTAAGAAGCATCATGGAAGTCTGGAATCTAGAATTCGAGAAAAGACTTAATGGGAGCATTGCTGTCCATTCACTTGATATAGCCATGCCAATCCAGTTGACGTGTTTTGAAATTTTCGAAATCCAAATCCATCGTGCCTGATTCAATCCTCTGCTCCATTGAATCTTTTCGCACATGGTAGATTTTTTTCTCGAAAGAAATATGAATGTACAATGTGCACTTCATCTTTTGAGTGGAAAGTTGTTTACCTATTTTGTCCTATTTTGTTTATCGGGAATAGAAAATTTTTATAAGAAAAATCTTCGTCGAATTTTTATTCACGTAAGTAAACATAAAACCGCCGTGCTGCGCTAGGGGATTTTTCTAAAATATTTTTTCCACTTAGGCAACGAGGAGTTTAGTCAAAATACTTGATGTTCTTCTCGTTTTCTTCCAAATCAAAAAATGTTAACAGATCGTCAATATTCTCAAAAAAGTCAGTAACGGAACGTTTTGGTTATGGCCGATGATATTGATATCGTTTGAATATCAATACAGTTTGATGGATGTGTTGAAAATAGTTTCACTCATGCCCCAAACTGATATTAAAGAAATCACTTATCCTTCAGTATAATTGTACATTTTATTTTTTCAAAATTTTGTACATTTTTTGTCTTTTTCATTAACCGGCAAGTGTAATGATCTTGACTGGGACCACAATTCTCTCACTCCACTGCTGGGGTTTTTCGACTTGTTTCCAGAAAATGTCGACAGACCAGTTGATTTTGTATTTTGCATTTTCTTGATTCTGTAGTTTTTGCCCGCCCTTCATCTCAAAATTGTTGGATCTTCCCGTGCTATTGCCCATTTTACTATATTCTCAAATCTCTTGTCTCTCTTGCATCTGTGGTTAATTTACCAAAAACAAACCCACGCTGGTTTTTAGGCAGCCGATCGTCATGGTGTGTGACATCAGCTTGATTGAACGGTAGCTTTCGTAATTTCGTGTATAACCTTTTCATCTACAGATATGTAAGTTTGGAGATGACAACCATGAGCCATCTAGCCTATCCTTTTCCAGAACTCGAGAGGGTGCAACCATATTGGAAAGTATAGCCTCGAAAATTGTTCATTTAAGAGTCATTCATTTGTCAGATGTTGCGAATTTTGTCATCGCATCCACATGGAGTTGAACTTGAGAGACTTCTTCGTTATTAGGTACTGCTATTAGTAAGTTAATCAATTTTTTCAAATTTGTTAATCAATTTTGGTTAACGAATCTTCTAAGCATTTTTGCTTCTCTGTGCGGCAAGGTTTCTTGCAGATTTCCCAACTTAGTCACTCTGCCTCGTTCATTTTGCATGTCTTCCATAATATAGACAAACGTTAGACCCTTCTTCTTTATCAAGTGGTGCAGATTCCCTAAGAAATACCTGTTATTTTGTCAGTATTTTGTACATATGTAAGTAACTTCATCTAAGATGCAGATGATCAAGCCATTGGTCTGAAACCGCACTTCTTCTTCCGTTTCTTCTTTTTCTTATTTTTTTCGAGTTCAAAATTTTAGATTCAAGTCTCTTTTATTTTAATTTGTATTCATGAATGCATTTTACCTACAATATTATGAGATTCTAATTTCGAAATAGTTTTAAAGCAGAAATAATGAGACATATTGTTTGGTAACTAGAGTTTCATCTTGTTCATTTTTTAATGGAACCCAACTGTCTGGAGGAACTAGTTCCAATTCTACTTTATCGACCTCATTTGGAGTATTGTACGGATTATCCTCTATTCTGCCCCAATGTGTCTAGAAGAAAATACCTGCTGATTTTCGTTTTCTTCTTTTATTTTGCACTTTCAACTCAAATAACAGCAAAGCAGCAAAGATGTACCGTTAAAAGTTTGCTTTTAACAAAATTAAAATATTTTTTTTATATTCTTTCATTGCAGGACCGTCGATCGACTGTGGTCAATTACTGAAGATTTGAACATTTTGTATAAGGAAAATTGGACGCGATTGGCTGCCCAAGAAGTGCAACATTTTCAGGTAAGTTAACTTGAGAATTGGCTTCATTGCGGAAAACCGAACGTTACCTGCGTCATCGTCGTCGTCGCGAAGTTACGTTGTTAGCAGTAGTGTTAAGGGTGGTAGAGAAAAGATGAAAGCTGCCAATTCAGCAGCACATTGTATGGAAATTGCTAACTCGAGGGTAAAAGGTTGGGCGTCAGCTATAAGGTGTTTTGTTTGCAGTTTGGCAGAGCCAATGTTGTTTTTTGCTTTTTTAACGAGGCAACTCGAGTTGAGTTGGCTGTGTTTGTCTTTCTTTCCTGGTTCTGATGCTGGCTGGGTAGTGGGTATATACCACTTTTGATTGTTCTCTGGGGGTTGTAAAAGTTGCGATGGCAATAAATCAATGTTTATTGAAAACCGCACATTGACCAGCCAGAAAGAGAAGAGAAGGAAAACTTCAATGGGATATGATGTAGAAAAGTTTTTGAAGCGTGTAACATGTACTAACTACTAATGCACTGGGATGAGTTTATGCATGTTCCATGCCTTGAAGGTATAGTAATGTATGAAGCAGTTTTTTTTTATAAAAAAAAAAGAATGTCCCATTCATGTTGGCAAAGAATCTGGGGTATCAATTTATGACCAATGCCTGAACAGATAGAATTTACAAAGGTACCTGCACAAAAATGGCTGTAAAATTTCCATGGTATTTGTTGACTACATTGTAGTCCATGCACATCAAAAATTACAAAATGGCTAGTCTAAACTTCAAGGTTTCACTCCCATTCAGACAAGGATGCGTTGGTATGATAAAACAACTGCCTATCATTTGGTTAGAGCTTATGTTATCATGTCACAACCACTCATATTGTAGTTACACACTTTTAACTGGAATTAATTTCGGAGATGTTTTTTTGGATGCAAAAGTTAAAACTTTCGATGATTGAAATAGACAAAAAGCACTGTCTATGGAAGATATGCGCATCATATTCATAAATCAAACTGATATGTAAAAAAGGGTTTTGAAAATAACTCATTTCAAAGGGTTTATCGATTACAATGAAAAAGTTCATTAAAAAAAAGTTCGGTATTACGAGTATATTGTGTATCTTTCTATATTTCGTATAGAATTGTATTCATAAATACAAAAATATTAAGTCTATACCAACGTATGTATACCAAGAGTGGGAACTAAGCTCACAACATGTCCAATGTTGAAGGTTTTATGTGACAAAGTTAAAAATTACCTACTTGTAAATATAAACCATTACAAAAAGTTCTTCTAAGAAAAACGAACACTATCAGGAAATTTTGCGAAAACGTTTCATTTACCATGACAATGGTGAATCCAAAGTATGTGACTATAAAAAATACATTGCATGGAAATTTTTTTTTTTGGGAAAGAAAGGGAAGTCCTTGAGTTTCAAAATGAAATATTTACTTTGATAAAATCGAAGCGTATGACCATACGGCTACCTTAAAAAAAAGTTTACATTTGTGTGTAAGGTTAGCTAATACTCCTGTAAAAAACACCCTTTCATTAGAATTTTTTTTATAGACTCTCTTTTTATTCTTCAATCTTTTTTACAAAGCCTCATGATGGTATTATTTTTTGGTAAATTCTTTTTAACAAGTACTACTCCCACTAGATTTCATAGAACTAAAATATTTCTCTATAAATATCAAAAAAAAAAAATGTGGCTACTACAGTCCTTAGAATTTGTAGAAAAAGAACAATTATTTAAAAATTTAAAGCCACGATGAGATAGGTAACCTTACGGCCGCCTCTCAAATATGATCATTCCGTAAATTCTAAATTAATTTATAAACGCCTAATTCCTTAGAGCCAAAGACACGAACAAATTTTGCTGCAAAATAGAAAGTGTTCATACTACCAAATTGTGTGTGTAAATTTCTGAAAAGTACACATTTTTTTTTCATTTTCTTTTTTCAACTTCTTTGAAGACAACTTCAAGCCACATTTTGTTGAACTGATTGAGCCATTATTTTATCAAACCTGATTTAAAACTGAGGAAGCTAGAATTTGTTTCAATTTTTTTTTTTCAAAATTTGGTGTTTTATTGCGGCCAAAAAAGCAATTATTCTCGTTTCGATTTTAATGCAATGCTAGGAAAATCTTCAGTAGTTTTTTTTTTAATTTATCATTAGCCATAGGCGCTTCTGGGTAAGGAAACGAAAATATCTCGGATTATGGTTGTTAGTTTGCAGTTACCGCATTTCACATTCAAAAAATTACGTCTCCTGATCAATATGTTTCATGGATGTCCAAATGATCTGTCAAAATCTTTAAACGATGTAAAAATTAATTAAGGCGTACTATGAGAATGCCTTACTTGTATGCAGCTATTTTATAGAAAAAATCGGGTTTAAATTTCAAATATAAGAAATATCGCTTTGTAGGATTGTTGAAACTGCTAATGGCTACATGTTAATAGGAATGTAATCATAGAAAATATAATAAATAAAAGGGGGATAAAAGAAGAATTAATACAGAACAGAAAGCTCTATATATTTTGTCATTTGAATTAAATATTTATACTGATGTTGCTACCAGTTAAGCGCCCCGCTGCCTTAAGCATTTTCCTGTTTAACTTCAAGTAGATTCGGGACCTTTACATCAACTATGTGATAAATTAGTAAAATCCAAGAATATAAATTCATAATTAAATACTTTTAAAGTAAAAAAAAAACTTTCCCAACTTAAATTTTAACTGACATAATCAATAAAACATAAACCGATGCTAAACATTATATAGACAAGCTACCTATAAATCTTATTTCTTCAAACTTTATAGCTACTTTCTCTTATTATATCTAAAACCACAACATCTTCCTTATTTACCATCAAAGTCATTAAAACATTTTTCAATAAAACTAGAAATTGAACCCTATAATTTTATTGTTCAATCTAGAAGAAGAAAACGACGAAGAAGGATTAAAATCTATAAAACTTACTTTGAATAATTAACGTATATTTGGTTGTGTGGCTTGCTTTTTCCCAAAGAAATTAATCTCTATTCATGTGAAAAACTTTTTGAAAACTTCGTGTTTTCATTCTTTTGTCAGATACAAAAAGAAGAACAAGCCAAATTGTTATCTTCCTCATCGTCTTCCATCTAATGCCATCTCTTTAAAACAACGATTAATATCTAATGCAATTACTTGAAGAATTTTGTTCTATGAAACTCCTGTTTGATTTTGATTGAATGAACTTACAATTAAAAAGATTTAAATCGGAAATCAGACATTCTTCAGGCTGAGCGACAATAATTTATAGGTATAAATCTTTTTCTTCCTGGAATTGTGTGAATCAAAAGCAGTTGTGTGTAATCGAATTTTTTTTGTCATCGCCGGGCATACTTTTTGAATGACAATGAACATTAAAAAAAAAAAAATTAAACGTATTTTGAACATTTCCATTTTTGTTTCCAGGACACTCTACTCCGTGCTGTGCGTCAATCAAAAGTGCAACAACCCGGTGTCCAATTGATGTTGCCTACAGGACACAAATGGTCCTACGCTTCAGCCTTCCTCTACTCACTCACTCTGATAACAACCATTGGTAAGTATTAAATCCAATCATTGTTCTATTTTTTTTTTTGTTGTTGTTATTTTGCTGTGTCGTCCTTTAAAAAAAATATATGCTACTCCCATCTACCTCAGCAAAGATTTGCTCTGCTCTTCGCTCAAATCCTTTTGGGAAAATTCCCCAATTATTGATTTTGTGATGGTTGAGGCTGAAACCCCAAAGTTTCGTCAAATCTCGATTTTTCGATTTTGTTATTTTTAATCACATACATAACAACTTCCTGGAGTCAGTCCAATAATTTCCGATCCTTCCTGCCTAAAAAAAGAAATAATACTATGCCTATCTGCGTTCCCTTGTGTACTTTTCATCTTCATCAATTCCATCAACAGTACCTACTGCTACTCTCCCTACTTACAGACTCCCAAAAGGCCAGAGGAAAAATGTGGAGATTGAAGAAGTCCTCGGGTTTATTTTTATTTGAATTTGTTATATAGGACTAAAATAAAGGCAGGGCTTGAATTGTATAGCAGTTTCAGGAAGTTGCCATCAGTAAATACTGGAAGGGCCTATTTTTGAAATGATAAATGCAAACAGTTAAATGCGATAATCATTCACCAACAGTGAGTAAGTTTATGACGCTGTAAGAGTGAAAGATAGTGTTGAGTTTCTCAGTGGAATAAAAATAAAATAAAATTAATATAGAGAATAGAACTAAGTTAAAAGAATAATTTAATTTTTCTTAAGTTTCATTGAAGTGAAGCGAGTCTTATTGATCTTAAGTCCAATGATTTCTGCTTCTCCCATCGCCATTGTTGTCATATGATAGAGATCCGTAATCCTATGAATGAGAAAGAACGCGACTCCTGTGCAGTCCAGGTGTTTAAGGTATGATTTCAGTGTCCACAGAGTTCCATCACTAATCACCGACATGAACAATATTGGTGAAAGTTTATTGTACAACTTTGCCTAACCCCACTTTTTATTTGAAACTTTTTTTATTTTGTGAAGAACGTGACATTTGGATCCATCATTTGAAGGCTTTTTATTTATCAATCAATCAACTTATCAGGGATGCGAAAGAAAGCCAGTCCACAAACGAAGATCCAGTGTGGATTCGTGCTTGTTCGACGTCGAGTGTGTCTTCGAGGTGGTCTTCGTGGTGGTCATCTTGGCAAATGCATCCAATTCCCTCTACAGATTTTACACTACAAAAGCTCTCCTTTCCTTTTTCATTACTTTTTTCCAAGCTACTCCAACTGCTTTGTTAATCTTCAGTGGAGGTACATTGCTAATAAGGAAAATTGTTACTTCGGGTCTTGGATTCACTTCCCTGGCTTTTGAGCAGCTCCTCAATTAAGGCCCATCGACTCTTCAAATTCACCCCTGTACAGTTATGGACGGGCCTATTTATACCCCAGATTTGTTTTTTTTTTCTTGAGCTGGATGACGTGCTTTTAAGCTCAGACTGATGATGAGTCTTTCGTTTGTCATCTTCGTCTTCTGAAGAGCTGAAGTATTAGTTCATTTGATATCCTTAATGATGATGACTGTCGTTTCTGTGTTTTTAGCTATCTTCTTTTTATGTATATTTTTTTCTTTATTTTTCTTCCGTCATCTTTCTCTAATTGAAATACAAACTATATCCTGTGCCAAAGCAAGCAACAACAACAACAACAAAAAACTATAAAAAGCTAAGTTTCCTTTGTTCAATTTAGTGTGTGTATGTGTTAAATATTGAAATATGTGTCAATGGTGTGCATTTGTCAACATGCCGAAGAAGATACAATGCCCTCTAAAGAGGACAATTTCTTCGCTTAATTTCCACACTCTTGCTTGTTTCTTTTGAAATTTGCTTGAACTTCTTGTATATCGTAGCTAGCTATATGTGTGATGATGTCGGACTAGGATTTTCGCTTCATCTCTTGCCTGACTTTATTTGCTCTCATTTTCTTTTCTTTTTTTTCGTTTTATTACCCCGGAACACCAATAACGACAGAAGCTAAATGTGTACGGTATAGTAGAAGAAGCAATAGGAGAAGAGGCCCTAACAAAATGTCAACCGGAAAAGTTTGATTCAATAAATCTGCTGCGGAATAGTCTTTTATGGCTGAACGGGCCCGAATGCTTCTTTCATTTTACCATTTTCATTCTCAATTTATGTGCGAATGTATGAAAGTGTGCCAGTCAATAAGAGCATTGCAAAGTCAAAGTGCCTATAATAATAGGAGAAAAGGGGAAAAAGGGACCTTGAAGGACACTTTTCCTTTTTCTTTCTCTTTTATATTAAATTTTTGGTGATAATTTAGTTGTTTAATTAATTTAAAGTTCTTCATTTCTCTTCAATTAATTAAATTTAAAAACCTCGTGATATTAGTTGAATTGAAGTGGAAGAATATTGGGCGAGGAAAATAAGGCATTAATCACGAAACAATGCACAATAATAGCAGATATATATATTTAGGGGAAATTGTGCGAGTTGTTTTGGCATACCTTTCATAGATTTTAATTCAAATTAAATCATCATCAAATTTTGTTTCCTGAATTATAGAACCACGCATACAAATTACTTTTTACTTCGGTTTTTTTTCAACCCCAGAATTTGAAATGATCCGCTTCAGTAAGCTCCCACCAAATTCAGATTCCCACAGTGGCTAAGCTGGCAAAAAAAGGATGACAGATAATATCAACAACATAAATAATTGGTTCCATTGGAATACACCGTTTTGTCGGACTGTTGTAAAAATTCGGCATCCTTGTTTTAAAGTAAGGTATTTACGTCTTCATACGAAATCGAAATCTTTTTTGTTACAACATTTTGTCATTTTGAAGAGATGAAGAATTGGACTAGTTTTTAATGATTTTAAATAATTTAAAATAATCTGGGCATACATTAATAAAGACCTTTAAAAAAATTACTATAAAAAAACGTAGTTGATTGATACTATGAAGAGGAGTGGAGTAAGGTGACTTCCTTGTGGTACGCATGAGTCAGGGTTAATTGTCCTTTAAAGAGAACTTGGATATATCCTTTCCTTCAAATTCTGCTTTATGAAAAAGGGGAAAGCCAAAGAAAAACCATGAGATGATAGTTTCACTAAAAAAGACTATAAGACAACTTTTCCGAAGGCCTCACTGTATCAATACAATCAACTTGATAACCACTCTGGTGTATTCACTAACTCACTAATTATACTCAACAAGCTATGTTTTTTTTTTTTAATTGTTAAAAATTCGAAACAATCTGTTTCACCAAATGTTTGTGCTAAATAATTTTACATAGTTGCAGTCTACTAAAGAAATTTTGTAGAAATTTCTTTATTTTTCTTTCATCATAAGTAATTGTATGTAGCTTATAAGAAAAATTATAAAATATCAATTTCGTTTACGATATGGTAAATTTGTTTTCTAATTGTCGCGTATTAATGAAAATTAAACATATGAGAAAAGTTTTAGGGAAAAGGCCTTTATTGTCTCAAAAATACTCAAACAGAAGCTTCAAGGGTCCAGTTGAAAAATTGGCATAACTCCATATAGTGTACACAGTATTTAGTGTTTTGGACTTAAGTCAATATTCGGTAGCTTGTCATTTTATTTTTCATCTTTTTTTTAGAATCACATTTTTTCCCCAAAAAAAAAAAATTACTAAAAATAATCACAAAAAGCTTCAAAATACCATCATTTGTTTAATTTTGAAAAATAAAAATAGTCTTCCCCCTAAACTCTTGTTTTATTTGAAATAGTTGTTCCAACGAATTTTTCCAAACAAAGCCATTTTGGATTTAATTATTTTTATTTATTGTTTTGCTAATTTAACGACATTCTTATCCCGTAATTCATTATTTCTCATTTTTTTTTATATGCCATCAAAATATTTTATTTTATTACATCACAACAATTTGTAATATTATAAATTGATGTATATATTTTAATGAATTTCACAAAAAAAAAATAATATTAAAATTCACCTTAAATAAATAAAGCGTAAAAATAATCGAAGTTAAAATAACAGTCAGTTAAATAAAATTTTGCAAAATAACATAACAAAATTCCACGTAATAGGTAATATTTAACACAAAAAAGTCCAAGGACAACTTTTGTGAAAAAATCACTATTGCGAATTGTTTAAAATATATACGAAGAAATGACTGCTATCAATTCAAATTATTTATTGTTTTGTTTGTATATAAACTTGAATATTTTGTAAATTTATTTTCTCACTAATTTTTTAAATTTTGCGTAATCGGAATTCATAAATTTACAAATAAAATATGGGTAAGTGCTGAATTTTATTAAAACAGAATTTTCAGCATCTCTTAATGGGTATATATTCTCAATAAAATACAATGACACAGAGCAAAGTAAACAAAAACTGTTAAATACAAATTAATTCCAAATTTAAATTTACCGCTCCATAATATAATACAAATAAAAAAAAAACGCGAAGGATAAAGGTGCAGCTAATAAAAAAAATGTCTTATGCCTATTATACAGTTCCTAGACAAAAAAAAAAAATAAATAAACGTATTTCTTATGAGAAAAAAATGTGACGCTGAATTATTTTATCGAACTGTGAACCAACCCGGAGTAAAAAAAATTGGTATTCACCACGACTTTTTTCGCTCTAAACAATGTCACTGTCATTGTTTTTGGCAAAAAAATGGCGTTTGGCAGATCAATTTTTTTGACAAATATTTTTTTTCTCATAATTTTTTTTTCACAAAAGAACTAGGCTTTAACTAGAACTTTTTCAAATGAGCCATTCACGACAGAACCCAGATAATTAATACTTTGGAATAATAATGAACCATGTATAATATTACAAGTAAGGATGCCTCTACATAGAATATCTACAAGTTAATAAAAAATTCAAAATGCACCTTAAAGTGAAAAAAAAAACATATCTACGTTCTCTTGGTTTATTTTGCTAAAATGTGATTGAAATGTAAATGAAATGAATTTGAATGAAATGACTCAGTATCATGCAACTGCTCTCATTATATTATAATTGTTTGTCGTTTGCCTGTGAAATCAGAGCACCTACACATTTCGGGCATTCTCTGTTGGCTACCATAAAATGGTAGCGACTTATACTCTTTTCAAATATTATGTTTCAAGTTCAAATTTCAAATATGCTCCTTATTATCAATGTATCTTCACGAGATCTACCTCCAGTTTAAAAATGGCCCACTTTCCCCTACCTGCAAATATGTCAGCCAATTGTGTCACTTTTGATTCTCAGTCAAAGAATCGTAAGCTTGAAAGCTGCTTGCGGTCATGGCACACTTAGGCTAAGGAATCTGGCAGGCAGCTTTTGTATAATCTCCATTGTGCAGTAGCAGACACCGAATACCGCCGCCAGAGGGAATCTGTACATAACTGCATAAATTGGTGCTTTGTATGATGATTTGATATAATCTTAATTTATGCTTATTGATTGTGGAGTTAATTTCGTTGTACAGCGGCCCAGTGCCCAGATACATCGATACTTTCACAACACAGAATGGCTATGGCGACACATATTCAACAAAGGACATGAAACACGCACAATGTGAATGGCGATGTCCAGAGGAAAGGATAATCACACTGATAATATGCCAAAATGTGGTCATTTTGTTTGGCAGTTTTGTGTGTTGTATATAAATAGATATATGTACATATGTACGCATTGGAAGTAAGGACATATTTGATATGTATGCTTCCAGCTCTCTTCAGAGTCCAGACTCCAGAGTCTGAAGCAGAGTTTCGTTCAGTATTTAATGTTGCAGAGTTGCCTGCAAACACTAAAGCATTATCCAATAAATAGAATTACGAGCCGGAAATGTTGAGCCAATAATATCGAGGGTAACAACAATTTGTTGGTTTGTTGTGCTTTTGCCTATACAATATACATATACTCCTAGGTACTCATATAATCACGTTTAATTAAATTGTGAAGTTTTGCAGATGAAAGTATTATCATTTGCATTTTGCATGCGTAATTTTTTAATGAAATTTCTGTTAAGTGATGACGACTAATGGTAGATTTTATCTTAGAGATTAAATTGTTGGGATAAAAAGGAAATTGTTTTATTTGAATTTGTTTTATTTTTGTTGTTCAGCTACATATATTATATTTTATAAATGTTTTTTGTTCTTAATATTGTTTTGTGGGTATAATTTGGGTCAAACTAATTGAAACATATGGCGACATATGAACCTATCCATATACTCGTATATACATATAGGCTTAATCGCATTCTATTAAAACAATTTATTTTATGAGTTTGTACTGTGTGTGTGACAGGAAAGGCACTTAACACATGAGGATATATTATTGGCCTCTAAAAAGGAGATAAACATTTTATCGGCTCGCCGTATGGTGCACTTTAGTGAAGAGAGATATAATCAAGGAATATAGTTTATCTTGGTGGGCGGTGACGTTTGGATAGCAAAAATAAACAAGAAATTGACAAAAAAACAGATTGTTTTGTTTTTCATAATTTTTTGTTCATAAAATGAAAAGCATTGCTTTGTATAATTCAGAAAAAGATTAAGCCATAATTTTTATATTTCTTTGACAAAATAATATTTCTTCAAAATTAAAACCATTATTCAATAGAAAACGAAAAACAAAACACGTTTTGGTAAGAAGGTACCTACTTGATTTCAAAGAAGTTAAAATCAATGTAGGTTTTTTTTACTTTTCAAAGGAAAATTACTTCAAATGAAAGAACTGTGTTCTTGGAAAGAGAAGTTTTGTTTTCATTCCTTTTGATGAAAGAAGTTACTTCATAAAACGAAAACATGATTTTTAAATAGTACTGTAGAAAAAGAAATTTAATGAAAGTTCATCTTAGATGGAAAAATATTCAATTAAATTAAAAGACAAGTAAACTGAAGTGGCATTGGGCTCATCTAGTCAGTCGTCGTACGGCTTGAATGCGCCAATTTTCGAGACCACTACTGAAATACATATGTATAAATCACATAAATATTTTAAAAAATTTTAAAACTTCGGAAGTAAATCTCTGTGTCAGTTGTATTTAATAATAATAAAGATTAAGAGAAAAAAAAGTAAAGAAAGTTATTTTAGTTTAAGTGAAGCAATTTGGAACGCACGGTAGGAATGTGCTCTTCACTCTAAAGAAGTTTTAGCTAGTTTTGAAAAGCTAACGGAATTTGCTGAGCAAGTGTGGCTTGCAGCCATTAAAATATTATATTTTTTGTTTTATTTATGTTTTTGAGCAGTTGAAAGGTTCTAAACAATTCAGCTGTATTCCAGAATAGGTTGAACTAAGGAACAAAACAATGTCTCAAACGTGTATGGATCCCTTTACTCTAAAAGAAGACCAATTAAAAACCCGTGGCTTAGTGCCAGTTAGTGCTTAGGAGAGTCACGCCGCGGGAAGACTGAAACAGAAATGTCGACTAAATTAGTGCACGTCGATCTCCTTTAAAAACCCATGTTGGCTTCAAAAATCTTGGAATTTAATTTTTTCTAAAAGTTATCTCTTAAACAATTTCAAAAAGGTGTTACTTTAATCAAAAAATGTAGACCATTATAAACTTTCAGCGGAATTAGATAGAACAAAGGAATATTAATTAATTCTTTCAAGATTTAAGTGAGTCTTAAACTCAATTCTACTAAAAACCTTTAGAGTGAGCGAGAACATGTATATTGCACCGCCTTTTATCATGCTGAAAGCTCCCTCGAATTCGATAGTGTGATTGAAATTTTATTGAATTCTGAATCCCTCGTCATACAAATAAAAACCACTGTGTAGTAGGGCGTATGCGTATTTTTTTTAATTGAATTTTGCCTAAATTTTCCTCCATTTTTTGTGTGGAAATTTTAAGTTCGTCGTAAGTCAGTCCTAAATGTCGAATTTGTTTTTTCCTAAATGTTATGGGTAAAAAATGAAATATTTGATACGAAGGTTTTTTTTTTATAATACAAATTCTATATGATGCTGAAATAAATCAGCCAAGTAGAAGACTTAGCACTGACTGTTTTGAAGTCGGTGTGCAAGCAAGCAAGTTGTGAGCATGTTCCGCCAATTAAATTTTATGATAAATTTTGAAAAAAATAGGTTCTCATTATATATTACCGAAGAATATTTGTTAGAAATACGAGGCTTAATCAAAATGTACACTCCTGCTCTTGTACACTCCCGCTCTTGCGCGCTCTGTACATGCAACAAGTCCAAAACCAAACTTTTGAAGTCTTGTCTCTTTCTCATCAATATCGTCAAAATTTTTAGTGTGATCTCGATTTCCTAAGACTAAGTCTTTCCATCAACTTCCTTAACATCTTTTCTCGTCTATTTTTGTTGCAAAAGTCAATCTAGATCGCCAAGCAACATTGAAATATTCAACTGAAAGGACCACTATGACTGCGTAAGTTTTGGCCGCGATGCTCAGGAGTTATGGTACTTATCTGAAACTATACTATAATCTGAAACAAATAATATATGTATTTCTATTTTTATTTTTGAAAATTAATTTTTTTTCTCAGCTATTTGACAGTAACTCTTTTACTCTTTCTCAGAAATCTCAGAATTTTTAAGAAGTAACAACAAGAATATAATTCCGCTATAAATTTAACTGATATTTTTTTTTTTTAAATAAGAACTATTCAAGTTGGTTTGACTTCAATATAACCACATTTCATTCAAAAAAATTGAAACATTTTTTGTCACTTTTTTCTAAAAAAAAATTAAAAGTCTCAAGCAGCACTTAAATAAAACCTTAAAGTAATCAAATTGCTTTGAATCTATACTTAATGTTTCTGCAAGCAGTTACCCTTAACGATGTTCAAAAAAAAGCAATTGCTTGGACTCCACACATAATCTTTAAGACCTTAAAGCAGCCAATTTTGTTTAAACTTCCCAAAACTCTATTATAAACCTTAAAAGTTGTTAAGTTACGTTAATTACATTTTGTATAATAAAAAATCTTCTCACTCCAGGAGACAAAAATTCCAAATCCTGCAAATAAATCAATACAGATTCTTGTACCTGTCTGGGAAATTTGTAAAACTTAGCAAAAAACCAATTTGTCTTGGTTCCAATCAAAGTTACAAAAAAATACAAAAAAAAATCACCACCATCGTATAATTTGTCTGAATTGTGCCTCGCGTACTAAAAAAAAAACTCTGGAACATAAAAAAAAACACTTAAAAAGTTACAAACGAAAAATTCCTAAACTCTGAAGTCCGCAAACCAATTCCCATTATCTGTCTTCTTAATCGTTTTTCGACAAAAATTTTCATTCCTCTTTTTTGTTTGCTTCTTTTTTTCCACAGGATATGGTGGTGTATCCCCTCGAACTCAGTGGGGTCGAATTGCTGCCCTAATCTACGCCCTCTTTGGCATTCCCATTATCCTGTTGTATCTCTCTGCTATGGGTGAGGGATTATCGTCTGCAATGCGTTGTCTGTTCCGGAAGGCACGTTCGAAAAATTCAGGTGGCGGCGGCCCAAATGGACCGAAGGCACCTCCACAAGATTCATCAGCCACTGCTGCAGCCAATCACTTTGCTCATCACACAGCCGGCAAAATTCATCACTATACAATGCCATCATATCAGCTCGCCACTTCACCTAGTGTACCAATATCCATATGCATCATGGTGCTCATATGCTACGTCACCCTGGGGGCGGTAATATTTCATAAAATGCAAAACTGGAGTGTCCTAGAGTCACTTTATTTTTGCTTTACCTCCCTCGGTACTATCGGTTTCGGCGACCTCGCTCCCACGGGCAATCTAAGTCTTTACCTGGCTTCTGGCTATATTCTCATCGGAATGGCTGTAGTTGCCATGTGCTTCAGTCTTATTCAGACAGAAATAATTCTCTGGCTACGCAAATTCAGCGTCCAAGATCACGTTCTCCCCGCTTCCGATGATGTTGCTTTGGTGTCAGTTTCAGTGACCCCAAAGTCTTGACAGCGCCAGACCGAACTCATGCCCAATAACCATCAAAATCCATTGTTCGCCCAGCACACCCTCACCCAGTACAGCTCACTGCCGCGTCGTTCGTCGGCATTCCAACGCAACACTCCGGTTCGCAGGTCTACCGGTGTTCCCGAAAACCACATGGAATATTTTGTGCCACGCAGCATAAGTGAGTTCAATCTTTCTGGTGTGGGAGATCTGGCTCTGCCACCGCCAAGACGTTCACCAATTCAAGTCAGCAACACTAGTCACAATCTGCAGGCCCAGACAATTCTGTGCGCCCCACCTCCGCCACCCCCACCACAAATGATAATGAAACCTCGCGAAAAAATGGTTACGTTTGAGGACGAGTCCAGCGGCAAAGGGACAACTTGTCCGCATGGCGTACCAACGACACCTAGAAAAGTGACAGGTCCGGTTAGTGGAGATGTGTTTATGTGACGTGAACAGTTGTGACCATCCGAAGGTATCATCAACGACGAAGAAGTTGTCGAATACAGGGTGGTTGAAGGTAAGGAAACGTGTAGCCTTGAAGACGGCAATGATCTCAAAAGCTCATCGCCAGGCGATGTTATATGTGTATAAACTATATAATTTAGATGACAGTATTTATAATAAAATGTATCTTTAAGATGTATGATGGCTTAGATGTATAAGAATATAATATAGGTATTTAAGTGTAGATGTGGTAGATATGTAGTATGGCGACAAGCGAAAATATTTCTTAAATCATAAAATGTAAATTTTCCTTTTTATACAATTGGTGTCACCAGATTGAGGACACATTTTTTCAAAAACTATTTCGTTGTATCTAAATTTCATCTGGAAAATTGACGAATTTTTGCTAAGTTTTGTCAGGGCAGTTTAAACCACAATGACTCTAAATTTGTTTCGAGAATCCAGTCTAGTTTTCAGTTTTTTTTTGATGAAATTTTTTTTATTGAGAACTTTTTTTTATTGAGAATTTTTTTATTAAATTTTTGACGAATTTTTTTATTGGGTACAATTTTTTTTTTGACCAACAATTTTTTTTGACAAAAAATTGTGTAGATGAAAATCACGACATCTTAAGCCTTTTTTCATAATATCAGTTGAAATTGTGATATTTTAATATTATTTTAGAGATTTCAACATTTTTGTGGGTGGCAAAGGTGTAGTGGAATTGTGTTGGTTCAAGCTCCAGCAGCGTTTTCTTTTTTTCTTTCAGATCAAGTTCAACTGGAACTCACTCGCAGCGATTTAAAATTTAATGAGATAATTAAAAACTAAGATCTTAATTTCACTGTGCCAACAAAATCTAAAATATGTATATCGTTTCCTCCTAATCTATTTAATATATTGTGATTCAAAAGACCTAAAATTTTACCGGTGTATGCTCGTACGTTTTTAAAATTACGAAATATTAAAATAGGCAGACTCAAAAATGAATTTCCATAATGCAAAATCACCCAACTCAAATTTCATGACCGGAGCTGAAAGATCGGTCAGTTCTTAGATCAAAGTAAAAATAGCGTGACTGTAAGCGTTGTGCGTAAGCCACCAATTCATATCTCGGAAGACGACTAATTTTAACTACTATTCCGATATAAAAATTTTAAGGTTACTTTTTTATAGTTTAGATACAACATTTTTTTTCAAGTTTACATGCCGATAGGAAAAAGTACCAAAGACTTGGAATACAAATTCGTTAATTTTATCAAATTCAATTTTTAGTAATTCTTTACATTAAATGCTGATTTTTCTTAGCCAACAAGCAAAACCCAAACATAACGCAATCCACTTAGTTTTTGAAATCATTTTTTACACACAATTTCAGGTTTTAATAAAAATTCTTGCATAAGCAGATATTATACGAAAATGAATTGGAAAATGTATCCAAACCTCATTCATATACAATATTTTTTTTTTCAAAGTCGCTTAACTTCAAATTGCATTTTTTCATCAAAAATTCCAGGCAAAATAAATTCCAAAAATTGCCAAATTACAAGCCAAATAAAATTAATGTTAATGTAATATATACATACATAATTGTAAACTTATACATAAATCAAAATAATATGTATTAATAACTTTTGATACTAAAAATAAATTTAAACAAAAACTTTATTTATAATAAATTATTGTAAAACATTCAAATATTCTGGCAATATTTATGCACATCAGCTATACACATCTGTTAAATGCATCTTTTGTTTGTTTTTAAATTTCAAACAGAACCAAAAGTTTCTATATCAAAAAGCCTTACAAGTCTGTAAATACATAACGAAAACAACAAAAACAGTTCATCATAATTATTTTTTGTTAAGTTTTATCACTAAATATATAAAATAATTTATTTCATATTAAAATTTAATATTCTAAATTTATTAATTATTTTTTAACTTAATACAAATACTAAATCATACGTTGAAAAGATATGTATACAAAATATGTATGTTAAGACAAATGTACATGCATTAAATGTGTTTTTAAAATAAATAAAAATAAATAGAAAAAAAAACATGCATTTGCCAATTCATATATAAAGTAAAGTAAAAAAAAAACAATTCTTACTATATTATAAAACCAAATTTATTCTATTAACCCTTACAACAGCAAAAAGGTATTCTTTTGCATTAAAAAATAATAATTAGAAATTAAAGATGTATAGAAAAAAAAAACTATAGTGCATGTCCTTAAAAAATAAATATAATTACATAATTAAGAAAATATTTTTTTTTAATAAATCGAATTCGTAAAAAAATGCCCTTGTAAAGTAGTAAATTTGTAAAAATTAATAAAATTAATTATAAGGTAAAATAAAATGTGAAAATAAGTAAAATAAAATTATGTAATTTTCAGAATTTATATTACAGAGAAAAAAATTTAAAAAAAAAAAATCTTCTAGAAAACAAAGTTGTGTAACAAAATGACCGGTTGGAAAATACGAAATAAAGAACAAAATAATATTAAACAAATTTTTGATGAAGTTTTGAACAAATCAATAAAGACGAATGATATTGAAATGTAATTAATGGTGTTTTTTTTTCTACTTTTACAATGGATCAGTAATTTTTCAATGCCCAGATTTGATGTTCTTGCACCAACCCCGAGAAAAACGTTGGATTCTGAAAAAAAGTACAAATCGTCTCGGTGCGAGTTTGTTAAGTCTATATAAATTTTGAATTCAAGCACAGTTAGGAAACATTCATAATCATAAGACATTTGGATTGTCTTTATGAAGGGAATTTCATTATTTCATTTTTAAAATATGGATTTTCCTATATAAAACTTGCATCGTTTGAGAGGCTGGGTTAATTTTATAATTAAGAATTGCAGAACTTTTTTTTATTTATTTGATAAAATTGAAAGGGTGTGTTCGTCAGTATTCAACAATCACCTTTAAGCCTTAAAATGGAAAGATGAATTTTATTAAAAGGTAAACCAAGTAGAGAAAAATTAGTTCAGAAGAAGTAAATGTCCAAGTTGATAGGATCTGAAATCTTATAGAGTGTGTATTAAGGTGTTCCTTGTGAAAGTGATAATTTTCAAATAAATAAAAAAAATACTGGAAAGTTTTAGCTCTTAAAATAATGTTACCTGCGCCCAAATAAATTGATGTTTTGGATAAGTTTTTTGTAGATTTTTTGCAGCTATTCTGTTACTCCCTGATCGTTTTCAACACGATCCTTAGATTTAAGCATTAAAAATTTATAAAACCTCATCAAAATATTCTATGTAAATAACTAAGAGCTGCTTGAAACATACTTGAGCTTGAGGAACAATTTTAAATGTTCCGTCCATAAAAATGGTTCTGTTCGTCGGTGCAGTGTTTTCTTTTATAAGCTGAATTATTTTTTGTAATGAAAACAAACAATACGTCAATGAAATTAAGCCTCAAAAACAATTTTGGATTTGATTTTATTGGGGCCTTATTTCATAATGAAAAAATGCTCGGGCAACAACTTCAGGATTCCTAAAAAATTGATAAAAAATCATCTTAAATACCTTAAACTAAGGAACTCCGTTTGTGCACAGTACTGTAAGTTCTAGAATTTATTTAAATTTGATATATTAAAAATTTATTTATACCTCAAAATTGAAAAGCGATATCCAAGAATAGACTTACTCCTCTTACAACCCCGGCGGATATTCCAGTATGCTCATATAAAAGAAGAATGGAAGTTCTAAATTTTGACTGTCTAACGCCTCTCTCAGTTTACTTGCTGACCTGGCCCGGGTTTAAATGCACCAAACGCTGTTCTTGAATTTGTTATTTTTTTATATTGTTTGGAGGCTTCGGACACATTCTGAAATCTTACTCGGTTTCATCGCAATCTAAGCACAATTTCTTTTGCTTTAATCGTTCGCAATCATCTTCGTTTTTTTTTTTTTCTTCTTCTGGAACCAGTTTCGTCGAAGATTTCTTTGATTGTTCGTATGTAGAATGGACAGGATCGACCTTTGCCCCAGGTTGAGTGTCAGTCATGAATCTAGCGATGCCCATGTCTTCATCTTCAGAAGATTGTTTTTATTTTCTCTTCATGAGGTTCTGGATTTTCGATTTTGATTTGATTTTGGTCGCTTTTGAATAAATTTATTTTTATTGTATACTTACGAAACTTTCACCTTTCAATTTTTATAGGTCACCTTTCACCTTATACATATGTGTCATTGTACGTAACGAAATTGGTTCTTCCAAATCTTGGAAAAAATTGTATATACCTAGGAAATAAGAAATAATAAAACGTTTAAACGATTATGTTTCTCTTCCGCCAAAAAAATTGATTGTTGATTATTATGGTCTTCAAATTTCCCAAATTGATTATTTCGCTCTTCAAATTTTCAAAGTCTTGAAAAACCCAAAATTTACATTAAATTATGTAATGTAACGAAGTAAGCAGTAATAAACCGTACCTACCTTTCAACAATGTGGTACACAATTTTTTCTTTTTTTTTTTGTTGTATCTTGTGTATCTTTCCTTAAAGAATTGAATTTGAATAAATTTTTTAATTTAATTTTTTGTGACAACCGAACTGAATTTTTTTTATTTATATTTATGTAGATTTTTTGATAAATATAGTTCTTAGTGAGTGTTGTTTTTTTATGCCCAACGTACACCATAGTTTTGTTTGTTTTAAGTATATATAAACATTATCGTATTCGAATGCAATGTTGTGTCAAAATTTCAAAGCAATTGGTGAAGAACTTTCGGAGATTAGCGGTTAGGAACAAACGAACATTTACATTTTTATTTATATATATATATATATAGATAGCACTGAAACTATGAAGACAAATTTAAAGCTTTCTTTTAAAAATCTTTTTTTTTTATAAGCGGGACAAATAAAACTATATAAATTATCCAGGCCTTTTGCTCCATTTAGAATTTGTATCCTAATCTTTCCAAATATTTTTCATCGGATTTCTTGGAGAATCGGGCCAGATCCTAGAAAGTGTGCTAATTTGTAAATTTCAAATTCAAGATGTAGGCTCCAGTCTATTCGGTAGGTATGAAGTTAAGTGCAAGTTTTTCCATCATGCCTCGTAGAATTTGGAATATCATTTCTTTAGAGCAGTTAATCAAACTGAAGATTGCTGAAATATTTCCTATATTGCTATGATTTGCCTTGGGTTGATTCGTATTGCTCTTCTAATTTTAGGACCGGGTTCTTAAGAGATCGTTTGCAAACTTATAAATATTCCGTATCAAATTCAAAGAATTATAAAGATCACTATCGCATAAAGTCAAATTGGTTTGCAATGAGAACATTTAAAACTATGTCTGAGTATTTTAAGTACATATTCGAAATGGGTCTAGATTCTCCTTGAAACTAATTTCTGAAACTATTACCGGAAATAAATATGCTTCAGCTTGTTTTTGATTACGCGGGTGCTTACTTATGTATAGTCTTAGATCACAGAACCGTCACACATGACGTTATTTTATTATACATAATTATTTTCTGTGATAGATTCCCTGGGACATTTTTGGTCAAAATGAAGTTAAAATTCTTGATGAATGTGACATTTATTATATTATACCATGAGGGATGAGACCATGACACAATTTTACAAAAGAAATGAGATTTAGTTATTTTCTGAGAATTGAATCTTTAACTCGACTTACTTGATGTAATTTTCTTTGAAAATCTACATACCTATATCTAATGCACTCAGGATGTATTCTGCAGTTCCATCATCCTCTCAAGAAAAGTCAATAATAAAAAAAAAGTCTTTTACTTACAATATTTTGCATTTATTCTTTGTTGTATATATTTGCATATTCCTATATATATGTACACTCAATATTATTTGCATTCCAATCATTTTTTCCATCACCACATATTCGATTTGTGCAAAGTGTCTTTCAAATAGAACATTTCAATTCAATGCGGTTTTAATCCAATAATCTTTTTTTTTTTTTCGTTTGCATCAAACAATATTAAAAACATACAAATGCTTTCTAAATTGTCACTTTGAAGCTAAATCATATTTTTTTTTATTTATTTAATTTTAGAATGTATTTTCAGCATGTGGGATTGTTACACATTCATGTTTTAGTTTCTGATTAAAAATGACAAATTCGTGATGTTTTTTTTTATATCACAGGTAGGTACATATTTTCTTTTCTGGTATGAATTCAACATGGTAAAACTTTTTGTGAATTTTTTTTTATTTTCATAAACCTACAACACACGTCAGTGAAATATTAAATAAAAGCAAATAACTGTATTTCATCACATTCCCAACAAGAGAGTAAGGATTATGTTTTTTTTTTTTATTATTTTTTATTTGAGATAACTTTTCGAAATATGTACTACACTACGTGATGCATCATACTAGTATATGTATATGGAAGGAAGATGTGTTTCGATATTTTGCTTTATTAAATATGTTACTAACTTTAAATCCGACGCACAAAAATGCCTTTGAGTAAATACGACAGTAAACTTTTTATATACATAACTAGTTTAAAGTAAATGCCTAGGTTGCAAGTTTTCGCTTTACTTCAAATCATCAGTTATTTTGGAATGGTGTCACTGGTTCAAATATTGTACAGAAAAGTAGATAACGTCAGTACTTGCATACAATATTGATCGTTATTGTGTATTCCGAAATTCTGCATGACCAAAATTCTGTACCTGGAGCAAAAATTCAATTTGATCATAAGGGTGTTTCAATATTTTTTTTTTGTTTTCCTTCGATACATACTCAAAAGTTTTGATTTTTTACTAAATGTACGTGTTCAAAAATTTGGACCTATACTCTAGGCCGTAGCCAGACAAATATTTCGGGGGGGTTATGATTTCTGAAAAATATCATTTCACCTTTAATGTTGTAAACGATTGAGGGTAATATCAAAACTTACATTTCAAATTTCAGTTATTTTTAATGATTAGTATGTACATATATACAGTATTTATGTATATAATGCTCGCCTGGCCTTTTTTACTGCAAAAACATCGATCACTTCTTCGGTATTTATTTCGATGTGTCAAAGAATTGAAATTAACGCTCATCCAGTTAGCTGTTCTGTGGCGGTGGAATTTCTTAAAAATGTTTTAAGCATGTTGCAAGCAAAGTTGCCAACATTTTTTTAAAGTGTATGTACATATATTGGGGAAAGTATCGTTACTGCATTCTCCAAGATTTATTGCTGTCTTTGAACGCTGTCTTTCTTCTTCTTCATGACATTTTGTCTTAGACAGCATAAACTCAGCATTGTACCTCCTCAATTTAGATTTTTTTCAATAAAAGTGAGCCATTATTGATTTTTTTTCAAAAAAATGGAAGCATCTTTTTCGAGTAAAATCTGATTTTCCAAAAATCCCAATATGATGGGGCAGTTATTTTTGGTCTTAATAAAATCAATCAAAAAAAGTGTGGAGATACAGTACACAAAGTTTTAAGACAGTTCAGCCACCCGTTTAGTATGTATATACAGCTCAACGGTCAGACAGACACACGAGATTATGAGACCCACTTTTTTGATTTTCCTATCACAGTAAACGTCAATGTCAAGTTTGATCAAAATCTCGAGTTCGAATTTTTTCACAAATACAAAACGTGCCCTAAGAACCTATGCTTGCATTTTATTATGTTACATGTTATTATTTTTCCTATTGTTTGGTTTAAAATGTTTTCTTTAAATCGATGATAATTTTTCTTAATTTTTAATTATTTTAACCTATTTTAATGTACCAAATTTCTTCATTCATATCTCTTTATTTGCATTACTTTTTTCTCGTATTTATAAATAAAAATAAAACTACAAATATTGACTTGAAGCGGTTTAATTTGTTTCTTCAACAAAAGTACAAGTATTTACATTTTGCGATTTATGTTCCACCGAAAACTAGAGTATCTCCCTATTTTGCAAAAATTAAATTTTGAAATACTACCTGAAATAATACCCGCCTGAATAGTTATTTATCAGAGTTGTAAAGACTGCAGTCTTTTTGCGACTGCAGTTAAGTCACGAATAAGACTTTTTTTCTTTAGTCTTTCAACTTACAAAACTACTTTAACTGTAACTATACAGTCAGCAGTCATTACTTACTTTTTTACAGTTAAAAAAAGCAGTTAATAGACTAAAAGTTAATAAGACGGGTATCTAGAACTATAAAACGATTCTATTACATATGTAGATGTACCTCGTTTATATGGAGAATCAAAAGATCGAGTTGAATTTTGAAGCGTGATATTACAAACCACTGGGCGAGTAAGATCGAGTCGAATCAATTCCATTTCAATTCAATGCCCATTGAAGCTCTAAGCTCGTTTCAATACCTCACATAAACGTTGTAGTAGTTCATAAAAACGAGAATCCAGCATCAATATTGTTCGATCACGCTTTTCACGTCCAGACAATGTTTAATGAATATTTAAGAATATTTATAAATGAAATAAATTAAATCGACTTTCAAGAAAATTATATACATTGTTATTCATGTACATAGAACATTAATTTAATTTGCTATGTCGAAGTTAATTAATTTTTCATTAAATGAAAACATGATTGCACAAAATGTTTTTATTGAGTATCCCAAAAATAAACAAACACCATTGACTCAAATATTAAAACGCAAGTTAAATAATTAGAAAAGTACAAATTATGTAGGTATGTATATGTTTTTGTTTGAATTCATTCACGTCGACTGGATATTGATTTTATTTTCATGATATTGAACTACCAGAAACATGTTAGAAAATTAAGACATGTGTCAAAGGTCAATTTATGTAACCTCAATACAATATATATAAAATCTCTGCACTCCCTCTAACATAAATTGTATAATTTGAATTATTTCATTGAAGAGAATCTGGTCAACAATTTATTGATCTTTATCTTCACCACACTGCGTATGGTACATCACATAAATACAAACGAGTATAACAAATTTTCTGCGGCACATTAAATTCAAGGTCCTTTTTGAACCGAAAAAGAAGTAAATTTGAAATGTCAACTGCACGTCCAAATGGGAATATGAAAATATACAAACCAAGAGTTAATACGTTTCTTCCTTAGTTTGTTTTTTTTTTTTTTCTCGAAAAAAGCCCCCTTTTTTTGGGGGGGGAGGGAAGTGGGTTGTATTAAGGGCTGTTGTCGGGAAGTTCTTAGCTATGTGTGTGCGGTAGTTTGTCATTTCGCCGTCTCGTAGATCGCAGATAAGAGAGATTAATGTGAAGAAGATAAATATCGCTGGTGGGCTGCAACAGGGACTGGTTTATAGGGATAGAGACAGGAATACAGCATATACAGGGACAAGGACACAACTCTTAAAATTACATCGTATATGAGATAAATGGGTTGAAGCCAATACATAAATTATTCAAAGGTCACATATGTGAGTTAGTCAAGGGAGTCATATCGTGCGTCGTACTTTGTCTAGAAATTAATTTAAACAAAAAAAAAAGTAAAAATAAACTTCGGAAATAAGTGAAAATGTCCAAAATGTCAACAAAACAAAATACATTAAATGAGTGTGTAGTGTATGGAATGTGAGACAAAATTATGGTGGCGCCACATGTAAAATTAATCCAAGTCCCTAGAAGTTATTGAGTTTAAGTTAAATTTGCGCTGAACACCGAATATAAACTCAATTAAATAGTTCTAAGACTGTTTAAGTAATAATAGTATCAAAGGTCAAAATAACATTAAATCAACTACAAAATGAAATTGGCATGAGATTATCGAGGGTATAATTCATAAAAAACACACTCCCACTTGCAATTCTTTTGATTTATCACAAAGTCAAAAAGGTTATTATTTGTTGTGATTTAAATTTTTACAAGCAAAACAAATTGAAAGAAAATAGATTATTTAATTCTTAACCGCACCTTTTACTGTACTTCATATTGGGTATACCTACATATTATCAACGCACAACACAGATATTATTAGAAATAGATGGTCAGATGTGATTATGATTTGGTAGGCGGTTCGATTTCCACTTGGTTATTCCGAGAAAAAAAATGGAATTTTTTGACAAATATTTTTTTTAAGAATATTTTTGGACAAAATATTATTATATTTATTGTATTTGGAATTATTATTTTTTGAGGGCGATTTTTTTTATCTACAGAACCTTTTTTCACAATTTAGTTTCCGACCAGTCCTTACTACGGAGTTCAAATAGTTTCTACTTAGTTGTTTTGAAAATTTTTCTTTTACAAATTAAAAAAAAAAACAATTCCAAATTTATAAAACTTTTTTGGCAATTTTTTTGAGATAAAACTTGTTTCTCAATTTAATTTTTGACCTTTTTTTTATTAACAAAACTCAAAAAATTTCGAATTAGTTTTTTTGACGAATTTTTTGTTTATCAATTTTTTTTTTGCACTCTGGATTTTTTTTTAAATTGCTTTTTTTTGTTTACTGAGCTTTTTTTGATCTTTTTTAACAAATTTTTTCAGCATTTTTTTTCAACTTTTTTTTTTTGCTTAACGTTTTTTTCACAATTTATTTTTTTGAGCAATATTTATTCTTCGGTTCAAAAACATTAATACTGGGTTGCTCCTTGACAATTATTATTCGGCATTTTTGTTTGGATAAAGTTTATTTTAATTGAATTTTTTTTTGTAGATTTCTTTACGTTTATCAACGAAACTTTGTTTTCCCAGTATTTTTATTTTAGCAAGATGGTGTTTTTTAAAATTAGTAATAAGTAAACTTTCAGTTTTAAACATCTTTGAACATCCAAAATACTAAGTGTAAGCGAGGCAGCAGCACGCAATGACAGGACGCCTTAGGGACCCTGCAACAAACTAGTTTTTAATAATAACAAAACTTAAGGCACTTAAGTGTTTTCAAGGACTATTAGTAGTAAACTTTACTTTGTCGCCTAGAATAAACTTTGTTTTCATCGTTTATTTGGATATTCCAAGCTATATTCTAGATTGTGTTACAATATTTGAATGTTAACAAAAACACTTTGCAGAAGTCACCACACAATAGAAAAATTTAACTTCAATTTATGTATTATTAGCTAAAATAAAAACTAAACTCTTATTAAAAGAAACTTTTATTCAAACAGTTATTATATTACTTTTTATGTAAAAATATCCCATTCATTTATCATTCATCTCGAGTCCAATTTTTATCCTAAGTTGATTAAAAAAAGTATTTTTTACCTGTCATTTTAAGTGTCAAAATAACTCTCTTTAAAGTATTTGTTTTCCCTGAACAATACAGCAAGCATTCAATAGTGTTTTAAAAAACCAAAAATAATGTCAAGTTTTCCACCAAGGCATCCACCCTTAATTGAATAGAAAACATGCAAATACAAAAAACGGAAGGAAAAGCAAAGCAAAACAAAAAAAAAAACAAGCTAACCCACATCAAATTTATCAAGATTGATTTTTCGATATGACCAACCAATTGTTTTTTTTTTAACCCACTTTATCGTACACCCGGAACACCAGGAAATCTAAATAAGTAAGTTTGGAAACCTTTTCAACCAACCAACATCAACACAGCAGCTGCTGTCAGCTATGAATACCGACAATTACTTATTGTTTCCAACAATATACAAATGTTTTATTTATTTTTTTTTATCGATAAACTACAAAAAAAATGACATGCAGTAAATTCAATCACAGCATGTTTTTCTTTTTATAATTTGTATTGTGTTTTTGTGAATTGGAATCAATAAAACATTGACGAGCACAAAAAACCTCGTATTGCTGTGATCATCGTGAAACAAATTGCTGCAGCCAATTAAAAACGCATTGTCTGTGAGAACAACAGTGGTATTCGCAACTTGCCCTATCATTAACCATTGTAGCCATGAATACATAAATTGAAAACCTTTTCAGCTAAAACCTCACGGCTGAAATCAATAGTTTTGCCTGAACTGGTCATACATGCAATAGGTACCTACATGAAAAAAGAAGTAAACAAAAAAAGCATTCACAGAGCATCAGTAATTCGCTTGGAAGGTTTCCTATTGGCACTGTTGCCAATTGAAAAAAAAAACTTCAATAGTTTATGTATTTTAAAAAATCGTCAAAATTATTGCACAAATTGCAATTTTAATTTGAAAAAAAAACCTTAATCGAATTTTCGACAATCTTACACGTACCGGGTTCCCGACAAGAGATCTGAACATTTGAACATTTGCATTAACTAAAAACTAGGATTTTTTTATAGCAATGTGATAGTGAAAATTCATAATTATTCGAAAATGTGATCAAAAAAATATTATTTTTACGTAGTTTATAATGAAAATTTATTGAACTTTGCACCGTTTTTCAACTGTTGTGGTGATTATTTTTAAGTAGAAAAATAAAGAGGTTTATTAATTATGTATCGATAAGTCCTAAATTTTTAGGCATTGCCCAGGGGGATGTTTTACTGCTAAACTTTATTTTATTGAACAGAAATATTTACTATGAATTTTCTAAATGGTATTTTAATATAACATCTTGATACATTTATATGTTTTCAGCTTTTAAGTGACTTGTATTTAGTTTGGTAATCGCATAGTTTCACGTTTCGGACCCGTGAATAGAGCGCATCCAAGAGCGTGCGTGGATATGCGAAGTCGCCAATAAGCCCGAAACGATCGACCACTTGGAGGACAAAATTCGCCACGTTATTGATGATACACATATGGCCACAAATGATGGAAAAAGTTATAGAAAATTGGATCTCCAGATTAACATACGTCCGAGTTAGCCGTGATGGTCATATGTAAGAAATCATATTTAAATTATTATGCCAAAAAATTATCTTTCGAATAAAGTCACTTTTTGTCAATTTTAAAAATTAATTCTCGTTTTATTCTATTTAAAAGTTCTATACCCCTGAAAAAAAACACCCTATACTAGATCTTCAATATGATATTTGATGATTCATCTTGGGTCCTAACTCGGGATGTCTTTCTTCGTTGGCGATAGTACTCTATAGTAGATTTGAAAAGTTGATTAGATTGCTCATCAACTTTTTTGAAGTAGTGATCACTTATTTGACCAGTGATATGATTCCTGATACCATCGCAGATGCTTACGTGTTTCCGTGTAGATCCGCATGATGTTCCTCTTAAATACTCAAAGCTCCTTTATAGTGTTTTTTTTGGATATAGCAAACCAGTCAGAAAAGCAGTAACTGATGATCAGTCTGAGAAGTTGTTTGTAAAGAAGCGAACTTGTCTTCTGGCTGAGTCCATTTCTTTTCCGCATTGGGGGATGAATGGAATCTCTCAACAAAGTTGATACCGAGATCACTGATGGTTTGACTGTTAGTTACAATCCATCGGGTAAATTGAGGATGGTGCTATGGCAGCTGACGGTGTGGGTCGTTGTTCTGTGGGTCTTCGGAATCAAGCCCACTTGGATTTGGTTGAGTTGACTCTGATGCTCCACCTTGTGTAGAGTGCTCACAGACGTTTAAAGTGTTTTTCTACTCTTCGGGCTGCAACTACCGGTGAAATGGATTTAGCGTATGTCAAAGAATCATCCGCATAGACATTAGATCACTATCATCAATAATTCAAATGAAAAATAGCTTGCGGGAAATAATTTTCATTCGGACAAGTACAGCAACAAAAAAAAAATCAACAGTAAGGCCTAAGCGAATGATATGAGAGTGATTTTGTTTTGACGGTGCCGTCTGTTTCCTTTTTATTCGACAGAAATTTTAAGCATGAATTCAATCAACTAACTGCTTCATTGAAAGTTTCAATTATTTTAAAGACTTGCTAACATCATACTCATCAGAATCTGACTGTCGTTCACATTACCATAGAGGTCGTCAAAAGCACGGAAAACCAAAAATAATTGAAAAGTCGATTTTCTAAAATTCTACCTTAACTCCAGAAAAATTCGAATTTCGTGGCTATTCTTGCTAATATGGTTTAAAAATGAAAGTTCTTCTAAGAAAGACCATTTATTAAATTTTAATTTAAAACTTCTGAATTGGTAACCGTGCTTGGTGCTTACCAAGAATGTTCTACACATGCCAACCGAGACCATACTGTGTATTAACCAATCTGTAATCCTTCGCACGATGCTTCGACTTAAGCATCCAGCCGTGCAACACGCTTACATAATCCAGCATATAAAAACCACGTGGAGGTTGGAACACACAATAAATCTTGTTTTTATTTTTAATTTCGAATCGCATTTTTTGTTTCTTATTATTATTTTTATCACCCTAACGTAATGTATATATTTTATTTTTTTAAGGTACACGAAAAAAAAAGGAAGAAAACCCTAAAAACGTCCGCAATTTCAATGTGCAGTAGGTATACAATCCCTCTGTTTATAGCTTTGGAATTTCACTTGAAATTATCCGCACCGTTATAACTTAAATGTAAACCAGCTCTCTCTTGACATACATACAAATAACTAACTTTTTTTGGGACAGAGACGACGACGACGACGGCGATGGCGGCGACGGTTGTTTGAATTTGTTGTGTCTCAACATAACCTGTGTGCCATATCATTACAATTACATCCCAACCTAAGAGAACATGCATGAATCTCAAGCTTATGGTTTCGTGTTTAAGTGGGATTTTCCCTTCTAATGTGAAGGACTGTAGAAGAAAACAGGAGAGCCATAAAAAACATCTAAATTCTAAATTTTGTTGCTGGAAGAAACATAGGTAGGTACTTCCGGATAGGAGAGAATGGGAGGATTGTGCAGAAAGTACGTTGTATTTTTTTTATGTCTTAAACAGCATGTTTAGTAAATAAAAAACAAAAACATATTTTGTAGAGCATCAAGCTTAGTATAGACGATTGTCAGATGTTCATGTTACCATATTTTCAGAACTGTCAGTGCTTTGGAAATAGTTGACAACTGCGGTTGGAAAATTTGAACATTTTCGACAGTGAAAAAATTTAACGTTCTTAAGTTTTCGGTACTCACGAACGTTTCAATGAGCGTGGTGACCATGGGAGTTATCCGGTGACCACGCTCAATAAAATTTGAAGCGAAATTTGAAGTTGATTGCAGGCTCCTGTTAACTCACTTTTTGACAGTGTCCCACCTTGCTCATACTGCCCCATTGCTCTGCTAACTGCTAAGCGTATGCTTTGCCGCAAAGCATTTTTTTATTAAGAGTATTTTGAGGGTTGCCTGGAATTTTCAAAAGAAAAGTATTTTAATAATTTGAAAAATTCTTGGTTAAAAAGGAAATGTTGAGAAACAAAATTTTGGCGATAAATAATTTTCATTTATGATTTTTTTTCTGAAAATAAATTTTGTCAAAAAAAGGCTGAAAAAATTCTTTTGAGAAATCGTAAAAATTATTTATTAAATATAAAACTACGGTTGAGTGTAAAACACGTTTTCACACACGTGTCAGTATTTAAAGTCAAACGATTTCCATGGAATGTTCTAAGACTAACGGAAGATCGTTTAGATGTAAAATAAACAGGAAAAGACCAAGATGACTCCCTTAAGGTACACCAAAGTTATTTTAAGCTCATGTTAATGGTTGTTTCGGCACATCGCATTCTCAAATAAAAATTTTAATTTTTTCAAATTCAAGTAATACGTGATCTAATTTTTCAAAAGTTTTAATATCCTTAGACTTACAAATATCTACATATTATCATGATTATAAATATTTGTTCCATCATGAATTTCAACAATTGTATGTTTAAAAAAAATGGAAGTATAATAAATAGTACCTACCCTGTAACTTAAATTGGTTTCTTATTTCATTTCAAAGACATTTAATTGGCAAGTTATATGCAAATAGATCATAATTTCAAATATAATAATACAAAACAAACCTAAGATATAAACTTTACCCTTGTCTCTCCTAAACAACACAAGCTAAACAAACCAGGGGGAAGTGTGATTATAAACATTTCGTATTGCAATGTCCTCTACCGAGGCACTTAAACAAATAGAAGAACAAAAAACCAAAAAAAAACTACACCTCATCCTTACGGTGGAACAATGTCGAAGTCGAGGACACCAAGAACAAAGAAGATGCCAAATAATGTATGGGATAAGGAACTTTTGACAGTATCGGGGAAAAAAATGAAAACAAAAAATGTAAGAAACACAATTATGTTTCGTCATAAAAATGCTAAATACGCTAATTACTTTTTTTTCTGCTTCTCCGTCTTGGTGCGGTCTTTATAGTAAAGCAAAGAAAGTAGTATCCCTGTATATTTTACTTTAACCTGAAGCTGTTGACGCTGATGTGAAGGGAACTCAACGTGTATGTAAATTAGGGTGTCCGTTACTTTCCGAACTCTGTTTTTAAATCGCAAATCCCTTAAATATAAAGTTAAGGTCATAAGAAAATAGAATTAAATAAAAAAATATGTCGTAGTTTATTAACCCTTTCTACCAAGGTCACACTTTTATGTGTAGAAGTAAATTATTCTAAAAATCAAAATTTATGTAGTACCTATGTATGTACAATGTACATACATAAAAAAATGTGTGTACTTATAATCAAGGAAAAAAATTATGTGTTTTCGAAGGGGTCTATCGAAAAAAAATTCCCGATTGAGCTACCTGCTCGTAACTATGAAATCTTATTAAAAGCAACAAAATAAATGTTTTTCAATTTTTATTTGTTATATAAGATTTTCTCCATTGTTTCAATACAACCTTCTTCTTAGATGAAAATTAATTGTTTTGTTTTGTGTGGAAGGTTGCGTGGAATTAAAATAATTACCTCGCCGGACATAATTTTTTTACAGAAAAATTTTTTTGAATGTTTACCATCCAAGAAAATAAGTTTGGGAAACAACGAACTACGGACACCCTAATGTGGGTGTACTCTTTTAAAAAATTGGACTTTCTAAAGATGTAATCCATTTTCTTGTCTTTTTCGTTGTTTTTTTCTTCTGTATGTTTGTTGATGATGTTGCTGTTATTATTGTTGGTTTGAGTTTAATTTTCGTCAGTTAATTTCGGAAATAAGGACAAAAGTATACTGTTGATGATTATGACAGCAAATACACGTACACCAAAATACATGTACATTCGTATACATATCGAAGATGAAGATGGAATGACAATTCTTCTTAAGGCAGTACTTTTACTGAAGATTATTATGTATTTATATTTGAATTAGGACCAAGAGAAAGAAAACAACAAAGCCCAAAATGGACCTATGTCCTTATGATCAGTAGCAAAATGTACATACCTCTTAGGTATTAGTTTTTTTTTTGTTTTTGTTTTGACTTGTTGTTTTATTTTCTGTTTATTTTTTTTTTTTTTTTGCAAGAAAAATGTATTATTATTTGGAGTACAATTATGAGTATAATCAATTGGACTTGGGGGTGTCTGGATGTTGCGTGTGTTTGATATAAAATTATTTACAGGTCTAGAGCTGGTTAGATAAAAAGTAGATTCTTATATCGTTGATTAACAGAAATAACAGTAGAGGCAGAGAATTAGCGAAAGGGGAAAAATTGTGAAATAATTAGTGTTTGTCTAGGAACGTAAATTCTCTGTGATATATTTATGTATATTTTGGACTAAAATGGTATATATGTTGTTTTTGTTAACTCCAGATTTTACCGGTAAAACTTAGGATGTTACTGTCATATTGGAAAAGTGAGAAATGTTGTACATATTTTCAAAATAAGCTCCGCATTTTCTTAGATCCTCAGAGTTATTACGCCCATGAGTTTCCCCTTACAGGGCATCGGGCATCTATTTCTCCTACGCACCTTCTACGTTTTCTGGAGATGTATTTCAGCTCTTTTATTTTAATGTTCAATAAAATAGTAAAAGTGGGTATACGTCATAGTGTAATTACTGTTTTATATATATGCATATCTTGGTACGATTTCACCTGAATTTAGCATGACCACCGTTATTCAAATTAATCAAAATTGATTTGTCGGAATGTCTGTTTGCCAGTCGACCAATTACTTTTGGAGTACTTTTTTTCCATAGCTAATTTTTGTTGATGGTTTTTGAATCTTTTGCGGTCATAATTTTTGTAGGCCAAATAATAACATGTTAAAAATATCGCCCCAGATTTTCAAGGGACGAAGCGATTGTCATTTAAAATTTTAACGACTTTGGTGGCTCAGAACCATTTATACTCAAACATTTTCTTGAAGACGAACATTTTTTCGACAAAACTTTTGCTATATAATTTATTTCTTGACTATTTTTTTTTTTTGACCAAATATTTTTTATGACAAATTTTTTTTGCAGAATTTTTTTTTTGTTATTAAAAAACAAAAAATTTTCACAATTCAAAAAAAAATGTCCACTTGGTTGTTCCCTGACAAATTTTGTTCGATTTTTTTTCCACAAAACGCTGTTTATAACAATTTTTTTGTCACAAGCATTTTGGTATTCTTTCTTTGACAAAATTCATTTTGAGAAACGAAAATTGAAAGATTTCTCGTCACGCTCAGGTCCCATCGATTCACTGTGTTGTAAATGAGGCATAAGTGTTTCGGTATAGTAGGTAAACCTATTACGATTTATGCAACAACGGAAGCAACCCCAGGTCCATTTTTTCTACGATATTCTTTCGACAACTTACAAGATCTCATAAATGAGAAAAATTGTAAAAAAAACAAAAGCTTTTATGGCTTATCCAAATTTTATCATCAAATAAAATATTTTGAAATCGATCTAATCGAAAATTGAATTTATTAATCATACCTACCTATACATACGTATGTTTTTACGAATATCTAAAAAAAAAATGAAAAATTTTCAGATTGGTTAAGACTTTGAGAATAATGGCGCATAACAATTACTCTACTTAACAAAGGCTTACTATAATAATTTAAACAAAAAAAAAATAGAAATGATAATTCAGCCGTAAATGAGTATTTGAAAGAATATTGTTTTACTCTTATCATGTCGAAATGTATTTTCTTTCTCTTTCTGTTAAATAGATAAAGTGACGAAATATGCATTATTCATAATACAAAGAGAATAATAAATATCTCTTAAAACAAAAACTCATGAATTATTCAGGCAGTGTTATTTATTAAATGATTCCTGCAGACAACAATCTGCATTTGAAGATAAAAAAAATAAAAAAAAAGTCAATCCAAATCTAAGACACAAAAAAGTAGGTAAAAAAAAAGAAGAAAATAAGAACGACATACATCAAATCGAAACGGAAACGGAAGGCTCTAAACAAGATGGTGATCCCAAAAGTTATTTGGTTGCAAATGAACACTATACACAATCTTAATATATATCCCTGAATAGAACACAATACTCCAGGGATAAGAAATATTTGGGAGCTGTTGGATACTATACTATATTGAACGCTAGCATATAAATAGAGTCTAAAATGGGTACAGTCCTAATCAGATGCAGAAAATTCATCATCATCATCAATGCAACATCTTGGGTCCTCGTTCTTATTTTTTTTGGAATATTTGGTTGATATATTTTTGACGAAAATTCATCTCAGCTCAGCAATGAGAGATACAGATTGTACGGGGGGGAATATCAAACGTTATGTACTTTAAGGGGGAAAAAAAATACGTGATAAAACAAAAGGGTAAATAGTTTTTTTTTGTTATTGTTAAAGTTTAAAAAAAATCCAATATAATACTAAATGAGGGTAAGGGATATATGGATATTCCAAACGAAATTCTAAAAATCTTATTTTGTTTTCAAGTTTTCATTTCCAGTGAGTAAAACAAACTAATAGAATTCTACGTATAGTTTTATTGGGGTGCTGTATTTGGGTTGGTTTTTGTTTATAGCGATCGATAGTAATTAACTCAATTTGGCCAGTTTGTGTTTCTATGACTTTGGCAGATATTTAGGATAAAATATAAACAGGATTTCTCAAAAAAACTTTAAAAAAAGCAGTTTCAAATAAAAAAAGTACACAGTTTTAATATCCAGCGAGCTGTTTCAAGAAAATAAAAAATCAATAGTGCCTATGTACCTACATAGGTTCATATGTATAAACAAAAAAACATAAAACTGAATTTAACAACATTCACAGCAAACCAAACCAAATTTAATTAAATTTCAATATCAAAATCGTCATTTTGTAAAATTGAGAAATCGAATCCAAAAAAAATTATCCTCTGAGTTTTGACAACGTAAAGTGAAAAAATCTGTATGAGGAATTTTATTTATTATTTTATTTTATATATGTTTTTAAGAAAGCGAAGATTTCTGAGATCTTGGAACTAAAAATTTGGTAATTATTTTGTTTGAGGATATGAGTATTAACTGAGAGAAATATGTAATTTCTATTCAAGTTTTCCAACCGTACAAACATCTGATTGACACACAATTTATTTTTTTTTTTTGAAGTCAGAAGTCGAGAACAATTATTCGTAATTTACAATGTGAAAGGTACAATTATTGTTTTTATTTACATGGAATACGAGTCTATGTTAAAATTCGTACTTTCGATTATGGTTTCGATTTCAAAGAGAAAAGTTGGATAGACATGAAATAAAACACACGAAAACATGAAGTCTTTTTATACTTCGAATTGATCTGTCAGTTTCTAAGAAATACAGAAAAGTGAGCCAGTTTCAAGTTGATGTTGGGTCACTTGGGCGTATGAGTGCTTATTTTACATATATATACAATTGTTGGTAGCACCTTAAAGTTGTTGTTTGTTGTTCACAGAAAATGCAATATGTGTAATTGATGGAATATAAGAATGGTGAAGCCTGATAAAACTGATATTCTGAAGAGAGATTCTGAGTTCGTAATAGGACGAGACCGAAAAGAGACTGAACCATTCAAGACTTAAATGGAATTTTGTTTAAAAAAATTTAATTCCAAGTTAGTCCAGTTGGTCATCTACGACACTGAAAGACGGTCTCCTAGGTACTTTTTATATTCACGCGTTGATTATTATTATTAATTATATTCTTAACTCATAGTGAAACAAACCAACTTTCATCAACTGTCAAATTCATACTCTATCACATTATACCATACAACCTTAAGACCTACTCCAATTAAGAATTTCATATTATTATAATCCCCAAGTTGTTGTTGTCCATTGTTAGTTTTTACGTTCAAGTCGGTACTCGTACCCGTACATTTTAATAAAAATTATAATAATAATATTGTTTTCAAAAAGCTACCCGCATTTTAATTTAATGTCACCTACTAAAAAAAAACACCCCACATTGACTTCTTCATGTACAAAAACGTCTAAAAGTTTTACCAAATGTCATGAGCAGTAAAAAACATAAAACCTTTCATAAACAATTCTACTATTTTTTCAATTAATTTATTTTAATTGGTACAAGCATGAAATGCACTTCACCTGGCTCCATGACAAGCTCTCCCATACAAAATTAACAATTAATGAAAACCGTTGCATTGCTA